>JAUPFP010000001.1:8085501-8655501 GCA_036925085.1 Brachycybe producta | reverse complement strand
TTTCACTGCTGTCTAAAGACATGTAAGATGACTGATCTATTTTAACCCAGAATTGCGTGAATCGCTTGAATATGGTTACATCAGGGCCAGAAAAGGTACAACCCATGGCTTCATTAAATGCACTAGCAAGAACAAGTTCTAAGATATGGTGACGACATGAAAAGTACAGAAGATCCTTCTGCAATTTCTGCTCTAACAGAATACAAGTTCTATTTCTGTGACCTGTGTTGCTAAATGTGGTATCGAAGCACATAGCTTTCACTTGATCGACAACATCCCATTCTTTAAGGAAATCTGCAACAGCAGTTGCCTGACACCCCCAGTGCCTGCCTGCAACTTAGGCACACCTAGAAGCTGGTTAACACCTAAAACCTGAAACAATCACAGGAAGCCGACCTTTTTCTCTCTGTGCAAGTAGAAAATACTTGTCTTCTAGAATAGTAATCATTGTGAGGGCATCCTTATGAGCAATGTCAAATAAATTATCGAGGTCATCTTTAAACTGACTCTCATGACTTTGCTGAACAGCACTTTTCCTATTACAATTTTTTTTCAGTTTGACCCACTTCTCATGAAGCTGTTCTGTCTTCTTAACACAATCCTGTTCATGTCTTATGGGAATCCAGGCTTTTTCCAAAAATACTGCAGCTTCTTTTACAGCACTACGGGAACTTTCACGGATTGTCTTTTTTAAGGTTCGGTGGTGATAAAAAATACACTGAGCACTTGTTTATTAGAGGGTAACTTTAATCCCTTGATAGAGGTCTCTTCTGGCCCAATAAGCCATAAAGTATTGGTTTTTCTGGCTGCAGTAGCCATAACTATTAATTTTTCACTTTACCTGCAATAATAGAGAAAAATCATAAAAAATAAAGAATTTCATATTCATTGAGCTACCCCTAAATATTTCTT
The DNA here is from genome assembly GCA_036925085.1 of Brachycybe producta. Lineage (NCBI taxonomy): Eukaryota > Metazoa > Arthropoda > Diplopoda > Playtdesmida > Andrognathidae > Brachycybe > Brachycybe producta. The sequence goes on along the minus strand of JAUPFP010000001.1, from coordinate 8,654,589 downwards.
GACTGTAATATAACTTTGCACAACATAATTTTATACATAATAGAACAACATGAGAGGGTCAGACAAAGACTTTTAAAAACTTAAAAAATAAGGACCACCCTAATGTATATGTATGTATATGTATATGTATGTATATGTATGTATATATATGTATATGTATATATATATGTATATATGTATATATATATATATATGTATATGTATGTGTTTGTGTATATGTGGGGTCAAAGTCTTAAGAGGCATAGTTAAAGCAGTAATAAAGCAAGAAAGAGCCTAATAATTTTAGAGAAGAAAAAAGCGTCTACGTTAAGCGTCTTTTTTTAAAACTTTTTGGGCCTAAAGTGGAGTTTTGATTTGAAAATACGATATCTCAGAAACTACAAGTCCGATTTTGATTCTGCTTTCACCAGCGTGCTGAGATCTACAACATTCTATAAGGAAACCAAGTTTGGATAAGCAAGTTGTTGCGTTTTGTGTAAAAAACGCGCACAAACAAAGGAAACAAAGAAAAAGGAGACAAAGGAAGTGGCGTCCTAAACTAAAATCGCTCTAACTCAAAAAATACTTATCCAAATTGGAATCCGATTTCACCACTGTATTCAGGAGACAAAACACTATTAATATACCCTCTGATATAAGTTTAAATTAGTAAACTAGCCAAAAAATCGGGAGACAAGAAAAAACGTCTTTCATATCAAAGTGCTACATGTGACCGTAATGTGATAAGAACAGATAATTTTCTTTATTTAAAAAACAAAAGACACCTTATGAGTGTGATACATCGAATACACAAAATAGATCAAAAAGACAGTACAATAGCTTTTAGCAGGTAGCTAAGGAGCTTAATGTGAAAGTTGGGCAAACGAACAAGTGAGATGAGATGAACAGTTCAGAGAACCTTTAGCAAAGAACTAAAGATCTTAGAAGTAAAAGTTGGGCACGATATTATGTAATATTCTATACAATAGCTTCAGGTGGTACATAATTATAGCCGGCTATAGCCTGCGTAATTTAATTTACATGAAAAAGGAAAAAAAAAATATCTATAAAACTTGTTGACATAGAACTAGTTAGTCAAAAACAGTTGGGGCTAAAATAAAAAACAAAAAGGATGGTGGATGGGGCAATGAGAACAACACATGAATATTAATATATTGACCAGGTAAGATGAAACAGTTCTATAAACAGCAACAACTGAAAGAAAAAATTTAAAGTTGCAAAACTACAAAAATGGATTATTTGTACTGCCTGTTGAGGCAAGCCTCAGAGGCAATTAGCTGTTGAAACTGACAAAAACAGAAAATTTCTTTATTGCAAAATACAAGTAGCACAAGTGTGCGATCAATGAGAAAAAGGAAAAATCTGTTAAGAAAGAAATCAAAAAGAGAAAACGAATGATTCACTGATATTGCCGGTGGCCCGTCACATGCTCTACATAAATGACTCTACTCCACTTAATGGCATCTGACACCATCAGCTTGCGCATCAGATGGCAGTAGCCTTAGGGGCCTTGGGGGGTAGCCTTTAGGAGAGAGACTTTGCTTCAGGAACGCTTCGGTTCACCCTCAATTCAGCTCGAGGATTAAAGTGACGAATTGCCTGAGCTAGGCGATCCTGAATGGCGTTGTGCCTGCATTGTATGGCCCCTGAATTTTTAACACAGTGATTTAACACATGTGGAAGAGTCTCCGAGGGGTCTCCACAACGCCTGCAACTGCGGGAAGCTGCTGGTAGTTGCTTCGCTCCTCGAACCGGAAGGAGGTTCAGTCTGGCACGATGAATGAAGTGCCAGTCACAGAACCGGGTAAAGTGCCCAGTGCGGATGAAATGGTTGGATGCCGAGTTCAGACTAGTGCAGGGACCGGTCTTCCCCTGGCTAGGTTGAGTGTGAAGGGAGGTAGCTTCCTTTATGTAGTGAGCTTCCCTTAGGTGTCGGAGTAGTAGCTTCGGGTGTGTATGTGGAACTATTGTCGGGTGATTAGAGCCTGGAGGTTGGGTTGAAATAGAAAGTTCCTTGCGCTCGCTGCATAAGGTCCATGAGAGGCCGATGGATTGCTGTTGGCGTTTGGAGGCATTTCTAAGTCTGGACCAGAAGGAAGCAACATCCCCACCCTCCCGACCAAGGGTACCCTCACCAGAACCAGACAGGTAGCCTGCAGTTGTCTTGAATGTAGGTTCTGCACCAGTCTTCTTTTGGAATCCCTAGTTGGCCCCATGCTAATTTCCTGATGTGAGGGTCCTTGCTTGCCAGCATTGTGAAGCCCTGGCTGATGACCAAGATGTCTTGTAAGATGTGGAAGGGAATAAGGCTGACTCCTCCTTTAGCTGTGTAGCGAGTAGGGTAGTGGCTCGAGGCTCTGGAGGGCAGGTTTAGCCAGGATTTGATGTAGGACTTAACTTTCTTGTCCAGTTTCCGTAGATCCATTTTGGAGCAGGTGCAGGAGCGAAGAAAGAAGTCCAAACGGGGCTGGAGGAAGGTGAGATATGCGTCGATTTTCTGCCAGGGTGCCAGCAGGGATGAGTGTAGTGCATTTAGGTCAGCAAGTAGAGTCTCCAATTGTTGTGATAGGGGTATCCGGTTTTGCATACCATGTGGGATGCCTAGGTATGTGTACAAGTCATCATTGGTCAGTGCAGGGATGTGAACCGAGTCCAGGTGAAAATCTTGTAGGACTTGGGTTTGTCCAGGTTTTATTTGAAGTTTAAGGGTTGCACACTTAGAGGGATTGAATGAAAGGCCCAATTCTGCCGAAGATGCTGCAGCAATGTCAAGGAGGCTTTGTAGGTCTTTCTGGCTTTTGCCGATCAGGACTAAGTCATCTGCATATGCCAGGACTGCTGTTGGGGTGTTATTGATGATGTAGCCATGTTTGGGGGCTGCTGCCACTAGTGGGCGGATTACATTCTCTATAGCCAGATTGAAAAGGAGGGGGCTCAGGGGGTCGCCCTGCAGGACTCCTGTTGTTACTGGGATGGGAGGTGTTGAGCCAGTGGACGACATATAGCAAGTGCTGGTGCCGTCATAAAGATTGGTGATGATTTCCCGGAAGGTAGGAGAGATGCCAGAGTGTCGTAAGATGTAGAGAAGGATGTGGTGTGCAACCGAGCCAAATGCGTTTTTCAGATCCAGCCAAGCAATAGCACAGGGTCGGTGTTTGCGATGCGAGTCTTCGTGGATTGATTGGAGAACAAAGTTGTGGTCGTGGCAGCCATCAAAAGACCGGAAGCCCTTTTGTTCTTTTGATAGGATGTTGTGTTCTTCTGCCCAGGTTTGAAGTCTTGAGGCCAGCAATCCGGAGAACAACTTGTACAGAGTTGAGCAGAGAGCAATGGGTCTGTAGTTTTTCGGATCTGAAGGATCCCCATCCTTATGAATGAGCACTGTTGTTGATGTTTTCCATTTGTCTGGAATTTTGCGGTGCAAAAGGCATGCATTGAAGATAGCTGATAAGACCGGTGCACCAGGATCTGTTCTACGAAGATCAGCGTAAGAGACTTTGTCAGGACCAGGAGCGTTGAGGACAGGCGGCTGAGACGGGACCACACTTCTTCTGGTGTGAACGGATTGTCCATCTCATCTGAGGAGGTGGCTGTGGGGATAGTTAAGGCTGGGAGTGGGGATTGAGTGTCTGGGGAGGATCTTGGCTGGAAGTACATTTCCAGGTCCAAGGGGTTTAGGCTACATTTGGCTCTTATTTTGTTGCAAATGGAGTCGAAAGCTTTTCCCCGGTTTTGTCTATATAGCTTTTGAATGGAGGAGGCTTCTGCTGCATCGAAGGTATCTCGGTGGTTGTGTTGATCGGCTCGGTTCTCGTCTACATGAGGTTGGTGGTTCTGGACCCTTGGCTGCGGGGGTCGCCGATTTGGTGGTCTGTGGCCCTGCAAAAATGACTGGTGTCTTTGGGGGGAACTATGTAAGTTGTTCGGAAGGGTGTCTGTGTCCGGATGAGTGGCAAAAAAGACCAGGTCGTCAATTGTTTGAAGAACTGCTATCCAGGATCCTCCCTCCGAAGTGTGTAAGAGCTCCAGTTGCAACTTGTTAGGCTGCCGTTCCTTCCTTAATTCCGCCACAGTTTGTTGGGAGTGGCTAGGTTGGGACGCATTGTGCTGGCAATTCCCCGGAGTTAAAGGAGGCGAGGGTTGGGCAACTTGAGTGTAGGGCAGCTCATTCACAATCTGTGGGTTGGTTGCTGTTGGTCTAGGCTCGGCAGGTTGCGAGGGCCTGCTGTTCGGAGGTGTTCTTGTGGACGGAGGTATGCTGGAAGGATGGATCTTTTTCCGCGGTTGTCTTGGGTTGCCTGGGATATTTTTAGTGGGTGCTTGGGTATGCTTTTTTACTGGGATAAAGGTGAGAGCATTAGGGTTGAGAGGTGGGTTTGGGTTTAGGGACATCAATGGCGGAATGTAGGTTGGGCTATGTAGTATAGCCGTGAGGCTGTCCCAAGGAGGTGTAATGAGGAACTGGTGGCGGGGAGATTGCCGAGGGGAAGGTGACTGGAATAAAGGGGAGTGAGGCGGCCTATTTGGGGTGGGGGCCAGGTGGGGGGTCTGCCAAAGTGGAGATTGGGACTGGTAATTGGGTGATGGACATGAAGAGGGGGACTGGTGGTGGGGTGTTCGGCGTGATGGGGGGACTGTTCGTATGGTAATATGCTTGAGGAGAGGGAATGTTGGTGTGGTGTCAGACTTGAGGAGGGGGGTTGGAGGACTGCCACCCTGCTCGGGGGAGGGGACCTTTGGCAAGGGATGTGCGGCAGCATGGCACCAAGGTTGGATGTTTTACTAGGTGTGGTGGGCGAGGGGGTGTGCAAGCTTCGGATAATGGATGCCATATCAGGCATAGATGGCCCTGGGGGTTGTGAGGGGGTGCCTGCAGGTTGAGAATGGGATGGGCTCCCTCCACCGGTTGACGAGTTTACTTGTTTGTTATTCGTGCTGGTGGACCCAGTATGGGAGTTCTGAGATGGTTCAAATCCCGCTAATTCTGGGACCGTAAAGTTATTGGGAAGATGGCTGGCACCATGTTTCTGATGAAAATGTTGGGCCAGCCCTGCCACTGAGCCAAATGCAAGAGAGCATTCTGTGCACTTGTGTCTAAGGTTTGCCGAGGGAGGGGAGTTTTCACCAGTTATCACTGGGAGGGTTTCAGGGTGGGTGCGGCGCAGGTGGATGTTTCCAGCTTTAAGGCTGGAGAAGGTTGAGCTGCATGCTGTGCAGGAAAATTCAACTGAAATGTTGTAATTATGACGCCGCCGAATGTGTCTGATCATGTCAGAGTGGGTGCGGAACATGGAGGAGCAGTTTGGGCAGGTGAAATCTTTGGGAAGGGGCAGGGGAAAAGAGATTTCAACTGTGGTCATTTTGATAGCAGGTGACCGGCCACAAAAGGAAAAAGAAAAAAAACTAAGGATCGCTTCGCAGAGTAGTTGGGGAGTAGGGTTATGGTTGTTAGCAGGGTTGGGGTGATGCTGGACTGGTGGGAGTAATTGGCCAGTGAGGAGTCAACTCTGAAGGAGTTGTGGAGAGGCAACTCTGAAGGAGTTGTGGAGAGGCAACTCTGAAGGAGTTGTGGAGAGGCAACTCTGAAGGAGTTGTGGAGAGGAGTGGAGTGGCCAGAGGGGCTTAAAAGTACCTGCTCTGAATGAGGCAAGGTGGGCAAGATAAGCCTAATAAATCAATGAGAAAATGCAAGCTTACCATTCCTTGAAGTAGTGATGTAGGCCGCGTCATTACAGTGTCCACCTGAAAGAAAGAGAACCACCTCGCCCAATACCTAAATCAGCTTAATATACAGAAGTCATACCAAGGTATAACAGAGTTATTAAGCTGATAAGAACAGATACTACACTTTGATCTTAGCCATGAGGCCGAGAAGCGATCAATGCGACCATAGCCTCCATTTTTTATATTTTAGATAATACCTTATTAGTGTGTTTTTTTAATTATATATATATGAGTACACCCTTAAAATATATATAGGGAATGGCCTATTATGGAGGGTATAACTAGTCAGTAGCTATGTTTATTGTGGCGCCCCACTTGTATTTGCGGTAACATTAATAATTGCAATTTCTAATAATAATGGTTATTTCAAATGGTTTGTAAATTTCAAAGTAGGAAACATTATACAAAACAGTCTAAAATTATGTATTATTTCAAGTATTTGGTGGCAGTGTTTAATAAGTTTAACCAATAACTATTTATTGGTTATTAAACCAATCAACTATGAATACCAACTGCCAGCCAGTGTTACTTTATTTATTTGGTCAATAGAGGGCGCTTCTAGTTGAAATAGTAACAGATTTGAAATTTTTTTCACCTGAAAGACTGGTCCGTACACATGTACATATACCCTCTAATAGTGTAGAAAGGAGATGAGGCTATAAATAAGGATGAGGGTGAGGTTACACAGCCAAAAAGTTTTTCAAGCAAAGGGGTCAGTGAACAAAAAGCCGATGGCCTGGCAGGCCTGCCTCACCTGAACCCTCCCTTTTTCCTCCTCATCTTATGTCTCTGATCTTTACCTTATTTATTTAAATGAAAGGAATGGCGGATGAAATTCACACAATTGCATCGTGTCAATTAAAGCACACCTCAATAAAGTTCTTTAGATTTTTTTAAAAAAAATCATCACTAAACTATTACGACATGATATTAATTGATTTAATATAAATATACAGGATGTCTATAAAATAACAGTAAAGTTTCAATAATTAAATTCGTTATCAAAATTAATACAACAATCTTATTTCAAAACTTAATAAAACACATGAAGTTTTTGGAATGTAATTAGTAATTACAAAGTTTGCATAAAATGCACTTAAATCCCGGTTCCGTGACCCCCCTTTTGAGTATACTGTCAAATGGGCAATAATTATTTTAATCAAAAATAATTACGCATAAAACGCATCTTTGAAAATTTACATCATTTTACTTATTTTTCTTTAAAATAAACACAATTTTCGGTCAATTTTAAAACAAATCATTTTGATTTTGTGTTTTCTGTTATTGCTTCTGATAAATATTATAGCTATTAATTGCTTCAGACATTTATTTCATTTTGCTTTGACGACATGAAATGCATTTTTATTTACATAAAATGAACAATTTTGTTGCATATTTTGAAGTGTGTATGTTCATGTTTATATTTGCATAAAACGGCTTTCCACAATGCAACATTTGTTACTCGCATAAATGTTGAAAAAATGAACAGAAACCAAGTTAAAGGTAAATGTCATCAATTTCTGACAATATTTCATTCAAATCTTTATTGAAATTTAAAAAAACTACCATAAATTTTGTCTTAGTCTTTTTTAATTAATTATTTTTAAGCCCGTTATACACCATCAATTATTTCTTAAATATATATAAATTAATTTATAAATTTATTTAAGAAATAATTATATATAATTAATGGTGTATAACGGGCTTAAGAATAGTCACCATTTTTTCTATCAACTTAAAAGGTCCTGAAAATAATTACACCAGTTGATAAATTTGGTAATTTTGTTGATTTTATATGGCAATAAATTCCGCTTACATTTTCAGTTGGTAAAAATATTTGTATTATTGCTTAAATTTGTAAAAATATTTGTATTATTGCTTAAAAGTTATAAATAATAATTTTAAAAAAATTAGATCTCTTAAGACAAAATTGAGAAATTTTTGCAGAAAGATGTTCTAAAGATTTTCACGAAATATTTAATATAAATTAATAAAATTTGAATGCAAAGTTCTAAAACAGTGTATAATTAGTATTAATTACATTTTGATTCCTATTTTTTTTCCACAGCTGTAATGAAAGGTTATATTGTGTTTTTCCTTTGTTCTATTTTCATTTTACAAAAACACACTTGTTTAATTTATGATTGTATATTACATATCAGGAACATCCGTACTAATAAACACTTTTTAAAAAATGCTTCTTGTTTTGCAGACTTAAAAGACACCAACAAAATAATACATTAAATTTAAAACATACTACATTAGGATGTTATTTGGATATAAATAACATTAAAGTGACACCTGGGATTCTGCAAATAGGGATTATTAAGCAAAATATCAAGCAGATGGTTCTCAATTTGTGGCCCAAGTGCCAATTGTGAAGTAGCAATTCTCCATTTAGATCAAACAACAATTATTGGTTTTTATTCAGTCAAAGAGGTTTGGTTAGAGGCTAGAAGTTTATAGTTGACAACTGATAATAGCCATACAATCTAGCCTCCAACCAGCCTCCAACCAGCCTTATTAAAGCATAATTGCAATTGCTCTAATGAAGATGATGATTGCCTTCACAATATTCACTTGGGCCACAAAAATCAAATGCCTATAAATTATCTACTAAATAAAATTAATTTATATAACTTTATAGGCTAGAAAGGTCAGTGATGTTAGTAATATGGAAGTTCTTCAGTTTCATATTTTTATTTTTCAAATACCTAACCCACATTTGTAAATGTTTGCAGAATATCAAGCTGAATAGTTCAGATTTCACTTTTGAGGTTTTCTTTGTGGACAAGTTGGGAGTTCCGAGCTCTAACCTGAAAAACAGAAAATTTCAATTTTGAAAAAAAGCCGCCACACTCAAATACGAGATCGAATTCCGAATTTCTTCAATATTATTATCGAAGAAATTCCGAAACGTTGCTTTATTAAGGCAAAAAAAAAGCTTAAAACATAAAACCTCTTCATAGATAAAGTCTCGGAACGAAATTCCTCCAGTCTAGTAATCAAAGTGTTCTTCAAATAATAGTCAATTGTTTAAAATTCAATATCGCACAAATAATAGAATCTTCACATTTCAAACTTCAGGTGGTTGTCAACACTTATCTCCAAAATATATTAAAACAAAAAAAGGAAATAATTTAGTTGAAAAATAAAAAGGCTATTGAATTTTAAAATAGCTAAGATTTAAAAAATAATTACAATTAAAACAGGTCTCTGTTTTTTTAAATTCAACAATTTCTTTAATTATTAAGACATTTGTTTAAGTTTTTGTAGACTATTTTGATGTGTTGTTAACAAATACATTCAGCTTTTACTTTTCATTTTTTATTTTTCGAGATATTTAATTTTAAACGATTTGTACTTTGGTAATAGTTTGAGACATTGGTTCTGGAAGAATACAGGAAAGTTCTTGTTTCAAGCTTAGCTTTATTTGAGGATAAAAGAAATAATTTTAAATTTAAAAGAAAAAACATCCTTCTTCTGAAAGACCCAGATGTCGTAAGTTTTGTAACATTACTTATAATTTGTATAAATTGTTTAGAAAATAATTCCTGTTGTTATTTACATCTTTTGAAGTGAGTTGAACAATAGAAATTGTCGATTCGACCCCCAACGGAAAAATAAATGCATTATATATATATATATATATATATATATATATATATATATATATATATATATATATATATATATATATATATACGTATATATATATATATATATATATATATATACGTATATATATATATATATATATATATAATATATATATATATATATATATATATATATATATATATATATATACTTCAATGTCACATTCACAAAGAAATGTCACAATATCCATTCATTAGCATTTTTTTTAACTGAAATAGATTTATGAAGCAATCGATTTTTGCAGAAAAAAGAAATTGTCATCAAAAGACAGGAGAGAAAAAAACAATAATAATAATAATCAATAACAACAATAACAATAAGGATGATGATGTTATCCGGATGCAGAAAATTATTGCAACGAATAGTTCATTTATAACTTATACATAAATTTACTACAAAAGCAACGATAATTAAAGAAATTACTCATAATAAAAAACTACAATCTAATAATTGCCAAAAAATAACAAAAATTCGAAAACAACAACCAAGAAATTTCCAAACTGAGAATAGAAATTGTGGAATTAATAAGAAAAAAATATATCTGCAAAGAAAACAGAAAAGAAGCGTCCAGAAACAACATTTGGACAACCGGGCGTCTTTAAAAAAAACGTGTCTGAGAATACCTTTGCTAGCTCCACCTAACCCTTTCTCAAGAAAGAAAACAACATCTAATCCCACACATACTTGGCTTTCTCGAGAAGATTAATTTCAACATGGCGACCTGAGAATGGTGTCAATGAAGAAAATTCTATTTTAGAGGGGCATTGGGGAACTTTTTATGGCATGCACTCTCGTTTCAATAGATTCTTTTGGCAATGCATTTCTTATGCAGTTTATGAACTAAATTGTCCCACTGCCATAAGCCCCGTTGAGCTGCCTACAATGTAATTATTAAAATTTGTTTGCACCAATGGTCTCCTCCTATGAGGCGGTGAAAATAAAGCACGGTCGGAAATTCTTTTCTTTTTTTTAAACAGTCGTCTTATATGTATTCGATGGAGGAGAAAATAGCCTTTACAGTAGTTTTAAATTGAGCCCATTATTGTTTGTCCAATATAAAAAAAAATGAAAAAAAAAGGCTAATTGACAAACAGAAAGGGAATGAAATTATCCCTTAATTGGATTGCGACATACATACAAGGCCAAAAGTGAGGCAAAAACTAGAAAGAACAAAAAAAAAAGTCCCCCTTGTCAACATGGGAACCAATATTTTTCAAACTATTAACTAGACGTTTTTTTTTTTAAAATAATTTCAATTCTCTCTTTGACAACTGGTTAACACAGTTTGTAGTTTGGTCGAATTGTAGCCTACTCTTAATAATAATAATAATGAGAAGAAGGTCATCCACCAATTTTCAATTTTTGAAATAACAACAAAATCGGACATTAATAAACACAAACGTTCTTCGACTGAATGACGTACAAGAAACTGGAAATGAAATAAACAGTTTTGTCTTTTGAATGTGGGATTTTTTACATTTTTAATGTTGTGACATTGTTAGGAAACAAAAATCCACTTAATTTATTATTCACACAGTGTATCTATCTGTCTGTCTGTCATCTACATGTACTTACCTACCTACCTACTTACTTACTTACCTGTGTGCGCGTTGTATGTAGTCAAGACCTACAAATCATCAGTATGTTGTACACACCACGTGGAGGCATTAGAATAAGAACCGACCCAAGGAATATTATGCAATTATGACATTACATGCATAAATATAATTAGGGCCTTGTATAGTCCTTGGTGACAAAACACCAAATTACAATTTCCAATCCATATTGTTATAAAAACAACATGCTGATTTCAGTTTGAAAACAATAGAAAACACCAATTGTCATTTTTTGTTCGAAAACTCCTCCTATCCAATTGTATACGTAGATCAATGGTAAAAGAGGACAACTGAAACTGGCAAATGGTGAACTTGCATTGCAGCTGGGACAAAATACTAGAAAACACTTCAAAGAAATAAATTAATAATTGCAAAATGCAAATAATATTCCCGAGAATAAATTTTCTTGTTTTCATAATTGATGATTATACCAACAAAATGTGTCTTCATTTTCTTAAGTTTCATTTACGCCATTTTTGTGTGTTTGTAATATAATAAATAATGGACACATTTTTTAATGGCTAATAATCGTAAACAAATGGGTATTGTGCAACTAAAGCTGGTTCAATAAGCATTGATTAGCAGCTATATTAGAACATTTCACTTTAGGATGGAGCATTAATTAATATGTAATAAAATCAAAAATTGTGCTTTCCCCCACCCCCACCCCACCCCATCCCTTCCTTCATCCGTAAATCAGCGAAATTACCTATAATGCAAATCGGTATGGCTTTGTTTTTTATTGTTTAGTCAGAACTGTGAGAAGTATAGAATGTCGTGTGGGGGTTAAAAGGCCGAACTTCCCGGAATTGCACATTCTACTCTCTAAGTGGCACTCTCAGATTATTACCTACAGTACAACTAGGTATATAGTTAAAAGTCGATTAAAACAATCGAATCGTACTTTATGACTTTGAAGTATTACGGGCAGGGCCGTCTTAGGGCATGTCGGGGCCCTTGGGCACACAAGAATTGGGGGCCCCGTTGGATAGTAAAAATTAGAAAAAATTTAAAAATCTGATCTGGTGTCCTATTAACATTTCAATTTAGAAATGTTGACAGTAATTCTTAGTAGGTATCTACCTAAAAATAGAAAAAAATTTGAGCTCCTTTTTTCGTGTAAGCGAATATATCGGCCTTTCGGGGCCCCCGTGAGGTCGGGGCCCCTGGGCACGGGCCCCGTGTGCCCTTATAGTAAAGACGGTACTGATTACGAGTTTAGTGAGCACAACCTATAGAATAGAAACCAATCAAAAATGAGATTCGAGGTTATTTTATTATTATTATTTCATGTTTCTGTTCGTCATTTTTTAATGTTAAATCTTTTTTTTAAAAAAAAAACTAAATAGACGAACAACAGGTGTCAAATCACTAGATGGCGCGGATGTTTATTATTATTATAAAACCTATAATATATCAGAATCATCCAATGAACAGCAACAGAATCAAAAGTTAAAAGAGGAGGCGGTTTTTTTTTTTTTCTTTTACTTCTTAATTCAGGTGACAGGTAGTGGCCACACCACACTAGCCTCACCAGTTAGACATTGTACGCACCACAGCAACCTAATAGAACATATTTTCTTGTTAACTAAAGGTGTATATGGACAGGAGGACGTGAATGTGGTTCAGGTAGAAGGTGATTATCATCATCTATTCCATTCCATTCAATCTACGTACAGTGGTGCAGTGTAGAAAACACACACACCTGTTAGAATGTAATGTGCTCATTCTTGTGTTCCACCTATTGCAACCAACCTACAATAATAAGTAAACTACAGGTGAAATTATTTTAAAGATGAACAGTTTGTATAATGGATTATTAATATTACAACTTAGAAATAAGTTTTTAAAAGGAGAAAGTGACTGACAAGTGTGGACCTTACAGGTATTAATAATAATACTGTTGACACACCTTTGGAAATGTATACCTGTAATAATAATAATAATAATAATAATAATAATAATAATAATAAGTAGAACGTCCAAATTCCAACATGGAAGAAAAGTCCTCGTCTTCGTTTTCGTGTTACTACAATAGAACTGAGAGATCATGAAATGAGGTCACACAACCGTTGGTTGAATATCAACTTTTCGGCTACTTCTTCTTTTTTTGTCCCGCGTCCTGCTGCCTGTCCTGCTCCTGTGTTTCCATTCTGTCCGTCCATTTGCGTTAAAAGAAGACTTCCCACAGTTTCTGTGGCCAATAATTGAACCTGTACAATATTTGCATGCACAGGTACAGTAGTATATGTATCATATTTAACCTCATTTCTAGCAATTGTATCGTTTTTGTTGTAATTTTAACTCATTTGAAATCAAAAGCCATTTCTGCTCTACAAAATATACCGTGATAAATAACAATCGCGATATTTGAATAAATAATGGACGCATGAAGCTAAATTTGAGGGGGATTGGAAATTGGGAGGGGGGAGGGGGGGGGGGGTCATAAACCTCTTCAAAATACTAAAATCACATTCAACTTTCGCATTATTTATTCGTATAAATACTGACTGACTGTTGAATGATGTTCTTAAAAAAAAAAAGTGTCCCATATAAGAATGAGTGTCTTTTCACACCGAACTACTTTCGGTGGTCGCGATTTCGGCTTGTCGCCAAAACCGACCACAAGAGTTTGACTCACTCAACTTTCAAACCAAAGCAGCAGTTGGTTTGAACAAATAGCCGACTACATTTTGCAGTCGAAATCGCCAACCAAAAGTGGTTCGTGTAAAAAGGGTCTTAATTATTACCTTGTTTACACTTGAACCTAAATGCATTCGAATTAAACGTGTTTTGTTGAATGCCTTCACTTAATTACAATCTGGCTACACATAAGATAATCCTGAACACATTTAACCGAGTTCAGCATCAATTTCAACGAGGGGATAATTTTATTATAGTCCTTCATAGCTAATTGCATTCAATGTGTTGTTGCAACCTTTTTGTTAAAGTTAAACACACTTAAAAAATAATGCTTTAGCTAACATCTACTAAGCAGGTGTCGACAGGGTCTTATCTTAATGATTTTTGATTCTTAGTCAGTGCTAAACGCATCAACTTTTACCCGTAACATTCTATGAAAAGAAGTGAACACAAAGCAAGAAAAAAAGATGAAAAACAAGAGACTAGAAAAGAAGAGTTTTGTTGAAAAATAAAGAGGATGAGGATGAAGAGGCATCAGGGACAGACAGACACCGATGCCTGACGGTGGTGGTCAGGTGGTCTAAAAGCTAGTAAAACGTCCATTGTACCTGAATCGAATGTGACCCACTGTCAATTGGTAATTTCGTTTGTGTATGTTGTAATCATTTTCAAAAATATGTGTGACTTGAATACATGATGACGACGACGATGAATACGTTAATGGAAAGTTCCATTCTATGCAAAAATAAAGACCCATTTTTCTCATAAAATTTCTACATAAAACTGTGAAAATTCTTAAGAAAAAAACTCAATTTGTAGAATATATTTAAAGAGTTTAGACCCAATGGCTCAAAAATAAGTGAGTTTTAAAGTAGGCTACTAACCCCTTTGGCAACACAAACTAATCCTTTTCTTATCTTTGAACAAATCTTTTAAAAGTGAGCGATGAAAACAACTTTTGTAGACTATTTTTTAATTTCCAATTAGTATCAGGAACAAATTCGTTTTGTACCAAAGGGATTTTCCTCTTATAAACACCCTCCTCCCGACTGAATCACTGAGGGACAGCCTCTTCCTGCAATGCCTAGTTACCTACCTTCTGCCTGAAAATTTACGAAAATGAAAAGAACAAAAAACCTGAGGAAAAACAGAACTTTCAAAGTTTGAGGATGTCAGTGAAAGGGTCACGTGACAAACAAAATGAAAACTTATCAAGAAGTGTATTAACAAATTGCGATATATTCTTTATAACTAGAGGCATTTTTCAATTGAAATCCTTGTTATGACACACACAAGATCAAAAATACTACTACTTTTTAAAAATAGGAGAGAGAAACTTATTAAAATATTGTTATCAGAGTTGCTGCTGCTGACCTTGTCCATCCCTAAACCTCCTTCCCTCCCACTCTTTCTCTCTATAGAGTCAGACCGTGTGGGGGTCGTCTTTGCAACAAAATAAAGTGCAAGGAGTACGACACGGGGAGCTCACCATTTCAACGGAATTATTAATTATTTTCACTATCCGCTTTGCGCCAATTCACAAACAAGAGAAAGAGAAATTTACTTCCCGAAATACCAATTACAGTTGGCAAAATTGCACTTTTTTATAACCATAGGTGGTTAGACTTTAGGTTAGTGTGTGTTTATGTTGTTGCTACCAGCAGAGTAGAAGGGGAAAAATCATCATCTAGGGTTAAGATTGGACACAATCTTAACCCTAGATTTGGACACAAAGGGGAAATATATTATTACCACTCCTAATATAGTTTTTATCTTAAAAGTTTTCCCTAAACACATTGACGAACATTCGGCCGAATGCTGGCTTACAAGACCTAATATGACAAAACTGCAAAATACATTGAAAAACATTTAAAACGAAAAATCGGATAACACGAAATATATTTTGGTCCAGTATCTTAAAATAGCATAATTATTTTAACACGAAAATACATTCCGTTCCCTTCCATTTCGTGTTAATCGGTTTCCAGGGTGGTTGCCAAATTTGATTGGCGCTGATTTAACGCCAAAGCTAAACAAACGCCAAATCCTCAATTTAAAACTAAGTCCACTAGAACACTATAAAAATAGTAATCATTTAGCCCCTTCCAAGCTTCAAATTCACCCCTCCACGTTTCTCCCTCTCCCCCCCTTCTACACTTTCCAATCTTTTCCCCCTCCAATTTAATATCATGGGGTTCTTGGATGGGGAGTGTGCAACATATAGTTGACCTTGAGAAAAAAAAAAGCGGTTCATTTATTCATTTAAATTTATATAAATTCCGACGTGCTTCAAGGTTTATATTATATATATATAGATATATATATATATATATATATATATATATATATATATATATATATATATATATATATATATATATATATATATATATCTATATCTATATCTATATCTATATCTATATCTATATCTATATCTATATCTATATACATATATATCTATATCTATATCTATATCTATATCTATATCTATATCTATATCTATATCTATATCTATATCTATATCTATATATATATATATCTATATCTATATCTATATCTATATACATATATATATCTATATCTATATCTATATATATACATATATATATCTATATCTATATATATATATATTGAGACGTTTTGGGGCCGCCGCTATTTTATTAATTTAGCGCCGTTTTGTTTTCTTTAATTTTGTAGGCACTGTGTATTTTGTAGCTTCTGGGCCACTCGGTACTAATAGGTACCGATTGACCCAGATTCTATTTTTAGCTTGACCTTATCGTTCTCCCCTCTTGACCATTGTATTATCCTTCCACATGAGTGGATTCTTATCATTTTAATTCGAAGTTGTTTTCGTTTTTTCCCCTTTTTTTTTAAAAGGGTGACGTGTCTAATATTTTGGTGACCACTGGTCAATCACTTTTGATTGGCCAGTTTGGTTTTTACTTTGGTTTTTGCCCAATCAGGGGCTACTGAGAAAGTGTTCTCAGTATCCTCTTTTTGGGTATAAAAAGGCCGTGTTTTTGTATGTAAGGAAGCATTTTTAAAACAGAGAATCTATGCCCAAATTGGGATAGATTTTTGAAGGATTTTCAGTTAGTTCTTAAATAACGAACCTATGCCCAATTCTGGCTAGGTTTTTAGATATTATTTTGAATGTTATTATTTCTATGTGTTGTGTTCTTAAACCAGTTCGATTCATTTAATGTTTTTATCTACGAAATAAACAACGATTTTATATTTAAACTAAACAGTGGTGTTTAATTGTTTTTGACTAAAATTCCGCGGTTGTGCATTTCATCATTGCAGCTCTTCACCTTTTTGGATACTTCGATGACCCAACAGGTGCAAACCTGCAACACAAGAGAGTGAGTATATTTTGCACGATTCTTAGGGCAGATTTACGGACGAAAGTCCGAGAGATACAGAGATTAAAGATCCTCAAGACTGTGAAGTCTTTTGCCAGAGACTAGTGAGGACACGAAATAGACGTTATATTGGTCTAGTCCTCCCGGGCCAGTAGAATTAGTGACCTAGCCACTCACTATCCATACGAGTGAAAACTCGCTCGTATCAACCTAAAAGAGCAGATTCTACTAGTGGAAAAAGGTCCGTCACAATATATGGTGGAGGTGCGGGGTAGTTTATAAAACTTGCTACCTCGTTTTGCCCTAAGAAACGTGTTGAAAAACACGAAATTTTATCGTAATTCAATTATGCAAACAATTTTGAAACAAAACAAAATTTTTCGAAACACTTTTACGTTTTTTATTGACACAAATTACGATACATAATGATGAATACCAACGGAATAACCGCAAGGTTCTCCCAGCAACTCCAATACAGACGCCGACGTGATCAGCTCGTAAAAGAACGAGCGAAAGCTCGGGAAGCACGCCGTGTTGCCCGAGAAACACGAAAGCAAGAGAAGGAGGACAAGCTGAGGACCCTTGCTGAAGAGAAGCAACTCCAGGAGGAAGACAAACGCGCCGAAGAAGAAGAACGCCAAGCCGACGCCCGACTAAAGATTGAAGCAGCATCTTCTGAAGCCTCTCAACGAAGCAACGAGCAGAAGATGGTCGATCGGTTTGCTGAACTCATGAAAGACGCCACTCCTGAGAGCCGAGAAGAATTGGTAAGACGGTTATGTGGAGAATCGACTCCACACCGCCTTGAGCACACACATGAGAGAAATCTCAGACAACGAAGTAAATCACCGACAGAATCCGGGCGTAAGCTCAGGGCCGAAGCTCCTGAATGGACTCCGAACCTGGGACCCACGTCGTATTCTGAAAAGAATTCACTTCATCCACTTCAGGGTTTTCCAAAGTACGATGGATCTGAGAACATACTTCTTTATGTTGAAGAGTTCGAAGATATTGCGATTGCGCACCAATGGAACTCCCTGCAGCGATGCAGTCACTTTACTGGTCTCCTTCGTAAACGAGCAATCAGATGGCTTGCTCGTTTTCGGTTGGAATATGGCGAAATAAATTGGCCTATGATGCGTAACGGAATTATAAATGAATTTCTGTTACCTGACCAAAAAGTGAGAATGAAAAATGAGCTGTCCGCAAGGACCCAAAAAGATAATGAAACTTTTAAGGTCTATGCAGAAGAGTATGCAGAGATGTATCGAAGGATACATCCCAATGATGACGACTCTTTGCTGATTTCGAGCCTGAGGAAAAGTCTTTTACCATCTTTGAAGCTGCATCTGTTTGGAGCACCGAAGGACAATCTTTACGACTTCGTCAAGTTTGCCGCCCAGACTGAGGGAGAGCTGATAGAAGAGAATATGTTGACGTACAAGACGACTACTGGTAACCAGCCGGCCCAGCAGCAGAAGCCTCAACAACCGAAACAGCAGCAACAGCAGCAAAAGAAACAACAGACGTGGACGAACAGGAACACGGCCACGTCTGAAAAGACGCAGGACACGAAGACGAATCAAGATGGTGGACAGAAATTCCAGCAGAGAAAAAGATCTACTGGACCACTCATCTGCTATCAGTGTCAGGAGCCTGGACACAGAGCGTTCCAGTGCACCAATGAACCGAAACCGAGGAAGGAAGAGAACAAGACGACTCCACCAACTCCAGTCAACCGAGTTGATGAACCGTCGGAAACGACGGCGCCGAAAATCTTCTGCGCTGACGAAATCCACGTTCTACCGAATGGGATGAAAATGGTACCGGTATTAATTAATAATCAAACGCACTATTTTCATTTCGAAAACCACCAGAAGGCTTTAAACTACTAGGGGCGCCACTCGCACCCAAAGTAGTGACGCCCGGAAAAGATGTTGAAGAGAGACCACAAGAAGAGGAGTTGCCGAAACCTGAAGAAGTGGACGTCAAGGTTCGACGGGACCAGATAACGAGAGAATCTATTGGAATGGCTGCGGTCAACCATGCGGGGATGTCTCCATGTCTGGGTAGCCCGTGCCAAAACGCCGACAAAGAAGAGGAATCGACAACACCTGAGCAGAGCTGTGCTGCGGTACAACTAAAGGACTCTCTGATGCATAAAGCAGACTTTGGAGATGGGATCCAAATCCGTACTATCTACGAAGATGGGAGCCGGCGGAAACCACTGCAAAGTGGGGCCTCTACGTCGTTTGCAAGAACGAACGACGCCAAGATGTCCAACAAAGCAGAACAGTGTGTGGCGAAAAAGGGAGTAACCACAACTGTTAAAACTCAAGCAGAGCAAGTAGTAGTCTCGAAAGAGGCTACTCTTGTTAGAAATAAAGCAGAACAGTGTGTGGCGAAAAAGGGAGTAACCACACCTGTTAAGACTAAAGAAGAACAAGTAGTAGTCTCAAAAGGAGCTACTCTTGTTAAAAACCAAGAAGAACAGTGTGTAGTGAAAACGAAAGTAGCTACTCCTGTTATTAAGCAGGGGCAGACTGTGGCGAAAACCAAAGAAGTACCCACACCTGCTCAAAAATATAAAGCAGAACATGGAGTAGTGAAAGAGGGAGTAGCTACACCTGTTAAGGGTTCAACTGAAGAGTCTAGTCTTCTCTATCGGTTGCAAAACCCGTGTTGTACACAAACGATTCGAGATGTTTGGACCAAGTTGACTGAGACAGTCACGCCTCGTGAACTTCAAGTCCAAAATCAAGACGAGCAGACGGCACCTAAAGTTTGTGTGAACTTTGGAGGTCGTGAGTTAGAAATGACTGCCGACAGTGGCGCCGAAACATCTGTCATCAGCGAGTCATTAGTGAAAGACATGAAGCTCATTGTGGATCCACTTCCGTTCCCACCGAATCTGACTGGCGCCGGAGGTAGTCCGCTGAACATCATGGGACACGTCATCGTGCCAATTCAGGTCGCCGAAAAGCTTGTCAAAGGAAAAGTGATTGTCATCAAAGGACGACGTGAGGCCTTGCTGGGGAACGACCTCGGAAAAGATCTCAACCTTTGCTTGGACATGAACAACAAGAAAGTCTACTTCAGAGAGGAACTGTTGCCGGACACTCTCCAAAAGCAGCAACAAGCAGAAGATTTCATTCGAAATCTTAGAAATCAAGAGGAAGAGGATCTACAAGAGAAACTCCTGAAGAAGGGGCCAGCAAAACTACGCCTGGTCCAGAATCTCGTGTTGGATCCAAAGAAAGCTGCAATCGTCGAGGTCAATGCTCCTGATGATCTACAAGAAGGTAGTCTCCAGTTCATCGACTCGTGCGAAAGCACGCTCCAACAGAGAGGAATCAAAGTTTCTCCTGGGATCATTGAAGGAAGAGGAAAGTCTATCCTTCAAATCCAAATCTTCAATCCATCTGGAGAGGTTATTCACCTCGGAGCCAGAGAAACGATCACAGAGATCGAGGACGTCGTCACAGCTCTTGATGTGCCTGTGGGCCCCTCGATTTACAAAATTGAAACTCAAAGTGACCAAGTAAGAGTCAAAGAATATGTCGAATTTCAAGACAGCCTTAATGTCAATCCGAAACGGCCAAGAGAAGAAAAAATGGCGATTCGGAAGCTTCTCGGAGAATTCAGAGACATTTTTGCCTTCAAGACCTCCGACTTGAAAGAGACAAATTTGGCAAAACACGTGATTGACACGGGTGAAAACCCGCCGGTTCGAGAACCGCTCCGGCGTACTTCACCTGCTCAGAGAGAGATCATCAAGTCGACACTACGTGATATGTTGGACGCCGGCATTGTAAGCCCATCCAAGAGTCCGTACGCAAGTCCGGTGGTGATTGTCAAGAAGAAGAATGGTCAGCATCGATTTTGCGTCGATTATCGCAAATTAAATGCTCAAACCAAATCTGACCAATATCCATTACCACGGATAGATGACGCTTTCGATTCTCTTTCTGGAGCCACGATTTTTGCAACCTTGGATTTAATATCAGGTTATTGGCAATTTCCGGTGGAAGAAAAAGATCGAGAAAAAACGGCTTTCGTATGCACAAATGGCCTCTACGAATTTAACAGAATGCCGTTTGGTTTGATGAATGCACCTGCAACAATGCAACGTGCTTTGGATTTGTTACTGGCAGGCCACAAATGGGAGACCTGCCTGGTTTATTTAGATGACATCGTCATCTTTGCGAAGGACTTCGAAGAATTCATGAAGAGGTTGAGAAATATCTTGGTGCTCATCCGGAATGCCAATTTAAGCCTTCAACCAAGTAAATGTTTCTTTGGAGAAGACGAGATCAACTACCTTGGCCACAAGATTAGTGCCCTTGGTATTCGACCTGATGAAGAGAAAGTGCAGACGATTCAAGGATTTCCTGCACCGAAAAACGTGACTGACGTCAGAAGCTTCCTTGGGATGACCGGCTACTACAACCGTTTCATCGAGAACTACTCCAAGATTGCCAAACCAATGCAAGCCCTAGTCAAGAAGGACCTGGACTTCAAATGGGATGACGACTGCGAGGTCGCTTTTGATAGTCTGAAGAAGGCTCTTTGCTCCGCTCCGATTCTAACTTTGTATGATCCGGAGGCAGAAATTGCCTTGCACACTGATGCTTGTGATTACCAGATTGGTGTCATAATTTATCAGTATGCGAAAAACGAAAAGAAACCTGGAGTTCTAGGTTACTACAGCCGAAAACTCCAGGGAGCAGAACGAAACTACGGAACGACTGAAAAAGAATGTCTTGCAATCGTTTATGGCATAGAAAAAGCCAGGCCGTATGTTTTCAACCGGAAATTCAGAGTATTTACCGATCATAAGGCCCTGTGCTATTTAAAAACAGCACAGAATCTAGATGGCCGATTGGGTAAATGGCAGATGAAACTACAGCCATATGATTATGAAGTAGTTTACAAGAAAGGTAAAACGCACGTGGACGCCGATTGTGTCTCACGTTACGAGAGCAACGTTCCTGCTAATTGGAAGCAGAAGAATGGAGAGATGGAAGCTCTCGAAGATCTTCACATCTTTACTGTCTACAACGATTTCCAGTGGGAACGGGAGCAATCCCTTGATGATGAACTTCTCCTCATCAAAGAATTACTCCAGAAAGATCGACTGCATCCCTATCACAAGAAGTTTGCGATAGTGGATGGCGTTTTATACCACCTTAAGTATGAAGACACCGTGCCAGTACTGACGTGTACTGTGCCCCGACAATTGAGGATTGGGATTCTCGAGATGCTCCATGATGTGCCTGAGGCCGGACATTTCGGATTCACCAAAACGATGAAGAGAATCCAGAAGAGATTCTACTGGAAGACAATGAAAGTAGATGTCGCCGACTATGTCAGGTCGTGCCACATCTGTCAAAGAACTAAACTGTCGCACCAAAAAGTACCTGGATTGCTTCAGCCAATCATTGTGGGAAAACCGACAGAGTGTTGGGGGATGGATTATGTTGGTCCTCTTCCGAAATCAACCGGAGGAGTTCAACATATTTTGATTGCAGTGGATTACGCGACGAAGTATTGCATCGCCAAAGCAGTGGCAAGAGCAACCGCTCAGGCAGCAATTGCCTTCGTCAAGGACAAAATTGTGAACGAGTTTGGAGTTCCTCAGAAGATCATCACTGATCGAGGACCCCAATTTTTGAGTAATGAAACTCAAGCGTTTTTCAAGACCTACGCAATCCAGCATGCTGCCACGACAGCCTATCATCCTCAAGCTGATGGGTTGGCAGAGAGAACAAACCATACAGTCATGGAAGTGGTGAAACGTCACTTGGATGTCCTTCAGCAGCAGGCTGACTGGAAGAAGAAATTGGGTGACGCGGTTATGGCCTACAATCTGGTAGAACATAACTCGATTGATGTTCGGGCGTGAGCCCAGGACCACGCTTGACAACATGATGCCACGTGCTCCTATCGTGCCACCGCCCATAACCGACGAAGCAGAGCAGTCTGATCCAGCTCTGGATGCTGCTAAAAAGAATATCGAAGCTGCCCAGGAGGTGCAGAAAAGAAAGTACGACGAAAAGCATCGTACGATTCCGGATTACAAGCCGGGTCAGAAAGTATTGATAAGAGATCGTGTGCCAAAGCCAGGAATGGCTCAGAAACTTATCTGGCCATACAAGGAACCCTGCCTTGTCACCAAAAAGATAACCGATTTAGTCTACGAGATCGAGTACGTTACTCGATCCGGTTTGACTATGAGAGATACTGTCAATGTTCAACAGATGAGACCCTACTACGAGGCCAATGACCTGAGGGCTCCTCAAATGAACTTATCTGACGACATCGAAGAAGTTGCCAGCGCCAAGGAAGAGTCCGACGCTGATGAAGAAATTATCAACGAAGCAGACGACAACTTACCTGTTGAGAGTACGCCAGACGTTCGTCGTAAAGAAGAAGAAGAAGTTATCCCCGATGCCAGCCAAGAAACTCATCTGGAAACTTCTGAAAAAGAAGAAGAGGAAATTCCAGAGATGCCACTGGAACCACCTAAAAGAAAACGCGGGAGACCAAAGAAAACTGCTCCAAAAGAACCAGTCCAATTGGATTCCCGTGTGCAAACACGTGGTGGAGAGAAGAAAGATTATGCAAAAGCTAATTTACCACCTAGATGGGCGAAATTTGGCATTAAAACAGCCAAAGTAGACCCAGAGAGTCAAAAAGAAGCATCGTATGATGCTGAAATTCGAATTTGCCGCATTTCGCAGTGCCGTCGGATGGGAGAAATAAATCAAGAGACTTCGCCGCCTCGACCAGCCATGGGCGTCCTGCAGTCAAGAAGGAGAAGACGTCGCCACCGACCCAGCACCAACCGAGCCCGGAACGAGTCCCGAGGCACCAGGTGTTGGCAACCCGTAAGTCCTGAGACGTCCGAGGGAACAGAATCGTCGCCGGACTAGTAGCGCGATTTATTTCATAAATTTCTAATTGTATAAAGTGATTTGTTCTTTTTCGTTTTTTTTTTTTTAGAAATTTTGTATTTTCCAAAATCTGTATAAGTCGA
Source organism: Brachycybe producta (assembly GCA_036925085.1). Classification (NCBI taxonomy): domain Eukaryota; kingdom Metazoa; phylum Arthropoda; class Diplopoda; order Playtdesmida; family Andrognathidae; genus Brachycybe; species Brachycybe producta. The sequence continues at coordinate 8,630,539 of JAUPFP010000001.1, read as the reverse complement.
TTTTGTTTTATTTGATATTTTCGTATACCTGTGATACCCCTGGGTCTCTGTGTTTAGATCCAGTCGGGGGGAGGGGGATTTTTAAGAAAATTCTTGAGAAGTAGGGTACTTCCCGCTTAGTCGGGGGGGGGGAGTGAGACGTTTTGGGGCCGCCGCTATTTTATTAATTTAGCGCCGTTTTGTTTTCTTTAATTTTGTAGGCACTGTGTATTTTGTAGCTTCTGGGCCACTCGGTACTAATAGGTACCGATTGACCCAGATTCTATTTTTAGCTTGACCTTATCGTTCTCCCCTCTTGACCATTGTATTATCCTTCCACATGAGTGGATTCTTATCATTTTAATTCGAAGTTGTTTTCGTTTTTTCCCCTTTTTTTTTAAAAGGGTGACGTGTCTAATATTTTGGTGACCACTGGTCAATCACTTTTGATTGGCCAGTTTGGTTTTTACTTTTGTTTTTGCCCAATCAGGGGCTACTGAGAAAGTGTTCTCAGTATCCTCTTTTTGGGTATAAAAAGGCCGTGTTTTTGTATGTAAGGAAGCATTTTTAAAACAGAGAATCTATGCCCAAATTGGGATAGATTTTTGAAGGATTTTCAGTTAGTTCTTAAATAACGAACCTATGCCCAATTCTGGCTAGGTTTTTAGATATTATTTTGAATGTTATTATTTCTATGTGTTGTGTTCTTAAACCAGTTCGATTCATTTAATGTTTTTATCTACGAAATAAACAACGATTTTATATTTAAACTAAACAGTGGTGTTTAATTGTTTTTGACTAAAATTCCGCGGTTGTGCATTTCATCATTGCAGCTCTTCACCTTTTTGGATACTTCGATGACCCAACAGGTGCAAACCTGCAACACAAGAGAGTGAGTATATTTTGCACGATTCTTAGGGCAGATTTACGGACGAAAGTCCGAGAGATACAGAGATTAAAGATCCTCAAGACTGTGAAGTCTTTTGCCAGAGACTAGTGAGGACACGAAATAGACGTTATATTGGTCTAGTCCTCCCGGGCCAGTAGAATTAGTGACCTAGCCACTCACTATCCATACGAGTGAAAACTCGCTCGTATCAACCTAAAAGAGCAGATTCTACTAGTGGAAAAAGGTCCGTCACAATATATACATATATATATATCTATATATATATATATCTATATCTATATCTATATATATATATATAAATATATATATCTATATCTATATCTATATATATATATATCTATGTATATCTATATCTATATATATCTATATATATCTATATCTATGTATATCTATATCTATATATATCTATGTATATCTATATCTATATATATCTATATCTATATATATCTATATATATATATATATAAATATATATATAGATATAGAGATATATATAGATATATATATATATATATATATATATATATATATATATATACATATATATATATATATATATATATAGATATAGAGATATATATATATATATATATAGATATAGAGATATATATATATATATATATATATATATATATATATATATAGATATATATATATCTATATATATATATAGATATATATATATAGATATATATATATATATATATATATATATATATATATATATATATATATAGATATATATATATCTATATATATATATCTATATATATATAATATAAACCTTGAAGCACGTCGGAATTTATATAAATTTAAATGAATAAATGAACCGCTTTTTTTTTTTTCTCAAGGTCAACTATATGTTGCACACTATATCTATATCTATATATATATTTATATATATATATATATATATATATATATCCATATATATATATCCATATATACATATCCATATATATACGTATCCATATATATATATATCCATATATACATATCCATATATATATATCCCATCTTCAATGGTCAGTTGTCACCTGAAAGGTGGTGGTGGGCCAGGTCGGGCCCTTTGGCTGTTTTTAAGCGCATTTTGGTTCATTAACTTTTATCCATTATACCAGGTATATTAATAGGCCTACTTGTATAACATTCCAACCGAATGACGTCACTAACTCACTTATTTTTGTTCCACCCAAAAAAAAAAAAAAAAAAAAAGATGCATTTAATAAATAAAAAAAAACTTAACAATTGTATTTTTCTCTTCAGGAAATTCATTCGCAGGACATTTAGAAAGTCCCTTTTTTTCTTCTTCTTCTTTTTCTTCCCCTTCTTCCCCGCAAAAAAAGAAACATTCTAAAAATAGAAGTTTAGCTTTTGGGCAGATTTAATTTCGGACTGACCGGGTCCCTCCCCCTTCCTCAAAACATCCATTTGAAAATGGAGCCCATTTTGGAAGTGGGAGAGACTCAATTACAATTAATGTTAATTCCAGTTGTTGTTGTAAATAAATGAAATTTATATGTAAAAATTGAACCCGTGTTCTGATCACGGATGGAATGAAATAAAACCCTTTCGTGTATATTCACGGTCAAATGTGTTAGGTTAGACGTCATCAGCATTATTATTCATTATTATAATTGAAATTCGTTTATTATTCTTCCTTGGCCTCAATTTCCATATTTATAAATATCTCCATTTTCTCCTTGACAGCCATTCATATTAATATTCCTCATATTTACAAATGTTAAAAAAAAAAGATTTTGTTTCGAAATGTTTTCGCGTTGGTCGCAATACTGCAGTACTACTGCCGAAATAACATAATACGAGACGACAGTGGCGCTTATTTTGCGCCAAATGGATGAAGTGCCAATTGTATTGGACACCACTTTTGCTAGGGGTGTCATTAAAGATAGTCATATGATAGTAAATTGTCACATCTAAATGATAACTTTTTAAAAGTCACAAAAGCAAATTACAAAATATTGTATATCAAATATATATATATATATATATATATATATATATATAATTATTATGTCTATTATGTATAGACATAATAGACATAATAATTATACATAATTAGTTATTATGTGATTAGGTTAGATTCATGAGAGGTACTCTCAGAACTTAAGAGATGGTAAATCCCCTCAAGTGACCACCTGAGCCTGTGTGTGCACAGAGATGTTTACAGAGAAAGCAGAAGCCCAGTCAGGGTTCAAGGATCGATGATAAAAGATGATCTGCTTGCGCCTTCATCATCAGAAGTCAACGACTTTTTGGATTGGGAGGGGAAAGGGGACTGAATGGGGAGGGAAGGGGGTTTCCTCTTAAAATAAGTAAAAAAAAATGAATAGGCAGAACCTGAGTCAGGTGTAAACACACCGTTTCATGTCTATATTTTAAACAGGATGAATTGGGAAATTCTAAAAAAACAAATTTAAAATGAACCTAAGAAGAGCAATTAATTAAAAAGAGAGAGAGAAACTCAGAAGGTAAGAATTTGTTTTTATCTGGTCAAAAAAGCTGTGAACATAATAGAAAGACAATGCTTTTCTTTTGTATATTGTTGTTTGTGTTGTTTGTGTTGTTGAAGGTGTGTTATAACACATAAGTAGTAGTAGACGGTTTTGGTGGTACCAACCTGTGTCAGGTTCAACACGCACACAAAAGCCTTTTTTCAATGGCAAATGGTATGCAGTTTAACAACTTAGAAACAAGGGAGGGGGGAACCCCCTTGTTAAAAATACTTCCTACAAGGTTGCAGTTCATTATTATTAATATTGAACCACCTGGAGGAGAATGAACCTGTTGCCTTCTTCTGCAGTTTAGGACAAAGTATCCCCCGGGCCCCCCTCTCCTTACATAGAATATCACAAAATCAATCATTTTATCTTTATTATTTGTTTTTTAGAAAATTATCGACGAAATTATGTCCCGCTAGAGTGAACGGCGTGGCCACTGTGCCTTAAAACACTTTCAAGTGTAAACGCGGCTTCTCGAACTCTTGATTATGTTTGTCTTTCAGGTGCAAAATTAAGTGATACTTGAATTTGTTTTAGAAACTGGAAGGGTAGCTCAACCACTTAGGGTATTTTCATGTTGGTATCTTTTAAAATAAGCTTTTTAAGTGAGCTTTAAAATGACTCAATTTTAATTAAATGATTTTTTTTTTTAATTTTGTCTCTAAAAAGTTTATTTTGAAAGATATCAACATGAAAATATCCTGAAGTGATTGAGTTACCAATCCTAGTTTCTAAAACACTTTCTAGTTTCTCTCAATTTTCTTCCTGAAAAACGGGAAGAATCAAATTTAGAAAATATAAGCTGTTCATAAAACCATCTTTTAAACACACCTCCATTTCCGGTGTAATTAGTACATTTACTAATTACTAGATGTTGTTTGTAACAGTTTGCATTTGAAGAAATGTTTGAGAAATACAATCACGACAGTAATAACTAAAGTTTTGTTTTGTTTGTTTCAGATAAGTTTCAATGACGTCGTTCCCAATTCTAGTCGTTTCAATCGTCATTGTATTTGGAGCCATCACCAGTTTCGTGAATGCCGTGTTACCACTGTCCCTTGGATGTAGTATGGACACGAGTGACTCTATCATCAGGTGTCGAAGTAACAACCTCGATTACATCGTCAAGTCCATGTTCATTCTGGTGCCTGAAAGGGCGAGAGAAGCAGCGGCTGCGGCTGCAGCAGCAGCAGTGGCAGTGGCTGGCAACAACGAAAGTACCGACACCACGATGACAGTCGGTGGACTCAACAGCAGTAACAAACTCGTCGAACCGAGAGAACTGGACATCTTTTACTGTGACGTTCCAGAATTGCCCAACATTTTCGCACGCTTCAACAACAGCTTGGAACGGGTACGAGTGGCTCGCAGTAACGTGCAAACCGTCACCATCAACGCGTTCGAAGGCTTAGAAAAGAAACTGCGCAATCTGGACCTGAGTGGTAACAAGCTGTTTACGGTACCACTGGCTATACAGAACCTGACCAACCTGGAAGTGTTCAATCTTCAGGACAACAAGATCCAGGTGATCGCAGAAGGGCCCACCTTTTACAACACGATACACCTGAGAGAACTGCACTTGAGCTTTAATAATCTGGGCTACATTGACAACAGCAAGTTGCAATTGTATCCAGCATCTCAACGAGGAACGAATCGGAAGCAGCCGAATCACACGCCGATCGGCCTCACCGTTTTCAACCTGGGGAACACAACCTCATCACTCGAGATCCTCAGCCTTAGAGGAAATGATATGCACAGTTATCCTGAACAACTGTTGGCCGAATTTCCACGACTCAAATCGTTGGATCTCAGCTTCAACAGTTTAGTTGAGGTTCCGGAAGACGCATTTCGAAGCATGCCGGAGTTGCAGCTCGTCAATCTCGACTCCAACTTCATCAGGACGCTTAAGTTCAGTAGTTTACCAGAAACACTCAAATTATTTACTATGAAAAGTAGGTTTCATTCATTTTTCCCATTCGACAGAACACTTAATAATACCATATTCTCGATTTATATCCAGATAATCCGATGAGGTGCGACTGTGACGTCAAATGGATCCTCGACTGGATCTTTACGAACACCAGCCTCACCGTGCTACTGCCCAAATGTAACGCTCCGTTCCACCTTCGAGAAATCTCTTTCCTTCGGCTCACCAGAGACAAACTGTGTAACCAGAGTCACGTAGCACGACAGACTGTGTACGTGACGGATCGAGACCTGGGTTACTTTCCTCTAGGCGTTTTCCAGTCCATACTACTAAGAGAAGTTCACGGAGAATACAAGTCAATGTTTGTGTCTTGGAAGGTGGATCCTCAGTTCTATTTGTCGCAACGCGAGTGGTTAATCATCTATCGGTCTCTCGACGACAGCATCTACACGTTCAACAGGACGTTGTTCACGTCCAAGAGTTACGTCGAGAATCAGACCGACTGGACAACGGTCGAAAGGGTCTTTAACGACAACATACGGAACCTCTCGGCCGGCGAGTTCTACCAGGTATGCCTGGCACTCGTAGAAAACAACATCAACTACATCCATCTCAACCACTGTCGAGTGGCACAGACGGAAAAAGAGACGAAGCCACAGTTTTCTCAACAGGACATCACTCAGAGCCAAGTGACGACGACTACGGAAGCGGCTCCGACGCCAGAGTATCTCATAGAAAGCAGTCTTTCAAAGATCGAGGCCGAAATGCGATCCATCACGGTCTTCTGGAACGTCATCGTACAGTCTGGTAAGAGCTTAAATTTCTACAAAGAACAGAAGAACGGAACCGGAAACGGAACAGGAACGTCACCGCTCGGAGGAACTCGACAAACGAACTACCACCAGGCAGAATCGCCACTCGTCCTCAATTCGCTCACTGCCATCTATAACGAACTCAGATGGAAAATCACCTACAGAAGGTTTTCTTCCGAAGGCAGCACCGCAGTCACCATAATGAAGAACAATTACTTGGTAACTAAACCCAATACTCACCAATACACGATTGCAAACTTGCTTCCAGGAACCGGCTACACGGTTTGTTTTGAGACCCTTAACGATCTACCGTCCAAAGGAAACATTGTGTTGGAATCTGTCGAGAAACCAAGTGAGCGCGGATCTTCGCCTTATGTCGCTCTGGATTCCGCAGACGGAGCCGTATGCAAAGAGGTGCAGACCATCGAAGAAAAACCGTTCCCTACGACAGAAGTTGCGATAGCCTCCACGATCACGGCTGCCATCACTACGGTTCTACTGGTCTCACTATTTATTTGGGCCACTCGCATCTTCGAGAAGAAGAAAAAGTGTTTGGTAAAAGAGGAAGATCCGGAAAACGTGTCGCAAAATACGACAAACACCGATACCGGGAATGCCGACGAAGATCACGACGACGAAAGCGAGGAAGAACAAGAAGACGACGAAGAAGACGGTCTTCGAAAACCAAACGGACACATGAAAAAATGGCCAAGTTATCCGAAGGTGACCAGCATCTTTCCGACGGAAGCCTATCGGAACGGAGTCTACCACAGCAGTTTCCGACAGTTCAACGGCATCCCGACTTACGCGAGCACTCAACGGAACGGAACGTACCCGAAATCCATCCTAAAGAAATCTCCGAGTGCTCCTTCCTTGTGCGAAGCTAACAAACCAGTTCCGATCTTAAAGAGACCATCGTCTATGGACAGTGACAGTACGATTCATAAAAGAGACTTGGAACTGGGAGGAACTAACAAGGACAGTACCGGTACAATGATGGATGCGGCGCAAGCCCATTTCGAGGCTTCGGCAAGGAACGGAGAAGTAGAATTGAAAAAGATCTTCATGACCAATTCTTCGGAATCGGACAGTGATTCAGAGAGACCTCATTCAATGACGTAAAATCATAAATTTTAATATATGAACAATATCCCCCCCCCCCTCCTTTTATGAACAATTAACAAATTTTTCGTTTTTTAAAAAAATAAATAAAATGTACAGAAAATAAATTGACTGTAAAAAAAAGTTCAACTTTTTTTTTAAGTTGAAACAAAAATGTCTTTGTTATTTTTTTTAAAAATGCACAAAGATATTGAAAATTAAATAAATTGCTCTAATTTTCAGTTACAAAATGTTCTTCTATAATTAATTGTCAGGGAGTGAAAAGAAAGGTAAAACTCGACAATATTTCCAATTTTGACACATCGATTGCTTATTTTGAAAAAAAAAAAACGAATTGCCAACTTCTTAAAATAACAGACTTTTTCTAATACGTTACTTAAGCCACAGTGAAACTTAAAGTTAAACTTAAAAACTCTCTCCATAGACTGACTGACTACAGAGTTTTGTCTTACATCATGTTTAAGTTTAACTTTATTTTAATCTACGTTTTTGAATACGGGGATAAATCTCTAATGAACACAGGTGATTTTTGAACTCCAGATTATTTTGGCACTTTTATTAAGAGAAATTGAAAGTGATTTAGAAACTAGAACGGATATTATTATATTCACTGTGATATCTTTCAAAATAAACTTTTTATAAAAATACATTTTAAAAAATATGGTCTGCTTAAAGTTGTGTCATTTTCAAACTGACCATAAAAAATGCATATTTTAAAAGATGTCAACATGATATGACCCCTTCTAGTTTCTAAAACACTTTCAAGTTTCTCTTAACAGAAATAATCAATCTATATTTTTAAAATAATATAGTTTAATTTTAATTTGAAACAATTAATTTGCTAATATTGATTTTCTTATAAATGATCAAGCAGCAGTTTCATGTAAAAACTTCAAAATGAACAACTTTTCAACTGATTACACTTTGAATTACGCAAACTAGATGGCAGTGGTGTTCTCTCTGCAAAAATCAAATTCTAGTTTTTATTTTTAAGTTTTTTTTAAAGACTTCTAAAAATTAAAAACCTGCCAAAAAAAAAAGAAATTCTCTTTGTTTTCAGCTATTACAATAAAATATTAATTTTCATTTTCCCTAATTTTTCCAGGTATTTCAAAATTAATTCGGTGTCATTTTCCTGGGTGAAAATACACTGAAATTCACTGGAAATGTGCAGAACAGGAACCACATTTTCCTTGAATTCATCCTTTAAATTAAAATTTATGGCGAATGAAAGTATTTCAGATATTGCGTATTTAGCAGAGAAAATAATAATAGAAATATTCTGTGAACGTTTATTTTCTGCTAAGTTTTCCGGGTTTTTTATTATTATTTTTATATAAATTATCCTACTTTTAAATGAAATTTCAAACTCTCTAAGAATTCGAAGTTTTTTTTTGTAAATATTAGTGAGAACCCAGCTTTACTTATTAAAGTTTATGTAATTAGGAAATGTTTTGTTTGTGGAGAATCTATTGAGAAATCATCAAACACCCTGATTGGTTATCTGAGAGTCAGTAGAGTAGAGAGCGGTGGGCTTACAGAATTTCAAATTTTCATGTTGATATTTTTTAAAATAACCTTTTTAAGTCAGTTTGAAAATGAACCGACTTTAATTAATGTTTTATATTAATAATCAATAGATGAAAATGTAATCTGTTTGCTAAAGGCCGAAACACATCAAGCTGATGAAGCACAAACAAAAGGAAACTCAAGTGTTTCGAGATAATAGTTTTGCGCCTTTTGTGTTTTGTTTGTTTTGTGGGCAATTTCACAAATTATTCCATGTCCCAGGTCAAGTCAGTAAACATCAAAAGATTTGCGTTTTGTCTCGAAACAAAGCAGAAACACAGTGTTTCAAGACAAATTGGCGACATTTCTAAAACATTTGTACGACTTTTATGTCTCGTTTTGTCTGCAATTTCACAAACTATTCCATGTCCTGGGTCAAGTCGGTAAACATCATCTTGTTTTGTCTCTGGAGTATGCAACATTTTGTCAACTCTGTCTGTGCAGTGTGGACAAGACAGTATTAAAACAACAACGGAACAGTTGCATCGTTTCCGTAGGCCACAAATTTGTTGTGGTGTACTGCTGACAAAGCCTGACAGAAACCAAGCATGTTTTCTGGCGTTTTTGTTGTGTTTTTGTCCCAAACTCATGTTGCACTTTTGTCAGCTTGATCTTGATCGGCCTTAACAGTCAAAACATTGAAATGTCTATAGAGTTAACTTGCATTGTTTTGACAGATGATCTTTAAGAGTTAACTATTTTTAATACCCTTAAGTTGGTAGTTTTTCTAAGCGTCACTCAAACATAAAAATGAAATTTGTGCAATAAAAAATGAACGAATCCATTTTCTTTAATTGTTTTGTGTTGTATTTTTAATAATTTAGTCATTGCCGTCTGAGAATTCGAGTCACCTGAAAGAAAGTAGAACGACAACACTATCGACTCTTTCAAGGAGACAACCGAAAAGGACAACGGTGGCTGCCGTGCCCTGAAGGAAACACCTTCAAATCCAGACAGAACTTTACTTAGAAAAATTTTTATTTATTCTATTTTACTTTGTTTATTATAGAATAAGACCCACTGATGCAGACTGAGGTCCTGTTAGCTTTTTGTATAAAACTCAAAAGTTTATTTAAAACTAGAAGAGTAAAGAAAAACATAAAAGGCATCAACACACCTCAACCACGACCACTCTGAATTGGCCAAACTTTAGAATTGTGCATTGCACACACCGTAAATGATGACATTCTTGTCTTGCATACTTCAATGAGTCTGTTGGTGCTTTTGCAGTCCATATAAATACTCTTACAAGAATTCTTTTGCAATTCCAGTTTCTAGTAGAGTTTGGATTTATTTTTAATTTATTTTTTCCCTGCCATTATGTCCAGTAGGTTACATAATGACAACTGTTTAACAGCCTTGATTATCTCATGAACGAACTAACTATTTTTGTATTTATTTAGTTAAGCGACAAAGTTGACGAATTCGATGCCATTTGCCAGACCGATGACCTTTTGGAACGACCAGTTCCAATAGAATTCGTTCCAGCAAAGACTGGAGTTGACAGTTTAAACACAGATCTAAGACGACGAAGTGATTTTCAAATTAAGCTTATTTTCATGTATGCTAAATTAGAATAATTTGTCTTTAAAATTGCATAACCAGTTATTCGACTTCGAAATCGAATCTACTCCAATGTTGGAAGTTCTGGTAGGAAAGGCAGTTCAACATGCTGTGGTGGAAGTCTTTCAAGAGGAGGACATTGCCAACATAAAGAAACAACAAAGAAGATTTCAGCAGTTGAGAAATGCTTATTTGGCTGGAGAACAATGGTTCCGAGACCAGGTGAAGAAGAGGGAGAGGAACCCACTAGAAACCTGCCTAAGACGGCCTCAACCACCTCATTTTCTAATTGCGTTGTTTATTTTTCAGGAAGACAACATTTCTGATGGCAAAAGAATTGATTCTCAAATCTCAACAGTTCAGTGTGCGCCAAATGATGCATTCTTGGAGTTACGTTTCATTATAATTAATGTATGCAATCATATAATGACAGTAGATCAAATGTCTGTTTCTCCTTTTTAAAAGATATGGAAAGGGCATTCCTGCCCTGGATTCTAAACCAAGTGGAGGAGGATGAGTTGAACCGATCAACTCCAGATGGCTCAAACAATGGTACGCAGTCAAAAAATCCACTTCTTATTTAAAGTTTACACTTTTAGACTTGTATGTCTTTGCAGAAGCAACTTTAATTTAAGGTTAACATTACATTAACTGTAGTTCTTTCTTTTAGCTTACTTTAACTTTACTTTAGCTTTATTTTAACTGTAACTATTTTAGATGACTTTAGCTTTAATTTACATTTACTTTAACTTACATTTACTTTAACTTTAATTTACCCTTTAGCTTTACTTTGGCTTTACTTTAGCTTTAGTATTCCACAACACTTAATTATTGTCTCACTTGGGCTGGTGGAATTGGTTTCCAGGGTGTATGTGTTGACATTTATGGTTCTTCACCTTCACCTCCGATTACTCGTTTGATTGGTATTTACCAATCACCTACGTGTTCAAAAAAATATGGGTTTTACTTGTAATCTTATTACTTGTTTAAATGAATTGCGAATTTGCGCCAGAACAGTGTATACTCGATTATCACTGGTGACGTGACTTCGGCCTAAGATTGTGTGGTCTTCTTTGGCAACAAGCAATGATTGTGATTATATGTTTGTAAATTGTTTAATCTCTTTGGGTTTCACCCAACGAGTTGAGTTCCCCACCAGAGGTAATAGCACCTTAACTTTGGTTTTTGTTGATTATGGGACCCTGATTACCGATCCTGTAGAGGAGGTGCCTTTTGTAACAGTGACAATTCTCCACATGTAACCGTATCTTTTGGGATTTTTGGAAACTATGCTAAACGTTCAGTTTCCCTCTACAGCAGATTATTTAATCAAGATAATCTTTTTCTTATTTATAGTGATATTGCTTTAATTAATTGGATTCCACTTTTTGAAGCTGTTGGAGTAGAAAACATGTGGACCTTTTTTTAAGAACAATGTTATGAATGTTATTGACAAGCACTGTCCTTGTAAAATAGTTGGGCAATAAGCTAGACTTCCTTACATTGTGAAAATGGCTTTTAAAGAAAAACATGTTGCTTGGAAGCTTTGGAAGCAAAGTGGTACCCTTGAAGACAAATTAGCCTATAAAAAATTAGTGAGGACTGCAATCAATGCGTGGAGGCGACCAAATGCAGTGAAGAATTAAGTGTTGTTAATAGTGGTTATATCTTGTTGGATGCCCTAGGAAATGGTACCTCAGTGGACTCAGATGGTATATCTGTGGTTGTACTTAAAACCTGTTCTGCATTGCCGTGCTTTCCACTAAGTTACATTTTTAAACATAGCTTACCAGGTGGGGGTTCTCCTGATAGATTGAAAACTTGCAAATGTTGTTCCTGCATTTAAGAAGGGGGATAATCCTAAGCATGTAATTATAACCCTATATCTCTAATATATATCATTTGTAAAAGTTTGGAAAGAATAGTTGTGTGGCACATTTTGGAATGCTTGAATAATAGAAATCTAATTAGGGGATATCAATATGGGTATATACCTAGAAGGTCTACAATTACTCAGCTACTTGAGCACTTATATATTATTACAAGTTCATTGGATTGCGGTATATAGCACTGGATGTATGTTATTTGGACTGTTTATTGTATGTTTTACTATAATTCCTGGTATACTGACTGATCCCTTTGTAAGTTGTGGTTTTTCCTCCTACAGATAATTATTATTAATAATATTTAACTTTAGCTCTAATTTACCTTTATGTTAACTTTAGAAGCAACGTGGTTAACAGTTTAAAATGAGACTACATTTTAAGATTATTTTTTACAAACTTCAAATATAAAATTGGGTTTGCTTCACTGTCTATGAACTTATTTTGAAAGATCATTAACTTTACTTTTCTAGTTTCTAACAACTTTCAATTTCTTTTAAAAAATCATTTTAAAAATGCAAATTCTAAACTTTTTGTTATCTATAAAACGAAATATTTAAAAAATTCACATAATTTATTCTAAATGTTTTTCTTTTTACTAGGATCGACCACTTCAAGACAGTCTCCTATTGAATAAAAAAGCACCTGTTTTAGAGGTTATATTTAGAGGTTTAATATTAAAAACATAATAGCTGTTTCATTTTAAGTGTATTACAAAATTAATTGTAACATTAATTTGTTGGTTTGAATTAATACTTAGTTAGAAAGTAATTAACAAATGGCATTTGGCAGCTTCTTTGTCTCTTGCTGACTGACCACTAGTTATAAACCTTTGACCAAAACTTATAATATTGTAAAACAGAACTGTATGTCATTCTAAAGTATAAAGTATAAAAAATAAAGTAATTCAGTTTAGAGAAGCCATAGAAAGCTACAATCCCGACATTATCTTCGGTAGTGAATCATGGCTAACTGAAGATGTCTCATCCGCTGAAGTTTTCCCCCAACAGTTTAACATATACCGAAAAGATCATAACTTAACCAAAGGTGGAGGTGTATTTCTTGCTATCAATAAAAACCTAACATCAAAAAGAGAATTCCATTATGAAGGTCATTGTGAAGCAGTTTGTTGTAACATCTGACTTCATAATGGAAGAAAAATTTTCTTATTTTCATTCTATCGCCCACCTTCAAATGACGAGGAGGAATTACTCCAATTTAGAAAATGTTTAGATTCCTTATTTTCTACCCACAAACATGCATCAGTTCTCATTGGTGGGGATTTTAACCTTCCTGGAATAAATTGGAAAAATTATACTGTTGACTCCCAGTGCCCTAGCAATAAATTAACAGATATACTGCTTGATAGTGTATGCACATATTCCCTGGATCAACTAGTGCAAACTCCTACACGCTGCACCAATACAACAGCTAACATTCTAGATCTAGTTTTTATGAACACCCCAGAAAATGTCAAATCAATTGAAATTGCTGATGGCATAAGCGATCACAAAATGATTTACTTAGAATTTGTCACCCAATTTGAAAAACTCCAATCAGCACCCCGAAAAGTCCTTCAGTACAATAAAGCTGATTGGGCTAATTTTAAGCTTTTTGTAACAAATGAACTGAACAATAAAAGTGGACTATCAAAAGACGTAAACCAACAGTGGTCACTGTTTGTTAAACAGTAAAACATAACAGTTAAACAGTTAAACATAAATTCATCCCATTCAAAAATGTAAAATCAAGCATGGAACCAATTTGGTACACCACTGAGATACGCCGCGCTCTTCGTAAACAACGCAACTTTAGATCGAAAATGAAGATGAACATGGATGCCACTATTAAATTGCAATTTAATTCCCAGCGACATCTTGTGAAAAATTTGCTTAAAAAGGAACACTTGAACTTTACTAATAATGTCTTAGGGGTATCACTCCATAAAAATCCCAAGTTGTTCTGGAAATATGTAAAATCTCTCAACAAAATTCCAAATAATATAACTTCCATTATAACACCACTTGGTGATGTCTGTACAAACAAGCAGGTTGTTGCAAACACACTTAATGACTATTTCCAAAGTGTCTTTCATGCTAATAATTCTGATGAGGAACCTCAACTTGGCAATTTATCTCATGTCATGCCTCACATAATTATAAACTACACTGGATTACAAAATTTGCTTTATAATCTAGATGTTAATAAATCTGATGGTCCAGATGAAATTTCGCCACGTTTGCTAAAGGAGATGGCCACAGAAGTTAGCCCTTTTTTAAGTAAACTTTTCCAAGATTCCCTTGATAGCGGCATACTGCCTATGGCATGGAGGCAAGCAAGTATCTGCCCAATTTTTAAAACTGGAGATAAACATTGTCCAAGGAACTATAGACCCATTTCTCTAACTTCCATTGTATGTAAGACTCTCAAGCATATAATTTATTCTAATACAATCAAGCATTTAAAACCCATAAATTAATTCATGAAAACCAGCATGGTTTTCGAAAAGGCAGATCATGTGATACCCAGTTAGCACTATTCATCCAAGACATACAATCTGGCTTGGATAGTAAGGGCGAATTTGACTTGGTATTTTTAGATTTTGCCAAAGCATTTGATACAGTGAAGCATTCACTACTAATTAAAAAAGTGGTGACTTTTAACTTAAATAAACAAGTAATTTTGTGGACATCATCATTCTTATCAAATAGACAACAAGGAGTCCAAATTGATGGTGCTGTGTCGGACTGGGCTAAAGTAATATCTGGTGTACCTCAGGGTAGCATTCTTAGACCACTACTTTTCCTTCTGTTCATTAAGGATCTGGCAGATAGATGCAACATTACGATGTGCTTGTTTGCAGATGATGCTGATGTGTACAGGAGGATTAGGGATAATGAGGATAGTGAAGTCCTCCAAAGAGATCTAGACAGTGTTGAAGAATGGTGCTCTGAGTGGCATTTACAACTCAATAGGAGTAAATGCAATGTTATGCGAGTTTCCCGAAAGCGGGAATCTTGCATGGCAGATTATACAATGGGAGATGTTCAGCTAACTCATGTTGATACCATCAAATATCTTGGCTTAACCTTGTCCAAAGACATGCTTTGGAAAGATCATATAACCAAAGCAGTTGCCAAAGCTAATCAAAGGCTGCGGTTTGTCCAACGCACCCTTAAACATTGTAATGAAAATGTAAAAAAGATCTGCTACTTTACTGTAGTTAGACCTATCTTAGAATATTGTTCCCCAATTTGGAGCCCATTTAGAAATAACCTAAAACAAGAAATATATATATTTATATATTATATATATATACAGTGCGTTTCATATATATAGACGCACCCCAGAAATTGGTTATAACTCGTGTTATAGTTGATGGATTCACCTGAAATTTTCAACATAAAGAGATCATCTTATATTCTAAACTTTCTCCTAGGCAGAATTTTTTTTCTTAAAAAGGTAAAAATTAAAAAAATTAAAAACTGGAAAATGACCGTTTCATAATTATAGACGCACTAATGAACTTATCACTTTTATTCATTATTGTGACAAAACAACATGCTGAACACAACAGTAAAGTTAAGATTAATATGGTATACGACAGTCCAGATGTTTTAAAACTTAAAACATACTTTTCTACAAACTTTAACCAATATTTATAATCAAATTTACCGAAATTCTACCCAAAATGAGCTAAAATGGCAATTTTCAGCTTTGATATTCTAGTATCATGATGGCAATCTGCTTAATCATCATGAACAATGATGTCCCAAAAGTTTTCTTCAGGATTTAAGTCCGGGAGACACGCCGGCCATTCGAGAGTGGTGATATTTTGGTTCCGTAACCATTCCTTCGTTAGGTTATTGGAGGAAACTGGGCATTTTCTTGCTGGAATAATAAGCTAATACTATGGAATCGATGTTTTATGGCAGTACACACCCTCGTAACATTGTCTGATAATCACTGATATTTATTTGGGTTGAAATAAATGCTACGCTCGCGTTTCAAAAACTAAGCTGCTTGTTCAAAAGGCACTAAATGTTCCCCATATTATTAGGCTCCCCCACTGCCAAAATTGTGTTTAGAAAAATATTGTGCTTTTCTCGTCACATTCTTCCAATATGAAGAAAAGAAAAAAAAAACCGTCAGAATCATCGAGATTGAATTTTTTCACCCCTCGGATATGTCGGTGGTGGGAGCCTAACAATATGCGAAGTATTTAGCGCATTTGAACCAACCAAAAAATAATGTATATTATCAGACAATGTTATGAGAATGTTTACTGACCTGCCAAAGTCGATTTCCTAGCGTTAGCTTAGTATTCGAGCAAGAAAATGCACCAGTTCGCTCCAGTAATCTAAGGAATGAATGGTTACGAAACCAGAATATCACCACTCTCGAATGGCCAGCATGTCCCCGGACTTGAATCCTACAGAGAACTTTCGGGACAACATCATACAATAATGATTAAGCAAATTGCTATGATTATACTACAATAGCAGAGTCGAAAAGTCCCATTTTAGCTGTTTCGAGGTAGAATTTCGGCAAATTTGCTTATAAATATTGTTTAAATCTGTAGAAAAGAATGTTTTAAGTTTTGAAACATCAGAACACTCGTATACCTTACTATTTTTAATGATTCAGCATGTTATTTTGTCACAATAATTAATAAAAGTGAAAAGTTCATTAGTGCGTCTATAATTATGAAACGGTCATTTTCCAGTTTTTAATTTTTTTAATTTTTACCTTTTTAAGAAAAAAATTTCTGATTAGCGGAAAATTTAGAATATAAGATGATCTCTTTATGCTGAAAATTTCAGGTGAATCCATCAACTATAACTCGAGTTATAACCAATTTCTGGGGTGCGTCTATATATATGAAACGCACTGTATACACCGTGAGTCAGGAATTCTAGCACCCTTTTTAAACATTTATTAACTTGGTCAAAAATCATCCGATTATTATGAAATTTGGCACAACTGTAGATGAAATGTTAACTAACATTTTGCCTATTTCAATTTGTGTTCAAAATGTCCACCGCCAGCTGCAACACACGCGTTTAGTCGTTCTGCTTATTAGTAGGTCGAGCAACAGTGAAAACTTTTTCATCTGTGAAAAATATGAAGCTCACTTTGTGTTCTGGGAAACGACACAAAAGTTGTTTGCAACGTGAAAGACAATAGACTTTGTTACTTTCAGTTAATTCCGTTGCCCGATGTTTTTTGAAACATTTTAAGTTGAGTTCCTTTTTGATTATTCTGGACACACAACTTTGCAAAACACCTGTCAGACAAGCAATTTCACGTTGGGAGCGATGTGTTTGCGGTTGTTCTTCCTGACTCAAAATGAGCTCATTAACGGCGTTGATGTTATCGTCAATGAGCACAGTCCGGTTTCCCCCGCTGCCTTTCCGACGCAGAACACTGCCGGTTTCGTTTATCTTTTGAAGAAGGTGGTTCTGTCCGCGTAAACTCCATCCTTTGTTTGGAAATTCTTTAAGAATTCGTTTAGCACCATAATTTTTTTTTCACGAAGATATTTGATGGCAATTTTGTCTTCTTCAGTGAACGGCATTTTCAAGCTAGCAGACGAACCAATTGGTAATCGCGCCGCTGTGCTACAGCGCCCTCTGCAGACCAAAAAAACTCTGTGATGAGAAATTAAAGGCGCGCTTATTTAAATTCTAAAAGAAGGCATTCTCATCTACAGTTGTGCCAAATTTCATAATAATTGGATGATTTCTGACCGAGTTATTAAATGTTTAAAAAGGGTGCCAGATTTCCTGACTCACGGTGTATATATTAAGCCAGGTCTGTGTGCGCGTGTGTGTGTGTGTGGGTGTTTGTCTGTGATAACGCTGTACAACCTTGAAGCACATTACAATTTATATAAATTTAAATGAATAAATGAACCGCTTTTCTTCTCAAGGTCAACTATATGTTGCACCCTTCCCATCCAAGAACCCCATGATATTAAATTGGAGAGGGGAAAAGGTTGGAAAGTATAGAGAGGGGGGAGAAAGAGAGAAACGTGGAGGGGGGAAAAAGTGGGAGGGGGTGACTGAAATTGAAATGAAAGGAGCAAAAAATGGAAAAAACGACGCACATGCGCACAATTGCCTGTGAATTTTGCTCCCGTCATTTATGATGGGTTACCCCACTAGTATATATTATATATATAATATCCCAGGTCTGTGTGTATGTCTATCTATCTATCTATCTATCTGTGAAGTAACGCTGTACAACCATTGAAGCATATCGGAATTTATATAAATTTAAATAAATGAAGAAATGAACAGCTTTTTTTTCTCAAGGTCAACTGTATGTTGCACCATTCCCATCCAAGAACCCCATGATATTAAAGTGGAGTGGGGAAAAAGGTTTGGAAAGTGTAGAGGGAGAGAGAGAGAGAAACGTGGAGGGGGGAAAAAGTGGGAGGGGGTGACTGAAATTGAAATGAAAGGAGCAAAAAAAGGAAAAAACGACGCGGATGCATATATATATATATATATATATATATATATATATGCATATATTTTTTTTCATTTTTTTTCATCATATTTATTTTCTTTCAGTCTTTCTGTGATCTAACGCTGTACAAACAATTAGGGACAAAAACCTTGAACCACGTCGGAATTTATATAAATTTAAATGAATAAATGAACCGCTTTTTTTCTCAAGGTCAACTATACTGTATGTTGCACTCTCCCAATCCAAGATATGACCCATGATATTAAATTGTAGAGGGGGGAGAGAGAAACGGGGAGGAGGAAACTGAAATTGAAATGAAAGGAGTAAAAAGGAACAAACGACGCACATGCGCACACCAGAGAGAACTCTCTCTTTCAAATATAAAAAGGGGAGGGGATAATAGTAGCAAAATTAAACTACAGTTTATCACATGCAATTGTGCCCAGCATTAGAATTTCTTTTGCTCCGCCCTTTTATGAACGTTATCAATTTCTAATTGTGTTTGTTACCTGGTCTGACGTCATAAAAGGGCGGAGGAAAAGAAATTCTAATGCTGGGCACAATTGCTTGCGAATTTTGCTCCCGTCATTTATGACGGGTTACCCTACTAGTATTAGAATATTAAGCCTTTGTTACATTATAGAAAATGAGTTAATTTTTTTTTTAAAGTGTCTAAAAAAAAGAGGAAAAAAGAAGATATTTTATGAGTTTTGTGTGCATTGTAACTGTAACTGCTGCTAAATTGGGTGCGTTTCATTTGAGTCTGAATTATTATAACAAAAGAATAACACAAAATGGAAACTAGAATTTGTCTTTTAAGAGATACTTCAATATTTTTGACTGTAAAAACCTAATATATTTAATAAGAAAACATTTTTATTGTTAAAAATGAATAAAATTGAGGGGAAAAAATGACCAAAAATGACAATTATTAATTCAGCTGTCAAAATAAAAAAATACCCATTTTCATTTATACATCGCACTTCGAAAATATTAAAATACAGTGAAAACCGTTTAAGAAGAAAACGGATAACACGAAATATATTTTGTTCCGGTTCTTTAGAATTGCATACAAATTCTTTTAACACGAAAAATATGAGTTTGAAAACAATCCATCTTTAAAGCAGACATTATTTTTTCAAAAATGTTTTGTCTAAAATATAAAAATGATTAATTAATTTACCCCTTAAATGATTGAACTACCATTCTAGTTTTTAAAATACTTTCTAATTTTCTCTTAATTATTCTGCTTGAAAGACCAAATAATTCTAGTTTCTAACAAACTTTCAACATTACCTTAAAACGCTTTTAAGCAACCAAATTAACTGTCAAGACATTTTTCTAAATTTGTTCTTGAATCTTGAGAATAAACATAATTGCGAGTTAAGAATGCAAGTAGATCATTTATTTTGTGCGTGTAGCGTTAGATGGCGCCACTAGTCCTCCCATAGAAATGTACTGACACTCTTCAATCCTTGACACACCTTCCTTTTTTCACGTGGCAAACTTTTAATTGCGTCATCGCTATTTTTCTACACGTGCTCTCTCTTCACTTATATTATGTTCTGGATTAAGTTTGTCCACGTGCTCTGATAATTAAGGTTGTTTTGGACGCTTTTAGAGCTAAAAGGGTGCATTCTACTTCAACTAATTGGCGACGATCGAGTGTAGTTTGCCCCCCCCCCTCCTATGGAGGTTGCAGGCGCCATCTACCTTGCAATTTACACAAGTATTTTTCTATGGAGCCCTCTTAAAAAGAAATATTAGAAGAAGCAAAACTAAATAATGAAATATGCACAATCTTTTAATTGCCGCCCCCAAACAGACTTGTCTTTTGTGTACCCAACAAAGGAGGACCCACTAACGGCGACCCCCCTCCCAACCTCCATTGTGGTCGTCACGTGTTACCATTCTCACACCCTATTATTATTATCCTGAGCTAATATTTAATACTCCTTCGTCTTCATCATTAGTCAACTGTGGTCCGGAACGTGGCCTGAAAGTGGAGAGGGTAAAAAGACCCCCTCTTTACCTTCCCCCCCCCCACGTCAAAACGCCAATTGTTGCGGTGTTTGTTACTGAACCCACTCTACCACCTCTCCCTTTAAACCACCCTAACGTCTAAGGACCCCTTCACTTATAAAAACCCCCTTAGATTGTTGACCCAGGCTCCATCTCTCTCTCTCTAATGTATTTTTAAATACATCCACATTAGAAATTAAACAAAATCCTCATTTTATTCTAATCGACTTAATTTCATATTTTATATAAAATTATTTTAATAAAATTTGACATCTTTAGGCACAAAAAAGAGGAACATTTAAACCAAGGTGTGGTTTTAAACAGCTGGGGTTTTTTTAAACTTCCGTTATTCTGTGTTTAAAGAACTAACTTCTAGAGGAACTAAACTAGGAAATGTTTTAAAAACTAGAACTCGATATATGTAACTCAATCACTTAATAATATTTTATTTCCCTGTTTAAAATTTAAGAGACAAAAAATGTAAATACATTGTTCTTGCTTTAAAGTTAGGCCATTTTCAAAACGGACATAAAAAATAAGCTTAAAATGAGTATTTAATTGATTGATCTATCCTTCTAGTTTCTAAAACACATTCTAGTTTCTCTTTATTTTGTTGTTCTCTTGAAAGACATAATAATCAAGAGTTAAAACCACCTGATGTTACAGGCAGTTAGAAATCGGGAAGAACTTCAGTTGGCTCCGCCCTTGTTATGACGACCGGCAACTTCTAATTGGTTGGTTATGTAGTCTGACGTCACATGCTCCGCCCTTTTCAACGTCGAACCACACAACAAACCAATTAGAAGTTGTCGTCGTCATAAAAAGGGCGGAGCCAACTGAAGTTCTTCCCGATTTCTAACTGCCTGATGTTAGGCTCATTTGAGCAAAACTTTTAACAGAATAAAACTTGTTAAAAACTAGAAAAGTAGACAAATATGCTTAAAAATATTTTCACAATGTCTTTTAAAGGTAAATCTTTTTTTTTTCCATCAATGTTTGAAAGGAAAAATAGAAGTTCAAATTGCTCTAAAAAAAGTTTAATATGAAATAGTAAGCATTCTTGAAAATATTATTTTAATTTTCGCGATAAACTTTTTCGCTTTGTTTACCAATAAGGTGACGAGATAAACTAGTAAATGAATTCCTTAAAATTTATTCCTAGAACAGAAAAATCATTTACAGAAGAAAGTCAGCTGAAAGTTGAATTCAAGTAGAAATCATCATTTTTATTCAATAAAACCATAGCAAATCAATTGAGGAAAAGTGTCGAACAAGGAAGAAGAGGAAACGACACATGGTATTCTTTCTTGCAAAGAGACCCCTCCCCACTCCCCAAAACAATGGAGGTCCTTTTCATCAGGGTCCCAAATACATGTAACAGGTGCAACCAATCACCATCTTTTCCAAACAGATTAGGAAGAACCCGAAATCAATTGGTAACATTATACAAGGTGCATAAGAAGAAGAGAATCAAAATTAAGGGTGGATGAAAGAGAGGGATGTATTCTTAAAGACTTCTCTGACCATCCAACCCCCTCTTTCCGAACTTCCATCCCCTCTAACCATCCCACCCCAACCATAGGACATATATATGTGCATTGCATGCAAATACAAGATGCAGGAGTATTGTTTGAAAATGTTTGTCAGCTGTTTGGATCCCACATTTTCATAGATTCGATGAGGTGAGGGTTCAATTGAAAACCTCCCTCATCCCAACCAAAAAAAAAAAAACCCCACCAAAAACCAGCACCATCATCATGGTCCAAAATCCACCAAAATAAAACAGGAACCTGTGATGATCATTGATCAATTTCTAAATCACAGCTAAACCACAGGTTCTCATCTCTTCATTTGGGACGATAATCTTATTGGAGTCACACATCTCCAAAAGGCACCCAAAAAAAAAAACCCACTTTAGACACTTGCTACAGGCCGGTTCTGATTAGGTTCACACTTATATGCAACCAACCCTTATGACAATCATAAAAGTCTAATGGAACCACCTCACAAATCAACTCGTATTAAACAAAAAAGTTCGATAAAAGTTGTAGTCGCCGTTGCTGGAGAAGAAATTGGAGTCGGTGTCAAATCACCTGTCATCACTGTTGCTAGCCCCATTGACGTAAGCACCGTTTTTTGGCAAGAGGAACAGCACGCTACCCACGTGGCAGAGCGAACTTTACAGGTGAGTTTAAATTTAAGTGAACACGCGTGTACACGCGTACTACCTTAATGGATTAATCGGCAAAAAAAGGGACCGTGTCAGACTGTCAGGTGTCCCCTTGTCTGCTTCAATCAAATCATTGTATCTAAGGTATATGTGGTTATTACAGATCACAATTGAAGACGAATGTATGACGTCACTGATCCAACCCAACACCTGGATGAAGCATGTTCAACTTTCCGGCAATTGTCACGTACAAAACCTTCAGGTAAGGATATGTTACAATGAATAAAGCTAACCGATGTTGCATAAAACACATAACTAAAATAACAGTAGGCCGACTTAGCAACAAAAAAAAACCGTCGAATTTGTCTTCTAGTTGCTAAGCTAAATGTACAGATGTAGTTTTATATTACGGCATTAGCACAAATCTATATAACTAGAATAATTGTCATGCAGTTAATTCAATTCTTGGTTAGTTTTGCACTTGGTAAGTTCAGTAGTTCCTGGTAAAATTCAGTTACTGTACAACTTCTTATTCAAGTTTATTGTCTGTGAAACTGTTTGAAAAATGAATTCTGTTCTTTAGTTTAATTCTAGAACATCTATTCTAATTTAGTTTTAGAAAATTCTTGTTCAGTTTATTGATCTTGAAAAGTTTATTTTATGTCCACATTCAGTTCCTGGACATCTTATCCAGATTAGTTTTGGAAATTCTTGTCCAGTATATGGTTCTTGAACTTCTTAAAAACTTCAGTTTATTGCCAAAGTTCAATTCTTGAACCTCTTGTCCAGATTATGATTCTCAAATCTCTTGTCCAGTTCACTTTTTTTTTAAACTTAATACATGTAGTTTTACCCCAAATCTTTACGAAAGTGCAACTTGCAAGTCTTACTCAAATGTTTCAATTTAATCTTCTTTTTTCAGATCACTTTCGATAGTAAAGGAAATCTATTTCTACAAGCAATTCGCAAAATCATTAAATTCGAACCACTTTATGCTTGGTTTTCAACGGAAACATCGAGAATGTTCAACATCCCATTTTTAGAACTCAAAAATATTCAAGGTAAAAATTATAATTTTTTTTAAAAAAGAATAATTTACTCTATGTTGCAACTCGCTGATGAGAATTTAAAAAAAAAACTTTTTTCAGGACACCAACAATACACGTGTCACCACTGTGACACCTGCTATCAAAATCCAAACCCACTCAAAGTTCATTTAGCATTTTACTGCAATCAAGCTAACATAAATCGAAACCAAAACCGCTTACAATTACCAATGACCACCGTCGCAGCCGCACAACCTTTCTTCCAACCCCACACTTCGTATTCTCCATTTCAATCGATGACAACAACGCCACAAAATCGAATCCCAGTCTCGGAAACAAATTCAACAAGAATTTCGAGTTACGATTCTGAATCTCGATTTGGCTTCTTACCAATTCCCAATCATATAAATCCGTTGTTTTTAGGCCACTACAGTTTCAGTCCAACTATTTTAACTCATCATTCCAACTCACAAACGTTATTCAGTTCATTACGAACCAGTTGTGGACCAATTGGACCACCAAAGAACCTATCACCCTCACCACCAACATCATCTCTACCACTACCACCACCAATACCGACCTCGAAAATTTTAGTGCCTGAATCACCTTTGAGTTTCAACTCAAAAGTTCCAACAACGAATGAGTCCACGTCCGAATCGGATTTATGTAACCTCAAACGACGTCACAAGTGTTGCTATTGTGGTAAAATGTACTCCAGAAAATATGGTCTAAAGATCCACATCAGAACTCATACCGGATACAAACCATTGAAATGTAAAATTTGTCTGAGACCGTTCGGAGATCCGAGTAATCTAAACAAACACGTTCGATTACACGCCGAAGGAACTACTCGTTATCGGTGCGACTTATGTGGAAAGGTTTTAGTAAGACGTAGAGACCTCCAAAGACACTTAAAATCAAGACACTCAAATGAAAATTTTACAGAAATTATCCAAAACAACGAACCTCACCATCAAACCACAACAAATCAATGACAAAACAACGAAACTAAGTCAAAAAAATTCAACTGTTTCTAGTCATAAAAAAGTATTTAAAGTTTTCTAACGATGTGTTTTATAATAAAACAGGTTTTCATCATAAAAGTGTCAATTGTCATTGCTGAATAAGCAAAATTCTTACCACGACTTCTTTATTTTCAGTTTTGATATTTTACATGTTTTGCACACAAAAAACAAAAAAAGAAAAAAAAATCAATTAACAAATCAATAAGATATTCAGCAAACGATAGTATTTCTAGTCTTAAGAGTCTATATGTGTGACGCCATTTTGAATATTAGCAGATGACAGTTATAGTTCCACTTTTCGCCGTTTAGTGGCGCCCCACAGCTAAGCCATTGAAGCCCATGAGAAAGAGAAATTCGTATTTTAGCCCCTTACTGCATTGTGTTGTATATTAGCTACATACCACAAAAACTATCATTGGGAACATTTCACATGTTTTTTTGTGAACTGCATGGTGTAGCACATTAGCTACACTCCAAGTAACACTGTAAGCACAGTGACACCATCTAGTAACATGTTTTAACAACAAAAAGTATAACTTCACATGTGCTCATGGTCATTTTGTCATTTTGTCTAAAATCGGTAAGTATTATGTCATATCTTATCCATCCTTTGAAAATATCTAAAACAAAATTGATTACCTTTTAAATTGGATATTATAAATCAACTATATGCCTATATTTGACATTAAAACTTAGAATTACATTCATTTAGAGGAGAATTCGGTTTGTAGCTGATCAGCTACATCATACATTTAATGGGCAACGTTTATATATCTTTCTTAGCAATGAATTCATCCAGTTTTTATGGAACAAGGCAAAGGTGTTATGAGTGTCCCTGTTTCCAATAAAAGTGGAGATCAGCAATTGTCTGATGAAGATCAAGATGAAGATTATGTTCCACATGAAAGCATAGGAGACGAATGTGAAGATAGTGACCAAGGAAGTTCAAGTAACTCTGATGATGATGATGATGATGATGGAATTCCATTAGCTGCAGTTGCTACATCTTCAACCACATCAGCATCAAAAACTAAATAAATCAGCTAATTTATGGAAAACTGGAAACTCCCTGAAAATGACATTGTATTAAAAGGAGTTAATAGTCTGCCAGATGTTGTTCGTAATCTTGAAACTCCTTTCCAATATTTTCGCTTTCTTTTTCCGAAGTCCATCATCATCAAGCACATCGTTAAACAATCACAGTTGTATTCGGTTCAAGAAAGACCAGAAAAACCGCTTCAACTATCAGAAGAAGATATTGAACAGTTCATAGGGTTGTCCATTTATTTCTCAATTATTCAATTGCCTTCAACAAGAGACTAATGGCCAAGAAATCCGGATGCTGGTGGACACGGACCCACAGCAGCGTTCTCTCAGTGCATCGCGACCT
This sequence comes from Brachycybe producta, assembly GCA_036925085.1. NCBI lineage: Eukaryota > Metazoa > Arthropoda > Diplopoda > Playtdesmida > Andrognathidae > Brachycybe > Brachycybe producta. Next base: position 8,604,125 of record JAUPFP010000001.1, on the reverse strand, counting down.
AAATCGTTCTTTTGATCGCCCTTCATGCAGGGCCACTCTAATTACATTTGCAGATGGTAATGTTGGAGGTTCATTATCACCATATTCCATGCATTCGGAAGCAATATTATGCCGTAGCACAGTAGCACTAGTTCTTCCAGATTTAAGTTCTAGGATAACCTTGGGGTATACCTTAATGGTATTTCAAACGACTGTATTTCCGGAACCAGAGGTGTCCGAACAAAACTGAAAACTGTCCATTGCAGTCCATTGAGAGTACAATGCAATGGAACAAGTTTCAGACTTGTCCCATTTCCGGTTTCCGTTCTAGAATAACCTTGGGGTATACCTTAATGGTATTTCAAACGACTGTATTTCCGGAACCAGAGGTGTCCGAACAAAATTGAAAACTGTCCATCGCAGTCCATTGAGAGTACAATCCAATGGAACAAGTTTCAGACTTGTCCCATTTCCAGTTTCCGTTCTAGGATAACCTTGGGGTATACCTTAATGGTATTTCAAACGACTGTATTTCCGGAACCGGAGGTGTCTGAACAAAACTGAAAACTGTCCATTGCAGTCCATTGAGAGTACAATTCAATAGAACAAGTTTCAGACTTGTCCCATTTCCGGTTTCCGTTCTAGGATAACCTTGGGGTATACCTTAATGGTATTTCAAACGACTGTATTTCTGGAACCGGAGGTGTCCGAACAAAATTGAAAACTGTCCATTGCAGTCCATTGAGAGTACAAGCCAATGGAAAAGGTTCCATGCTTCTACTATTAATGGTTACAGAATTATCTTCATGTGGGGTATGGCATTAAGGTATACCCCAAATGTTTACACTTATATTCCTCAAAAATGGTAACTGTCCAAAAAAAAATTTCACTTGTCCCAATCAGTCCATTGGCTATATATTCTACTTCAGTTGTTGTTTTAGTTGTCCCAAACACTTTGGGGTATGGCATTAAGGTGTACCCCAAATTTTGTATGCAACTTTTCTCAAAAATAAAAGCTGTCCAAAAAATTTAAAGTGTTGTCCCAAGTTGTCTATTGCCAGTAGATGTTGTCTCATTTACAAAGAAGTTTGTCCCAATCACTTTGGGGTACACCTTAATGACAGCTTACAGCATCACCAATGTGAATTAAATTACAAGACAGGGGCCATAAAAGACATCAAAACAAAGCCCTATGTCAATCAAACAGAAAAAATTAATTGGGCCAATCAGGACACCTTCTACGTTATCAAGGAACCCAATCATCAACCAAATCTCATAGTGGCCCCACCAAGAGGGCTGACCCCACAGTTATCTTCCAGGATTTATAATACAAATGCCATTTTTCCACAAACTAAATCGGTAATCGATTTTTGGTTTGTTTGGATAATTTTCTATGCCAACATAAAAAAAACTTGCTCTTCAACGAAAAGACAAAAAGTTTCTACCAAGGAAATACTGTGGAAGTTCCGAGCAATGAAAAGGCTCGAAAACTCAAGATTTTGCCGCCTGTAATCCACGGAGAGAATACATCTTCTACCAAGAATCAGCACGCAATACTACAAAACGTAAGTCTTGAAAGAGGTGGTGGTTTTCCCCCTCTAACAAAACTCTTCCATACCTCCTAACAGTAGCCGCCATGCCGTACAATAGAGGCACGTGGTGGGGCCTACATCTGGTTCGAGATTCCTCAAGCGATGAGGAAGGTGTGGAAGAAAAAACCACCCCACTACCAACTACCGACGAACCCATGGAGGAGGGTGGTGATCCGGTGGGAACCGCCCCACCACCCACTCATACAACTAAAACACAAAATTGACTGTGGGTGCTTATGCGGGGACCGCTATTGAGCCCGCCACAAGACCACCATCACCATTACCAAGTTCTAAGCGCCGGAGCAATTTGATTCCGGAAAACTTCTATCGGCGGGGAGAAAATGCATAAAGCCATCGTTTTGACACCCAGCCAACGTGGGCCGTGAGGGAAAGCCTGAGGAACGTGAAGACCATATCGACGTTTCAACAATGCCCTTGGGATTACCCAAGGACTTCTGGCAGAATCTGGCTCCTGGCCAGATGATTCCTGGGGGTCCCTTGGGATCTAAGGGACGTACTTCTGTCCTGTCCCTCCCTCTTTGAAACTCCAAAGCTGCTAAATACATTCTGGTTCCGGTATCAACAGATGGATACCTGTCGATACATGTCTCTGGGCATGATGGGTACACATGAAAGGGTGTACACAGGCCCTAGGTATAAAAGACCATGTTTCGGTATATTCTGGGTCCATTTTCTGATATCAAAAACATGAAAGAACTCATTCAATGTTCCAGTGGCGAAAGCACGCCACACTTGTAATTCTTTCTCTGTTTATTGTATAGTAATGGTTGGGTATAATAAATAAGTAATCATCAATCTACATTCGTCTCGCCTGTGATATCATTCCTTTTCTAGCATCGACGATACCACGGAATATCATAGAGAATGACCCCGGCACCAATCTGGACTCAGGTTGTATTACACTAAATCTCGAAGTGAAAAGCTGTATCTGCTCGAACTAAGAGATTCTACACCTGAACCTGCCCCGTAACAAGAGCTCAACATTGTTACAATGATTAGGATAGTTTAATATACATTTTGTAGACTGGATTATTGTAATGTGTTCTGAGTTTTGATTTTACTAGAGATAAGAAAATAATTCCAAAGAATTGGCTCTAAAAACGTTCTAAAAACGTTCATAAAAAAATCTTCTTCCCACATAGTCTACATTACAATTGCATTACATTCCTTTTTGTATGTATTTTTGTATGTATGTGCATGTGCGTTACTTTCATCCATTACATTTGTGGCAGATAATGAATCTGAACCTCTATTTGGAAAGCTTATTACTTATTAGTTATTTCTAGAGGGGGGACGAATCCTAAATATTCTCGAATCCTAAAAGGTTCTCGAATCTCCCAAATCTCGAATCTCTCATATAAGAAACCGACATTATTCATTATAAAGATACAAATAAATAAAATATTAAATATTAAATTACTAGGGGGGGGGGGGGATAACCTGTCATAAATGACGGGAGCCAAATTCTAGTTTAATTTTGCTACCAAAATTATTTAACTATTTTAGGCAAATGTTTTTATGGTCAAATGTCTCTTTAGTTCAAATGGTTTAGGGCAAATGTCTCTATGTCAAATGGGTTTAGGGCAAATGTTCTTTTAGGGTAAATGTTTTACTGCAAATGTTCCTTTAGGGTAAATAGTTTTAGGGCAAATGGTTTTGGAGCAAATGGTTTTCGGGCAAATGTTCCTTTAGGGTAAATGATTTTAGTGCAAATGTTTGTTTAGGGCAAATGTTCCTTTAGGGTAAATGATTTTAGGGCAAATGTTTCTTTAGGGTAAATGACTTTAGGGCATATGTTCCTTTAGGGTAAATGGTTTAGGGCAAATGTTCCTTTAGGATAAATTGTTTTAGGGCAAATGTTCCTTTAGGATAAATAGTTTAGTACAAATGTTCTTTTAGGACAAATGGTTTTAGGGCAAATGTTTCTTTAGGGTAAATTGTTTTAGGACCAATGTTCCTTTAGGGTAAATGATTTTAGGGCAAATGTTCCTTTAGGGTAAATGACTTTAGGGCAAATGTTTCTTTAGGGCAAATGACTTTAGGGCAAATGTTCCTTTAGGGTAAATGACTTTAGGGTAAATGACTTTAGGGCATATGTTCCTTTAGGGTAAATGGTTTAGGGCAAATGTTCCTTTAGGATAAATTGTTTTAGGGCAAATGTTCCTTTAGGGTAAATGGTTTTAGGGCATGGATCTGGAGAGTGCAACATAAAGTTGAACATGAGAAAAAACGAGTTCATTTAAATTTAAGTTTGTACAGCGTTATAGACAGACAGACTTAGGGTTAGTATACATATATATAAAATAATAATAAAAAGGTGTGGCACTCAGGGTTAGGCCACAAGGTGATGTTGGTGATCCGGGGTACCACCGAAATTGCAACAATCGCCGGTTTAGTGAACGTTTCTATTGTACGTCAGTGAAGTTACAACTAATTTTACCAAAGTTTTTAAGTTTTTTTAAAGGTTAGGATTCGAAAGATTCGAAAAAAGCGCGAAGATTCGAGTGTTCGAATCTCGAATTTTTTACAAAATTTACTGGATTCGAGAATTCGAATGTCACATCCCTAGTTATTTCTTAAAAAGACATTAGCATCGTTGTATTTTTTCAAAGTATAATTTTGCTATTGCTTCATATTGCCATCATAACATGATAACCATGGTATAATATATCGGTATTATACCACTGAGTCTCAGTAAAAGCAACGAGTTAAAATGTTAATTTCCACCCACTCCTAATGGTTTTTATGCAAGAATGGTTATTTTCTTAAAAATAATAGAGGAGGAGGAGGAATAAGAAGAAAACCCCTTTAAAAAGGCATTCCCACTTAGCATGCGTTCTAAATGTGGACATTTATGAGGCGCCGTTTTAGCCATATACATTTCAGAAAAAGGCATCAAATTTTCATTCTATGTGAATATTAAGGCAATCAAGGAGGCCAGAGGTAACCTTTAACTCCAGACCAATTGTATGGTAATTGTAGAAAATTTTAGCCTCTAACTAACAACACTTAAAATTGTAATTTCTTTGTACTTTTAATATTAAAAATTTACTTCAAACATCTAAGTTGTAAAATGATTACATAATTAATTAAATATAATCAATTATTTATTTAAAGCTCAGTTATAAATGGTCAAGTAAATTTGTGAATGTTTCAAATAATTTTCTTTTATTTGTGGTTTAAATTATAACTTAATGCGATTTCCATATAACAGAAAACGAATTAATATTTAAAAATCTATGATGTTTGATTTCAAAATCAAATAATGGCGGGACTTCCCAGAAGACAATGCGACATAGCCTCCATTTTTTTTTATATTTTAGATAATACCTTATATATGTAATTAAAATAACACACTAATAAGAGTACACCCATAAAATAATGGCCTATTATGGAGGGTATAACCTTAGACTATTACTCTACGTAGAGTAATAGTCTAAGGTATAACCAGAGTCTGTCGAGACCTTCCCCCCTAACTACTCAGTAGGTATGTGTATGGTGGCGCCCCACGTGGATTTGCGGTAACATTAATAATTGCAATTTCTAATAATAAAGGTTATTTCAAATGGTTTGTAAATTTCAAAGTAAGTAAAGTAAAGTAGTATCCAAAATTATGTATTATTTCAAGTATTTGGTCGCAGTTTTTAATAACCAATAACTATTGGTTATTAAACCAATCAACTATGAATACCAACTGCCAGCCAGTGTTACTTTATTTATTTGGTCAATAGAGGGCGCTTCTAGTTGAAATAGTAACAGATTTGAAATTTTTTTCACCTGAAAGACTGGGCCGTATAAATCTACATGTAGAAAGGAGATGAGGCTATAAATGAGGATGAGGATGAGGTTACACAGCCGAAAAGTTTTTCAAGCAAAGGGGTCAGTGAACAAAAGTCGATGGCCTGGCAGGCCTGCCTCACCTGAACCCTCCCCTTTTCCTCCTCATCTTATGTCTCTGAGCTTTACCTTATTTATTTAAATGAAAGGAATGGCGGATGAAATTCACACAATTGCAACGTGTCAATTAAAGCACACCTCAATAAAGTTCTTTAGATTTTTTTAAAAAAAATCATCACTATTACGACATCACATTAATTGATGTAATATAAATATACAGGATGTCTATAAAATAACAGTAAAGTTTCAATAATTAAATTCATTATCAATCTTATTTCAAAACTTAATAAAACACATGAAGTTTTTGGAATGTAATTAGTAATTACAAAGTTTGTATAAAAAATGCACTTAAATCCCGGTTCCCGGACCCCCTTTTGAGTATACTGTCAAATGGGCAATAATAATTTTAATCAAAAATAATTACGCATAAAACGCATGTTTGAAAATTTACCGAAATTTACATCATTTTACTTACTTTTCTTTAAAATAAACACAATTTTCGGTCATTTTTAAACCAAATCATTTTGATTTTGTGTTTTCTGTTATTGCTTCTGATAAATATTATAGCTATTAATTGTTTCAGACATTTATTTCATTTTGCTTTGACGACATGAAACGCATTTTTATTTACATAAAATGAGCAATTTTGTTGCATATTTTGAAGTGTGTATGTTTGTTTATATTTGAATAAAACGCGGCCTTCCACAATGCAACATTTGTTACTCGCATAAATGTTGACTTTACTAATTAGCAATTAACAAATTTAAATTTGACCTCTATTTGTTGCACTTGATTGTTTTTTACATCCACCCTGTATAATTATGTAATTACTAATTAGCATATCTATGTTAAGTATACTTTCTATGTACAGATATATACACCTTTTGTACCCAATATTGTAATTTTAAATTTCGAGATGGCGTTTCCGGTTTTCAAGCTTCAAACCATATTTTAATTGGTGTTGCAATTTTTTTTGTTGTTTTTGGTTTTTGAATTTACTGTATATAACACCCAACACCTGACACTGGAATTTGTACAAAACATGAATAAAAGAAATGTTTAGTTTAAACCTCTACCCTCAATGAATTCTAGTCTCTTTTATTCTCAGGATTCTCCATAATACTTTTTTTTTCTTGAATACAAAACTTGTTTCCCCCCTACCTTTCTAGCCTATAAAATCTTTTTGGCTTCTAGGATTTAAGAGATTTTTCTTTCCCCATTTATACTTGTTAATATATTCCCCTTATAAATGTTTTTGGTGACACCAAAAAGTGGAACATTACCAAAACATTTCATCCAATCCAAGTTTTTTTTACAACTCTTAAAGAATTTCTTTCCTTTAAATCTAACAGCTTATCATAAATACAGAGTGTGTTTGTAATGTGTATCAAAATTATTATAAAAACCTTTAAAATTTTGAAATGTTTAGATTTTTCTGATAATATATATATTTTAAAACATTATCAACACTTTCATTTATGATACAGTTTATATGGAAAAAATGAACAGCAACCAGGTTAAAGGTAAATTTCATCAATTTCTGTCAATATTTCATGAAAATCTTTATTGAAATTTTTAAAAAAAGTACCATAAATTTTGTCTTAAAGTTTATTTTAATTATTTTTAAGCCTGTTATACACCATCAATTATTTCTTAAATATATATAAATTAATTTATAAATTTATTTAAGAAATAATTGATGGTGTATAACGGGCTTAAGAATAGTCACCATTTTTTCTATCAACTTAAAAGATCCTGAAAATAATTACACTGATAAATTTGGTAATTTTGTTGATTTTTATATGGCAAGAATTTCCGCATACATTTTGAGTTGGTAAAAATATTTAGATCTCTTAAGACAAAATTGAGAAATTTTTACAGAAAAGATGTTCTAAAATATATTAAATATACTTTTTGATTTCAATAAGATTTTCACGAAATATTATATATATAATATCCCAGGTCTGTGTGTGTGTGTGGAGTAACAAAACCATTGAAGCACGTCGGAATTTATATAAATTTGAATAAATGAACCGTTTTTTTTTTCTCAAGGTCAACTATATGTTGAACTCTTCCTTTGGAAAGTGTAGAAGGGGGAGAGAGAGAAAAGTGGGAGGGGTGAGGGGAAAAGGTTGGAAAGTGTAGACGGGGAGAGAGAGAAAAGTGGGAGGGGTGAGGGGAAAAGGTTGGAAAGTGTAGAAGGGGAGAGAGAGAGAAAAGTGGGAGGGGGTGACTGAAATTGAAATGAAAGGAGTAAAAAAGAAAAAAACGACGCGCATGCGCACAATTGCCTGTGAATTTTGCTCCCGTCATTTATGACGGGTTACCCCACTAGTTTAATATCAATTGATAAAATTTGAATGCAAAGTACTAAACAGTGTATAATTACATTGTGATTCCTATTTATTTTTTTTCCACAGCTGTAATGAAAGTGAATATTGTGTTTTTCCTTTGTTCTATTTTCATTTTATGTCTATTGTTACAAAAACACACTTGTTTAATTTATGATTGTATATTACAAATCAGGAACATCCGTACTAATAAACACTTTTTTAAAAAAAATGCTTCTTGTTTTGCAGACACCAACAAAATAATACATTAAATTTATAACATACTACATTAGGATGTTATTTGGATATAAATAACATTAAAGTGACACCTGGGATTCTGCAAATTAAGCAAAATATCAAAGCAGATGTTTCTCAATTTGTGGCCCAAGTGCCAATTGTGAAGTAACAATTCTCCATTTAGATCAAACAACAATTATTGATTTTTATTCAGTCAAAGAGGTTTGGTTAGAGGCTAGAAGTTTATAGTTGACAACTGATTATAGCCATACAATTAGCCTCCAACCAGCCTTTTTTTAATTAGAAAAAGCATAATTGCAATTGCTCTAATGAAGATGATGATTGCCTTCACAATATTCACTTGGGCCACAAAAATCTAATGCCTATAAATTATCTACTAAATAAAATGTAAATTATATAACTTTATAGGCTAGAAAGGTCAGTGATGTTAGTAATACGGAAGTTCTTCAGTTTCATTTTTTACTTTTCAAAAGCCCAACCCACATTTGTAAATGTTTGCAGAATATCAAGCTGAATAGTTCAGATTTCACTTTTGAGGTTTTCTTTGTAATGGTTTTCACTTTCAATTAAATATTAACAAAGGCAAAATTTGTTCTTTTCAAACATTTCTTATCCTCTTTTTAGTGGCCTTCATCACAATTTCATGGTAAGAAGTTTTGATTTATCATCATTCGAAGTGCAGAATTTCATTTCCTTCAGGTTTGAAACATTAAATAGTTACAATATACTCAAACAATTTTTTTCACATAATACAGTTAGATAATAAAACTATTTCAAATATAACTTTGACGTCGTTCTTCCAAATATTTTTCATCATTTTTTTACTCTCACTGCATTCCAACGCCATATTATGTACATTTATTGTATATGCGGTTTCAAATACAGTGAAAACCGTTTAACACAAAAAATTTACTAACATGAAATATATTTTTTGGTCCCTTTCATTTCGTGTTAAACAGTTTCTACTGTAAATTCTGTAATAGTTTTCAACCAACGTTTGTTCTAGTTTGAAGCGCATTGTGTTAGAGATGAGACATAGCCTCTCTAGCAAAGGGCTGTATTCATGTCATACGATTTCATCTCACACGAATCCATCTTGCACAACGACGTCCGAATGTTGGAGGTGGAGACTAGTCATTAGAAGATGACATTAAGAGTACCTATAGTGGCAATGCTTTCCGAATGAGACTATATTAACATATTAGCAATGAATTACTGTAATTAAATTACTTTTCCAAACTATTAGTAATTACCACATGATTTTCAAAACTTTAATTACTATTTAATTACCTTTTACAATGAAAAATACAATTAATGTTTAATTAGTTTGTTTTTGTGTTTTGTTCTCAAATTAATCAGATCTTGCGTTAATTATTCATGAATATTTCTTTCAGCCGTATTCTAAAATGTAAATTAAAACAAAGTTAAGTTTAAACCATACGCCATATAAAACACTGTATCAAAGTCTATGGAGAATTTCTAAGTTCACCTTTGTTTAAGTTTCACTTTGGCTTAAGTAACGTTTTAGATAGAATATGAATGTTAATGTCTTTTTTTGCTTTTCATGACGTCTTATTTTAAAAAAACTCTGCTTTGGCAAAAATGACTAATTGAGATCAATTTTTGTTTACAATTTGGTAATTAATTACTTTGAAAAGTAATCTATCTTTCTCAACACTGGAAAAACAGACCATGTTTTTTTTTAAATGAAACATTAAGAAGAAACACGAAACATTTTTTAAAAAAATTTATTGTTTGAATAAAATTTTAACAATTTCATTATAAAATATATATCAAACGAACAAACATAATAATATTCAACAACAACAACAAAAAAGAAACATCGTATTTTATCTGACTAGTTTATCACGACTAGTTTAAAATGATTAAGTGGCTTTTCAGTTCTGTTTATATAGTCAAATTAAGCCAAAATTATTCTTTTTGTACGTTTGTGTGTTTGTGTAGGTTTATGAATATTTATTCAAAAAGTAAACGTACTTCCATAGTAAAAAATATATTAAATGAATAAAGCATCAGCGCAACAACAACAACAAAAATTACCAACTTGCTAAGCTTTACCTTTTGGTGGTGAACATGAAATATTAAATAATAAAAACCTCTATGTATAAGTATGCTTACACACACCACGTCTTTTTTTTTTATCTACAAATGGGATTTGAACAAAAATCGCATTGTCTTCCATTTGACTATAATTTAGTTTTCAAGAAAATCAAGCTTGTGTACAAATAAGAAATTTATGAATTTTCTAAATCCTGTTTACTATTACAGGCAATTGCGGAGAAGAAATATTTATCTTATCTTTCAAAAATTCACTTAGCAACACACTAATTAGTAAATTATGCAAATTCTTAATAATCATTGGTGTAACTTTCAAAACTTTGTAGTCTTGGCAAAACAGCAATAGAACCAGAAAGGTATCTCGATGAAATAATCCTTACTTACCATACGAATGGTACACTACTTATTTCTTACTTATTTCTAGATTGTTGTAAGGTGACTTCCAAATTCTAATATTGCTTATGGTGCATTCACACTAGGCTCATTTACCAGCTGCTGGTTGCTGCTGGCTGGTTGTAGCTTGCTAGCAGCATAGTGTGAACTGCTACCAGCAGCTGCTTTCTCTAGCAGACTAGTGATTGTAACAACAGCTGGTGAAGTTGAACGTGTCTAACTTTAGCAGCTACCAGCTGGTCATGTGACTCCCTTCCTGCTGCTACCAGCTAGTGCGAACCCTTTGTCGCTAGTAGTGGCACTAGTGGGTATAGTTGAAACTCCACTGCTTGGGTTGGTTGTTGTTAGATTTTGTGTTTTTGCAAGACGGTGATTGGATGACTTGCACTGCTAATACCAGCAGTGACTGGACAAGTGTGAACCCAAAGCAGCCACTGCTTGCTGTTGCTGCTAATAGCCAGCAGCAACCAGCGGCTTGTAAACCAGCCTAGTGTGAATGCGCCTTTACAGTTAATTCAGGTGGTTGGTTCATTAGTAAGTTTCACCACTTCATACAAACATTTACACAATGTAAACTGTTGTTAACATCAACTTTAAAAGCATTGTTTCCACTCAGACTCATAATTTTTTTTATAGATGAGTCTGTAACATGACCTAAAGATCATGTTGCACACTCACGTATAAACGACTTATGAGTCTCATTGGAAGCGTGCCTAAAGAAATATTTAAAAGTGTCGACAAAGTTAGTATAGAAGAAGAAAGTGCTAAAACAATTTTCATGAATTTTCTTAAAATTAAACATTTTTATAGTAATTTGAAAATCCTTCTTTTTGTAAACGGTATACTTGCTTATGCAAAGAACGTCAACATTGACTATTTCCAAACTGCCCTAAAAAGTCATTAGTAAAGATAATCGTAATGAAAATATTTTTAGCACATTCACTGTCATTATTTATAGTTTGTAACAAAACATTGAACTTCTGCTTTCAATTGTTTGTTTAAAACAAATTAAGTCCATTTGATATAAATAAAAATTATGACCGAACCATTTTATATGTGTAAAATGCAAACAATGTGCATCTTGTTCTTAAGAACAAAAAAAAAAAAAATAAGAACTTAATGTATTCATTTTGTAATTGTTATTTCTGAAAGTATAGTTTATAACACTTTTTTTTGTACTTCATTAAAGACCTCCACCTACAGATCTTTATTCCACATAGTAACATACACATACACATATATCCCGTGGGGGTTTTTGGGGGGTTTATAGGGGAATGCCCGCCAGTTATGGAGGGTACTGAGGGCATAAAATACTCAGGGCAGACCAAAACCAAACCACGCCATTGCCGGTCCCCAGCCCGGGTGCAAAAGTGGAGGGTAGTAAAGATTTTCGAAAACATATGATGTTGGTTCTAAATAGTATTCCGAATATGGCTAGGGCGTCCCCCGCCATAAGCGACGCGCAGCTGCAACGCCCGGTGGCTGCGAAAAATTGGCAAGGGCTACCCCACAGTGGACGGGTGGGGCTAAAGAAGCGAGTCCAGCATCAACAACAAGGAGGTATTGGAAGTAGTGGTAGAAGTGGAGGTACTAAACTTAGGTTTGGCACCTGGAATATAGGGAGTTTGACAGGGAAGACTAGGGAGTTATCTAGTGTGCTAAAGGCTAGGAGGGCAAATGTTGCATGTCTGCAGGAGACAAGATGGAAACGTGATAAATCCAGGGACATTGGGGATGGGTATAAATTAATTTATGCAAGTAGTGAGGAGGGTAGAAATGGAGTGGAAATTGTCCTAGATCAGGAACTCAGACATAGTGTGGTTGAGGTTAGGCGGATAAATAGTAGGCTGTTAGTAGTAAAGATAGTTTGGGGTGGCATTGTTATAAATGTAGTTAGTGCATATGGCCCCCAGGTTGGATTAGATACAGCCAGGAAACAAGCATTCTGGGAACAGTTTGATGACCTGATATTGGGCCTGAGTAGGAAGGAACGGGTCATAATTGGTGGGGACTTTAATGGACATGTAGGTAGAGGTAGGGAAGGGTATGAAGAGGTACATAGTGGGTGGGGCTATGGAGAGCGAAATAAAGCAGGGGAGAGTATCCTGGAGGCGGCAGTGGCACATAAGTTAATTTTAGCAAACACACTATTCCAGAAGCGAGAGGAACATTTGATTACTTTTAAGAGTAGGGCAGGAGAATCCCAGATTGATCTCTTCATGATTCGGAGTGAGGATAGAAATGAGTGCAAGGGTTGTAAAGTGATACCGAGTGAAAACCTAGCGGGACAACATAGGCTAGTAGTGTTATACCTAAAACCTAGGGGTGCAAAACAGGTGGTCAGACATAGAGGAGAGACAGCTATTAGGTGGTGGACATTACCAGACAAGGCAGAAGAGTTTAAGAAAATGGCAGGTAAGATAGCATGGGATTTAGATGGCACTGCAGGAGAGCTGTGGACAAGGGTAGCACAACAGATCCGTGATTGTGGAAACGAGGTACTAGGGACAGTACGAGTAGGGGGGTCTCGATTAGACAGAGAAACTTGGTGGTGGGATGAGGAGGTACAGATGGCAGTTAAAAAGAAGAAAGATTCTTTCAAGCCTTGGTGGCACAATGGAAACAGGGAGGCCCAGATAGAATACAAGCATGCCAAGATAAGAGGCCAAACAGCAGGTAGCCTTAGCAAAGCATAAGAAATATGCGGACATGTATGCCAAGTTAGGTACCAGAGCAGGAGAGATGGCAGTATATAAAATAGCTAGGGCTCGGGAGAGGAAAGGCAGGGATATTGAAAAGGTGGTGAGTGTCAAGGATAATGGGGGCAAAGTATTGTGGGGTAGGGAGCCAGTACGAAACAGGTGGGGGGAATATTTTAGTAAGCTTATGAATGAGGGGGTAGAGCATGAACCTTTCACTGGAAGACATAATGATGGAGAAGAAGTGGAGCAGGTTAGGGCTGAGGAAATTGTTCAGGCATTGCGAACAATGAAGCTAGGGAAGGCTTTAGGGCCAGATGGGATACCAGTAGAGGTGTGGAAGGTCTTGGGGAATGTTGCCATTTCCTGGCTCACAAAGTTATTCAATAGATTGGCTATGGGGGATAGAATGCCAGGTGTTTGGCGGGACAGCTGGTTAGTGCCTATTTTCAAAGGGAAGGGGGATGTTCAGGAATGTGGGAACTATAGAGGTATTAAATTGATGAGTCATACGATGAAGCTTTGGGAGAGAGTAATTGAAGCTCGACTACGGGGTAAAACTGCAATTGGGGGAAGTCAGTTTGGGTTTATGCCAGGAAAATCCACAATGCACCCTATTTTTGCCGTAAGGCAGGCAAGTTATTGAGAGGTTTCGGGCTGCCAAGAAAGAATTACACATGGTATTTATAGATCTAGAGAAAGCCTATGACAGAGTACCACGGAAGTTATTGTGGGAGGTCTTACAGAAGAAGGGGGTGGGTGAGAGTTATATAGATATGGTGAGGGACATGTATAGGGATGCACGGACAAGCGTTAAGACTGCCTGGGGGTTCTCTGATAGTTTTCGTGTTAGGATTGGTGTGCACCAGGGCTCAGCACTTAGTCCATATCTATTCATTTTGGTCCTGGATGAGTTACTGGCAGGGATGAGGCAGGATGTCCCCTGGTGTATGCTGTTTGCAGATGACATAGTCTTAGTTGGGGAATAGAGATAAGGTTAGAGGAGACTAGGAATGCCTTGGAATCAAAGGGGTTGAAAATAAGTAGGGCAAAAACGGAGTATATGAAATTTCAGTGGGATGGGGAAGAACAGTTGAATGAGGAGATTAGACTTGGGGACAGTTTAATGCAGCAGGTGTACGACTTCAAATATTTAGGATCTGTGCTGCAAGATGATGGGAGCTTAGACTTAGACATCACAAACCGGATAAAAGCAGGTTGGCATAGGTGGAGGCAGGCTAGTGGGGTTTTATGTGACAGGAAGTTACCTATAAAATTGAAGGGAAAGTTTTATAGGACAGTAGTCAGACCAGCTATGTTGTATGGGTCAGAATGTTGGGCAATCAAGAAGGTGCATGAGGATAGAATGCAGGTAGCTGAGATGAGAATGCTAAGGTTTATGAGTGGGGTGACCAGAAGGGATAGGATCAGAAATGATTTTATTAGGGGTAGTGTAGGGGTAACAAATATAGTAGAAAAGATGCAGGAAAATAGGCTGCGGTGGTTTGGGCATGTCCTCAGGAGCGGAGAAGATGGGCTGCTGAGGCAGGCAATGAACTTAGAGGAAGACCCAAGCAAACTTGGGACGTGGTAGTAAAACGGGATATGGTGGCATGTGGGGTCACTGGGGGCTTGGTGCAAAATCGGAACGAGTGGAGAGTTAGAACCAGCAAGGCCGACCCTGCTGCTTGCGGGATAAGGTACAGGAAATGATGATGATGAGTAACATACACATATATGCGTTACCCCACTAGTAAGCTTATTTTAAGGTCTGTATCCAACTTAAAAGATTCCATTTCAAACAACCATGGATGTTGGAGGTGGAGGCTGAATATTAGGAGGTTACATTAGAATACAAAGCATGCCAGAGACCAAAGTAATATCCACCAACTCTCCTCAGTTTACTAAACAAATGACTACAAGTAGAAGTCAATGGGCATTTCAATTCTTGGAGAGAACTGATTTAGAGTCGATCGCGTGCCAGAAACCATATTAACATCCTCCACAGTCAGCACACTAGAAACCCCATTACCTAGAAACTTTGCCGCAAGCCTCCACCTTCAATCCTCGTCTTGATTTGAGATAGAATCGTTTGAAATGGAACACACCATATTAAGTGCGCTAACTGTACTAATAATGACAAAATTTCTGAGAAACCACTCACATAATTGCAAAGAAGCTGAATTGTTAAAATTCCTAACTTCTCAACGCATACATAATCCACTTACCACTTGCAATTTCATGCAAAAGTAGAATTAAAAAAAAATTCTCAAGAAACATAATATTATACCAAAAATAAAAAATAACGCAGAGCACATTTAAATCAGGGTAGTAGAAAGAAAAGAAAATTCTGACTACAACCTTCTTTAAGATGTATCCTCGAGATAATTTTAAAGATCATTTGTCATTAGTACATTAGTATTTGCATCTCAAATGAAGGCAATATCACAGATTAAGTCAAACAATTAAGAAATGGACTTGGTATTACTATATAATTCCATGCCTGCAAGCAAGAAGGAATTAGTAAATGAGTCTCTTAAGGTGGTTTTCATTTTCATCTTAGTTTCCTGTCTCTCAATAATTGACTATAATACTAAATTAAAGAAGAGACGAACGACTAATACGTATACTCAAAACTAAACTACTTTGGTCTTTGGCCGTGAGCCGCATTGCGATGACGGCTGAGGGCATCCGAACGCGTGTAACGTTTACCACAAGAATTTTCTGGACAAATATAACTTCGTCGTTTTGAAAGGTCAGTATGAGTTGACACATGTTTCTTCCAGTGGTCCTTTCTTCCAAACGTCCGTTTGCAAACCTAAAATATCACAGAAGGATATATTGATTTATGGCAAGAAGAAGAAGAAGAAGAATGAGAGAAGAAAAAAACACACAAACAAAATCGACTTTCATACTTAAAGAGATTTAGATGTCAGAAAAAGAAGCCACTTATATTATTTATGTAAGCCACTAAGTCTGTGGAGTTACCTCCTATTTACAACACAAGATTGATGGTTTTAAAATAGTGGGACCTCGAGTCATAATGGATTCCATGCCACCTTGCAATGGTCCTCTAACCGCCAAATTATTGGCGCTGAACGAGTGCCAAATTGACCACGCGGCCAAATTGATGGTGCTAATTGGTGGTGCTGAACTAGAGACAAATTGACCATATGCCAAATTGGAATAAGCGCCAATTTCAACAAACGTCAAACTGAGTAATCGAAAAACCACCATATTAATGTTTACTACATGTATACAACTATAAAAAACAGTAATCACTTTTAGCTTCTAAGCTTTAACTGCAGATTGATAGTCGCGGTGCGTGCGCGACGCCGCGTCAAACGCGCACAAGAAGGCAAAGGCTTTATTTACATAGAGGCTGAACTGATTAAACATCAAAATGAACAAGTGCCAAAAATGTTCAGTTGAGCGTTTGTTCAATGTGGCGCTTAATCAGTCGCCTCAAAAAAATAAGTGTTCCCATTAATATTTCCATTTAATTCAAACAACTACTGAGTTAATATTAAAATTATTTTAAAATAGGCAGTGTTTTACAGTTACAAATATTGTAGTATTTTCAATATTTTTAAAAAAAAAAAAAATTAAAATTATTATTATATTAATTAATTTAGACCAGAAAAAATAATTATTCTCAAATTCTATAATTAATAAAGTTTTAAAGTTGACTTCAATAAAACTTAATTTTCAGATTTCGGGCCTTTGACTTTGTTTGAGTGAGTCCATCGGATGGGAATTACGCCACTGTCCACTCACAGTGTGGCCTTTTTACATAATCGGTTCAATACGTTCTAAAAAAAACCCTGCCACCTAAGCTGAGTTATTCGAAAACCTCACACTATATATAATAACGCAAGACTCTCACTGACTATATCAATAACGTCGTTATAAGGCATAATTCATAATATTTTTTAAACAATATTATATAGCATATTTATTATTTAGGATACAAGTGTAAATTGATGCATATTTTTATCTTTTTGTGTATGAAAGCAACACATAAAAATCCGTGCACATCCTATACAATGCATATTCCTAGGGTTTTCTTCTTCTTCGAAATATTAAAAATGATACTCGATACATCCCCCCTTTCCCGTTTGCCGCTCTTATTTACTTCAACATGATGTATATGGAAAATATTAGTGTCAACTTTCAAATGAGTGAGTGATAATTATGAACGTATTTTTCATCATCCCATTTTAACTCACATCAACTCTGAGAATATTTCTAAAAATAATTAACAAAAAAAAAAAAAACTTACAAAATATGACACCAACATAACATATGGTTTCTTTAGATTTCATATATTAAAATAAAATTATATATTTTTAAATCTTATTAGTATTCATTAATTTAATGTCATTTAAACGTTTTTTTTTTAATAATTTAGGATCTTTACATAAAAGGGGCCCCCCACACATTGCAGGATTGAAAAATGGATCAGATGAAATTTGTACTGTAATTCGATTTGATATGATTACGTAATTTTGAAAATAAAAAAATTGAAATGATGGCAAGTGACACATAAGGAAGAGGGCAACACCATATTTTCGCATATTTAAATTAATGAAAACCATTTTTTAAATGGCGAATTTCTTTCGCCGTTGCCAAACTTAACTATATAGTGAATCTATGAAAAGACTTTAAGTTTATTTTTGTAAAAAAAAAGCTTTACTTTTGTGTTAAAGCTGCGTTTCAAGTGTAAACGCCTCTATAAACGCTGGTTATTCTGTTTTTTAGAACCATAATTAAGAGAAAATTGAAAGTGTTTTAGAAACTAGAAGGGTGCTAAAATAACTTAAGGGTAATTTCCATGATAATATCTTTTAAATTAAGCTTCATAAGTTTTGAAAATGATCCAACTTTAAGCAGACGACATTTTTAAGTGATTCATGTACCGTTCTAGTTTCTAATACACTTTCAATTTCTTCTTAGTGTTGCTCATCGGAAATGAAGAATAACCAGAGTTTGTAAAATTTACTTAAAGTATATTTGATAACTTGGTAACCCAAACAGTTATACTTATAGAAATTAACTATTATTTCGAATGTAAATTATCATTTATTTGAATAATTTTCTGTTGATATACCAACAAAAAATGGCACCCGCGGGACCATTTTATAAAGGGGGATTGGGGGTGAGGAGGGCAAGGAACAAAGACTAAATATAATAGCCTTTAATGCAACCAGGATTAACTTAAATATAATGGAATAAAGTAGTACAAAATCTTTTTGGAAGAATAAAATACATAAAAGTTATTCCAGTTCTACGAGCGCAGCGAGCAAAAAAAAAATGTTTTAAAAATTTCTATTTAGTATACATTTTGGCGAGCGAAGTGTACAATAAAAATTAACAGCATTTTTAATATCACATATAACAGTGACCCACGCACTTTTTTTAAAAAAAAATAGAAATATAATATATTAAAATACGAAATTCCCTTTGTTTGTCATATTATATACCCACCTCACATTGGAAAGCCCTTTCCTGACTGTGGGTCTTCATGTGTCTAGTCAGTTCTTCTTTACGAGAGAATTTCTTCCTACAATCTTCCAAACCACACCTATAAAATCTATTCGCTAAAATAAAATAAAATACACCATTACGCTCATATATTTAGAATTCAGTGTTTACATAACGCCATTTTGAATTAAAAGTAAAAGCAAAATACATTTACATTCGGAAGTACAAGACCGAATTAATTGATTTTTTTTTTAAATAATAATTTAGTTTAAAATTTTCTTATTTACTTGATGAAAAAAATTATATGAAAAGCTTTTCAAAATGGATGATTATCAAATTATCAGTAAGAAGAAAAAAAGTTTATGAAAACTTTTTTCCTTAACAATGGCGGGCAAAAGCCAACGCCCATCATTTTAATCCAAATATAAATCAATCTTTCAAGACAAAATGTTTTAGGCATTTTTATACAATGTATAATAAAAAACAAATTTTGTCATTACTGTAGATTATAAAAATTAAAAAAAAGTTTATTTTCTAAATGCTCACTTGTACTAATCTCTTGAGAAGTTTCCTTTAATGTACGATAATAGCTGCCTACAGGATCCGCAAACATACTTTTAGTCGCTTCTTCGTGGTCCAATTTCAATTGCGAATTCCACTGAGAAAATTCTTTCTTCGACGGTTGTTGTGTCCATGACCAACCATCTGAGCAACCGTGACCAAAATCAGAATGGTCACTACATTCAGATTTGTTCAACAGTGGTGGACCACTCAAGATTGGTGTCGGTTTCAACAGCGAACTTCTGGACAACTCGGTAAGCATTATTGGATATGACCACGTCTCTTTGGTGCTCATGTCCACCAAATTGGAGGACACAACTTTACAGTTGTTCTGAAAGGCACTCAGAATAGAAACAGAATTTTCAAAATATTCGCAATCTTTTGGAAATCTTTCGACCGTAGTCAACGAGAAAACTGGGCATGTACTGGACGTCAATGTGACGATTTCAACGATTGGAACATCTTTGTTCCACATACTCCGAATATGACTGAAATAACCTGGATCGCCAAGTCTTAACGGAAGAGGCCTTCGAACAGTAGCCACACTTGAACTGGTCATCTCATACACTTAATAAACACTTAAAAATATTTCTTAATAAGTTTTATACGAGAAATAACGCAACAATTTAAGAAAAAGTTTCGACTATACAACTGTATAACAATAATAATAAAAGAAAATGAGCCAAAACAAAATACCGATAGAGTCTACTGCCACATTATAAGAACCAATGCAATGTCATGTACTTATCAGTAACTGTTAAGATACACCTGTATCGGTACCAATCAGCTTATTGGTAATACTCTTAATATCATGTGATCCATTTTTGTTTAAAAATTCAGCACTTAGCAATGAGAAAACATAGGTGCAAATACGAAAATATCAAACTTAAGTATATAGTAATTCAATGTAGGCTTATTTGTTACATCCGTTTAAAAGTCCAACATTTTTTTTTTGAGGTATTTCACTTTAAATTAAACTGAAATTCCAACAGTATGTCAATATATATATATTTATGAATATGACTAAGAAACTAGGTAAACTTTTTTTTTACAACAGAATTGAAATATTTTTTATTTAAAAAAAACTAAAATAAATTATGTCACAATAACGTTTAATGTGAGATAACATATTTTCAGATTATTCAATTGTCTCTTCACCACACACACACACACACACACACACACACACACACACACACACACTTATCAAGTTATCAGTTTTATATAGAAAACAAACGACAAAATTGAAAGCTTATTTACACAACAAACACTTTTAAACAAAGGTGATAACTAAAGGTATGCGACCCCCCCTTAAACCTACATAAAGTACACTATTAAGAGTTATAACCTCTTCATGTTTTCTAACAAAACACAAGAAGCACAAATTATATATTACTCATTTAGTGTCATTATAAAAAGCTATTAAGACTGTCATACGACATTTAATTACCATATTTAGCTCACAATTTTGCAAAAGTCAGAAAAGCAACTATTATGGTAAACATTATCATATAACTGTCGTTCACTGGTGTAAATAATAATACGACAGTCATAAAATGATAAGAACACGGAGCAGTGATATCAGAAGATATGACTGTCACAATTTCAGACCTTTTTAATGTAATGAGACATAATGTCATTAAATAGCCACAAATCTGCAAATTCCCAATTAGCAGCATTTGAATACAAATTGCAGCAAACATATTTTTCATAAACTGAATTCAAAATATACTAGGCTAATTTATTGTACTGTATTATTGTAAAGTGGTGATCACACTTAGACTTATATTTAATTGCAAAATTTATTGTAAAAAAATGAGACAACTTTGGATTTGAAATCCTGCAACAAAAAAAAACTCTTTCTGGAAGTCGGTGTGCAAGAAACCTTTTCAAATAGTGCAAAAAAAAAATATCACACTGGCAAGCCATGCAATTTATTTCAGGAAATTTATTAGCCAACCTTGCTGTAAATATAGCCACTTATAGTGACCAGACAAAACAAAAACAGTTCGAGTCTAAATGGTAGATTGGTTTTATGCTGCTTTTATAGTCGCCATTTCATGTGGATGTCCTCTAACAGTTGTATCTAAAGTGCACATAGATCAAAAATGACGCGAGCTATAAACGCAGCATCAATGTTGGAGTCTTGTCTATTTTGACAGCAGTTACTTACAGTATATCCTCCAACTATTTAAGGCTGAAATTTATGGGGGATATGCAGGTATCGAATTTGGAAGTGACAGAACGGATGGCAAACGAATTAAAGCCCCTCTTATACCATTCGGTCTAACCTTTAGTCATTATTTTTCAAGAAATTTATTACAATAGAAACCGTTTAACACAAAATAGAAGAAACCAGAATATTTTTTTACATTAATCGAATTTTACATTTTAAAAACATTTTTTTTAAAAACGTACTATTAAAGGTGACAAGGCGACTTTTCGAAAAACCAGAACATTATTTTGTGTTATGTAAATGATTTTAGGTTGATTTGTATTCTTGAGACGGAAAATATTCTCGAGTTATCTGTTTCATCGAATTTGAACATAGAAAAATCTAGATCCTAAGACATCAAACCGAACATTTCTTTCATGTTATCCGTTTCCCCATTAAACTGAATTCCACTATACTTTTTTTTAATAAACATTTTAAGAATTTCCAACAAAAAAATACTAACATGCCTACAATGCAATAACATTTCTTTTCCAATAAATTCTTTTTTTTTTCAAGTAATAACATACTAATAAAAAAGTGAAATTTAGTTATAAAGTATATTTCGAATTTATATTTATTATACTGATGAGTGATGACGTACTGAATTGAGGTAACATTTGTTTGTGGAGGAAAGGTGGGTGCACCATTGGTAAATACAAAAGTGGAGGCCGATATATATACATACAGTATATGATACAATATTATATATATATAGCCTATATAAAACAATTGCATAAACTTTAATCTTTTCTTTCTTATTGTTGTTGTTTTTTTTTGTTTCAAAGTGTATCTAAATGCAACATGGAACTTGGAACACGAGAAAAGATAAAACAAAAATATTTCTGTTTACTTTTACTATTACTAAAATATATCAGTTTTTTTTTTCATTCTTTGTCTAAGAGCTTATAGACAATTTATTTATTTCATTTGCAACTATAACTGATTAAAAAAATCGATTACAGACTCGCGTTTTAATTTAGTTTCATTTAAAGAGAGAGAAGAAAAAACTTCAGTGATGTTTGAATCAAATGGCAACAACATCAAATGAATGTTACCTCTAATGAGTTGTAATGATTGTTTAAATAATGTGTCGCTAAATGAAACTCGTTTAGCATCTCTCTCTCTCTCTCTCTCTCTCTCTCTTTCTGCATATATATATATATATATATATGTATATATATATAACCCATCTACACTTATATTAAATAAAGATCTAAAGCCCTACTTTTGGTATTGGACTAAATGGCAAAAAAAAATATTCCAACAAAACACATTAAGAAAAGTTTTATAAGATCGAATGTGGCAAATCATTACACGCTAACTGTAATAATGTGAAACAAAAAACACCACGCAGTAGTACTAGTTCTCTGTACTTTGAAACTTTTTTTCGATACAACTAATCACCAAAACGAAAAGGAAAAAAAATTACTTGACATTTTAATGTAATTTCACCTAAAAGCAGATTACTAAAGCAAAAAGAATTAGACTTTTTGCATTCAAAAAGACTGGTTATAGGCTAGAAATAATTCACAAGTTCTATAGGTCAGCTGTATTTTTATACTAGGAAAAATCTAGCCTCTATCCAGTCGTTTTCATTGTAAAAACGCATACTTTTTTCACCTTGCAGATATCACATATAAAGCCTATTGGATGGATCAGCAGTTTATTTTTTTTTGGTGCACAACGTGACCGTATTTTTCTTACTCAGAAGAAATACTACTTAAGAATAATTCAAAATCTGTTCAAACTAGAATAGTAAACGGCCATGCTAAAGTTGTTTTTATTGTGATAAATTTTAAGAAAAAGAAACTTTTAAACGCAGTTTGAAAGGCAGGCAGGGCATGCCACTCATAGTCACCAATTTTGATGAAAATTAAATTGTGTGTAGGGATTACAAAATAATTAGACCCTTATTTTTTATTTTGCCGTATGATCATTATTTCTTGAGAAACAAATTCCCAAAGTTTGGGTATCGGACGCAAAAATGCATTTTTCTGTAAAATTTTAAAATTCAATATCTCCTAAACCGTAAGACAGATTTGTATGAGATTTTCAGGGTATCATCTAAATTTCATATATTAACACGCCATATATTTATTATTGTTGGTATTTATTTAAAAGTTGGGAAAAAAAATTCCCTAAAAAGTTGCGAATTTTGAAAAATGTTGCTTTTTTGATGCCTTGTATAATAATGGACAAGAAAAGCGCCATTTTCACATAAAACACATAA
Source organism: Brachycybe producta (assembly GCA_036925085.1). Taxonomy (NCBI): domain Eukaryota; kingdom Metazoa; phylum Arthropoda; class Diplopoda; order Playtdesmida; family Andrognathidae; genus Brachycybe; species Brachycybe producta. The sequence goes on along the minus strand of JAUPFP010000001.1, from coordinate 8,580,387 downwards.
TTGAATTCTGTATTCAAAGACGAATTCATAAATACCAATGAAGTTAATATGTATTAATAAACACAAAAACTACGCTGAAAACAAATAGTACATTTTGCCGAAAATCGTCATTTTCATGGGGTTTTTACCTTTGAAAAAAAGTGGTTCTGCAACACTTACAAGTCTGAATTTTTTTGTAAACATGCACCAACTAACATACTAATATAATCATTTCTCAAAAGTGGTGGTATTTTGTTTGTTTGGTTGTTAGAATTTTTAATGTTCGATAAGATATTGGAGATCGTGATATATTTATTTTTGAATACTAGTTATAATATAAGCAAAGTATTAAAAATATTTGAACAGTAATTGAATGACACTGTTAAATGAGAAAATTAACATTGAAAAAAACATGTTTCAAATTTTGTAAATTTCAACAAAACCGAGGCAAAACTGAAATACACAGAAAATGGCTTTATTCGATAACAGGACATGGAAAGGGCCATGTGATGATGTAGGAGGTCTTCTGAAACACCATGCAACAATTGTGCATGCAATTAGGTATGAACCTTTTATCCTTCCAATTGCTTCTTGTTTTTGGTGTAACGTTCTTGAGGTTATGTTCAGCCATCAGAGTTATTGCTATGGTTCTCTATAATTTTACACTAGACATAGCAAGACTGTATGCCTAGTACAGCAACAAAACATGTCTCATGTTTGTTTTTTTTTCATTTTAATCCTGTATTTGTCAATTTCATTCAGTCAAAAGTATGCAAGTAATGTTATGTGTATAAACCTTTTGCACATTTGTAAAGTCTCAAGCATTTCTAATTGCACCACAGCTGTCTTTAGCCAAATTATGTTTTGTTGCATGGTGTTTCAGAAGACCTACTACACCATCACATGGCGCTTTTCATGTCCTGTTTTTGAATAAAGCCATTTTTTTGTGTATTTCAGTTTTGTCTCGGTTTTGTTGAAATTTACAAAATTTGAAACATGTTTTTTTCAATGTTAATTTTCTCATTTTACAGTGTCATTCAATTATTGTTCAAATATTTTTAATACTTTGCTTATATTATAACTAGTATTCAAAAATAAATATATCACGATCTCCAATATCTTATCGAACGTTAAAAATTCTAACAACCAAACAAACAAAATACCACCACTTTTGAGAAATGACTACATTAGTATGTTAGTTGGTGCATGTTTACAAAAAAATTCAGACTTGTAAGTGTTGCAGAACCACTATTTTTCAAAGGTCAAAAACCCATGAAAATGATGATTTTCGGCAAAATATACTATTTGTTTTCAGCGTAGTTTTTGTGTTTATTAATACATATTAACTTCATTGATATTTCTGAATTCGTCTTTGAATACAGAATTCAATGATGTGTTTTATGTGAAAATGGCGCTTTTCTTGTTCATTATACTAGTTCTTATAAAATTAGCTAGGGAAGTGGGACCATTTCTTCAGCTAATTTATCAGCAGTCTTTGGATAAAGTGGTTGTTCCAAGTATGTGGAAATTAGCAAATGTTACCCCAATATTTAAGTCAGGTAGTAAGTCCGAAGCTGCAAACTATAGGCCTGTATCTCTAACTTCAGTGGTAACCAACATGGTTTCATGAGAGGGCACACTTGTGAGACTCAACTTATCCTGGTAGTGGATGACCTTCAGAAAAGCTTAGACAATGGTAAACAGGTTGACATGGTGTTTCTTGACTTTTGTAAGGCATTTGACACTGTTTCACATCCAAAACGTCTGGCAAAAGTTGTAGCATATAGGTTGGGGGGCAGATAACCAAATGGGTAACTTCTTTTTTTAAGTGATATTAAACAAAGGGTAGTTGTAAATGGGTCTCACTCAGAGTGGTTGGCTGTTAAATCTGGTGTACCTCAGGGTAGTGTGCTGGGTCTTCTTTTGTTCCTGATATTTATTAATGACCTCAGCAGCACAGTTGGCAGCAACTGTAGACTATTTGCTGATGATACTCTAATTTACAAAGAGGTTGATGGTATTCAAGACTGCGACACATTAGCTCTAGACTTGAAGGCAATTGAGGGATGGTGTAATACATGGCAACTTCAGTTGAATGAGGGGAAGTGTAATGTTATGAGGATAACTCGGTTTAGAAATACTATTTGTGTTCAATTATAGTATGAATGACACTATTCTTCAGTGTGTCAAGTGTTATAAGTACTTGGGATGACCTTTTTTGGAAAAAAACACATTGATGGTGTTACTGGGAATGCTCTACAAATGCTTCGTTTTAGTCAAAGGACTTTGGGCACCTGCCCAGCACAAGTTAAAACTATTGCCTATCAAGCATTGGTTCGGCCTCATCTTGAGTATTGCTGCAGTGTATGGAATCCTCACTCTGTCACACACACTCACTCAGTTGAAATGGTTCAGCGTAAGGCAGCTAGGTTTGTTTGTGGCAGGCACAAATTTACAGATATTGTCACTGAGATGCTGTCAGTGCTACAGTGGCATAATTTGGCATATCGCAGGGCTGAGTTAAGTTTGAAATTGTTTGGAAAAATTACACGTGGTGATTGTCCTAAACTGCAGTCCAGTGATATTCATAAAGCACTATACATGGGCAGGGCTGACTACTCTAGGAAAATTAGGGAGATATTCACTAGGACAGATTCATATTATTGGTTTTTTTCTCTAGAGTTATAAGACAATGGAACTCTCTTCCTGAGGCAGTGTTGAATGGGGATAATTTTGTTTTGTGGGATTGACATTTGTATATTCATTTTGTTTTTATGTCCTTGACAATGCTTAATGCTGCACGTGGACTCATGTCTCTCTGCCATAGGCCTAATTGGCTGCTAGTAGAGTACTAATTGTAATTGTAATTCTCATTTCATAAAAGAAGGGTTGGTGATAATAATTTATACTAAAAAACAGCTCAAAGTAAATGTGAATCTTACAAACATAAAGCAGTGACTGATGTTACTCAAATTTCTTTTTTTCTAACATACAAAGAAGAGTTTTTGGTAGCACAGTTTGAGAACCACTTATTTAGAAGAAATGCTCATTACAACTCGTTCATGTGAATGACTCCGGATTATAGGTACTACAGTAGGTATGTTGTAGAAAGAACGGAGAAAAAAAATTATTTAGGTCGATCTTTTTTTTTTATCAAGAGATTTTTGCTTGAGAAATCGACTAAATAATGAATTAATGCTCCTCGCCCACTTATAAGTTAACCAGTCAACTCTTGAGACAATTGAGAAGAAAAAAGCCCAAAACCAAAAACCAGAAAACCATGTTTAAATTTAAAAATCAACGTCTGATTCTAGACTTTTATTTTCACTCATACTCAAAGTTCTCTTTTACTAATGTTGTTAGGAATAAGAGAAATTATCAGAGAAAGATATAAGACAATAGAAGAGAAAAAGAACATAAACTCCAACAACTCCACAAAGCAATCGAAATCTTATTGAAGGAGAAGAGATACCGGTACTCAAATTTCAAGTAGAAATTCACTGCTTCATTTGTGGCAGGGTCCACATTACAATTGTACGAGTATCAATATAAAAAATTGCTCAACAAATACATTTTAATTAAATTAAATCTATTGTATATGGTTATTGCATAGTACCGGTATTGAATATTTTGCTTATGTAATAAAAAGTAGGGGGGGGGGTTTGTTGTTGAGGGGGGGGGCAAATGTCAACACGCATAGACTTAGAAATGTTAGTTTTATTGTAGGATGGGATCCAGGTGTTTGTTTGAAATATTTTTCAGCATGCAGTTAAAAGAAGCATTTACACACATTAGCAAAAATCCTCCAAGTGTTTGCATATCTTCAATTTTCTTTTTAAAAACTTGTACTGTACCTTATTGCCCCACTCTCCCCTATGTTTGGGCATATAAAGTATGTTATACAATTAAAGTTCCCGCCTGATACATAAATATAATGGAAACAGGTTTAAATATAACATCTTTATAATCTTTGTGATTAAAAATCACAACACAATCTTGAAGGAAAAAAACTCATTAATGATAACATTTCAAAGAAAGTGATTGGATAGTTTTTAACAATTCAATTGAAATTCTATCAATATTTATTATAAAAATAAAAAGTACGACAAATAATTTAAGTTTATCAGTCTTAAAATCTCTAGGTAGTTTCAACAAAAATACGCCATAATTTTCACATCTACAAGATGTTCAAAAACAAACACTCAAGTTTGTATTAATAATATTAAAAAGCTAAAATGTGGCGTTAGGTTGCACTTGGCTAAGTATGTACTAAATAGTAGTGGACACCTTGCTTAACATGCACTGAGCCCACATGTGACACAGTGATCATTTACTGAAAACCAAACAATAATTTGTCATTGTTTATATGAATTTAATGTTTTTTAGTGTCGATGGACAAATAAAGCAAAAGTAGGCTTTATTAATACTGGTTCTCAGTATGCCTTATTTTGTTCGTCTATAACCTACAGTAGAGTAGTATGTGTACTTTTCAGCAACATTTGCAAGGTCTAGAAAATCTAATCATAGTTTCTGTAGCAATTTTAATGAAAAGGCTTGTGTGAAGTTGTGACGCACATTTGGTCTTTAGAAAATTGACAGTGCTTCAGAAACTAGCATTGTAAAAAAAAAACACAGAAGCAAAAAGTATTTTCATGTTGACATTTTAAAAACTGAACGTTACCAATATCTAACAGTTAGAAAAAAAATCAACTTTCCACTAAATGTTGAACAAAGAAATGTCTTATTTCAAATTGAAATAATGTTTTAAAGATAAGTCATATTTAAAAACTTCTAGCATCTATTATAACATTTTTCACTCTTCTATATTATTTATGATGTTAAGGATATGCTGGCCAAAAAGGTTCGTCTCAACTTTTAGACTCTTCATGAATCTACAAGATAACCTTAATGAGAAGAAATTTGTTTACAGAATAAAAATTGTTGCAAGAAGCAATTACAATGTTGCTTCAGTCATGTTGTAAGTACTTCAAGAACAAAAACATTTAGGATGCTTCATAAACAAATGTGGAAAAAGGAAAAAGAAACGAGTCAGTGAGCGTTTATTAGTAGATAAGGATGAAAACATGTTGAACATGCTTTAGTAAAAAAACTAAAATATCATTTTAAACATGTATCTGGACTCGATGTATAATAATGTAAAAATATTTATACATTCATGTAAACAAGTTAAGAAAAAGAAAACACAACAAAGGTTGAAACTAAAAACAATGTACACAATTTGAAAATTGTACATTATCGTTAGTACATGAAAATCACTACGTCGAATAAGCCTATTTATAAAAGAAATAAAGTTTAATCATTGACAATGATAGGATTGAAAATAATTTTGATTGGATATTTCACCATTTTTTTTATCAATCCAATTTAACCTGGGTTTTTAATTTAGATATATACTGTAGTATATAATTATATACAATGTCTTTTACTATCCGATTACAGTATGTTTATAAAATATCTTCTTGAATTTGAATTCGACAAATTACTCCGCAAGGAGCCAAAAAAAGGCAAATGGCAGAGAGACAAAAGTCAATTTGCAGCATGTGAAATGCATTTTCAAAACACAAAGATATAAATCCAATAACAAATCATTAAAAATGTATGTTGTTCTTCAAAGTTGTGAACACCCTGTAAAATTTTCTTACGTACTACTATTGTCTTGTTACATTTCCAGTATTATGTATTAAACGTGAAATGTTTGCTTAACATAACATAAGAAGTCTACCTCCATTTGTTTTTGTGTGATCTAGGCTTATAGAAATAGAAAAAGGTAGTTGCACACATAAATATTTCGTTATCTTATCATTGCATGAAAGTATAATTGTGTGTATACCTGATACACTCTATAGCTCTGTATTGTGTGTTTGTGTGTATCATATCATATATACATATATTAGGCCTATTGTGTGTATGTTCTCTATTGTATGTGTGGGAATCAGAAAATGAACAAGAAAATATAAGATTCATAGAATAAGAATGCAACTAGGGCCTATAGAAAATGTATGTTAGTTTTTCTCACGATCTTCTTTTCTTATGCGACTGTTGTCAATTTTTTTATTATTTGCTATAAAAACACCCTTTTTTTGTTACTTTCGAATATTTTTTTTTTTTGGGTTTGAATATTTGAATCTACAGTTTTCAACGGAAAAAAAACCTAAGAAGACGTCTGGGTGTGTGGCGTCAAAAGTTGAGATAATCAATTTCTACTCGTTTTTACCGTTATTTTTCTGTCAAACAATTTATTGAAAAGCAACACAAAAACAAACTTCAAAGTTTTTTTTAGAAACTAGAAGAGTAAAAAATAATGAATATACCTATATATTTTTATGATGATAATCTTTAACACGGGATTCAAGGAACCCTATAGACCTCCATTGCTTTAATATATGCTTTCATATATCAAATAACCAACTTTCTTTCATTGTTACATGTGTACGCACATGTACACACGTGCGCGCATGTGTACGCACATGTATACACGTGTGCGCATGTGTGTTAAACACACAAGTATGTATTCACTTACATGACATAGTTACATGTGATCTGCATGCGTTATTCATGTATAATAGACTAATAATATAATGAGAATACGTCACATGTATTTTAATGTACAAAAATAATAACAGAACATAGAAAGAACACCCCTCCTAAATAATAGAAAAGTCTCCCTTTCGAATGTTACGACTGGAAAGAGGAAGAATCTCGATTTTTTTTTAAAAAAATCAACATTGAAATTTTAGAGTGATTCGATGTATGATATTTTTTTTCCAGTTTCATGTGTACATCATTTTAGGTCTGATGACATTTTGTTGTAGGTGGCCCCGTTTTCGAGTTGTTCGACCCACACAAAATTATGACCAAAAACTCAAAATTTGTTTCTAAAAAATTCATAAAAAAAATAACCCGTGGGTAAAATTCTCTTGATTGTTTGTCAAGAGCATCATAATGACCCACGGAATCAAATAAAAAATACTGCATGTCTTTATCTCATTCCGTTCTTGAGTTGTTCGTCCCACAAACTTGGGCATCCAGACATACAGCCATACAGACATCCTTTTTTGCCCCTTTTCTTGAGAGCAATGGAGGTCGAAAATAAACGTTTTATAACAAAATTTATATCGAATTTAACGTTTTTCACAACTTCTTGAAATAAACATTGAAATGAAAAACGTAACATTTTTATATATTCTCATAAAAAGTCAATATCTTCGTGAAAATACTTTCATTAGAAGGGTTTGCCCACCCTCAGAACAATTTTTTTATATCTACTTTTAATTATTTAAAGGTTTTATGCGAAACCAACTTTATGGCAACTTTGGCATTTTTTATTAATGTAGTTGTTGTAAAAAAATTAGTTAAGTGCAAAACGCCGCATAACATAGTTCAAATACTAGAACTATTATCTAACGCACTTTTTTCCTTTTGGTACGAAGAATTGTCCGACCAGAAAAGTCGAAATTACCACGAGATTGTTTTTTTTTACAGACTATGAATTATTGAACAATTCCCTTCATTAGTAATTTATACTTTATTTAGCTTGCAATTTTATGTTAATTATTTTCAAGTAACAAGTAATTATCGTTAAACTTGATAATAATTATAAATGATGACTGAGAAAACTCATGATTAAATGTGTTTGATAAAAAATGAAAATAATTTATCATGAAGCTAACAAAAAAGTGTTTAAAAAGTCAAGTGAAAAAATAAACAACTCATTTTTAAAAAAATACCCATGAGTAATATAAATAATAAAACTAAGTGATCAATATTTGATAGTAACAAAGGTTTCAAACGGCTAAATGTGTTCACACAGTTGAATTGCACGGTTTATTCTGTAAATATAGTTTCTAACAAATTAGAATGAAAAAAACTTAACAAAAACAGTCAAATATAATAATAAAAAATTGACTTAACAAAAATAGAAGGTCTTGATAATTACAACCGAATCGATTTCCCTTTAAAAGTGTTTTATGAATGGGTGATTCTCAAACTCCAGTTAATCTGCGTTTAAGTCATTTAGCAACCCTTCTAGTTTTTAAAACAATTTGAAAGTTTTTTTTTTTTTTAATTTTACTTCTGAAAGACACAATAAACAAAGTTTGAATGACGTTTACACTTTAAACCCACCTTAATATTTGCTAGTATTTTGAAACTGCAAATTTTCCGTTTTGAGAGCAATTTCAACAAGATCGAAACTGAAGATTAGTTAGAAACTAGAATAGTAAAAGAACCATGTCACTAATTGCCAAACGTTCGTATCTTTAAAAATAAACATTTTATCCACAGTTTGACAAAGAATTATGTTGAAATTGTCTTAACTGCAATAAAAGTCATATTTAAAGACATCAAGGTGAATTATTTCTTAACACATTGCTTTTACTCTTCTAGTTTACAATGAATCAATTTTAAATTTCTTTTTATGAGTTGCAATTTTAGTTAACACCAACCATTGTAATAAACAATGACTGCCAATTTTGATAAACTTGATTAAAAATCATTTCAAAAGAATAATGAATAACATCTTAAAAGTCGCCTTTATATTTTAAAAACTTAATAAAAGTTAAAAATAGTATTAAGAATCTTTTTTTCTCTCCTCATATTATGAAAAACCTTTAGAAATAATTTAATAAAGCAAAAAAAAAAAAAGATTGAGTAAAGAAATTAAATCCTTTATGCTCAGAAAATTACAAAAATCTTTTCTTAAGCCGAAAAAAAGGAAACTAATTAGTACTAAAAGCTTCATGGAAAAAATATCTAAAACAATATGAATAGAACTAAAAAAGAGTAGATAGAAACAGAAGCATTAATAAATACAGAGGGCGATATATCATCAATGAATTAAAATTTTGAAATAAAATATATACAAAAAATAAATTGGTAAACATCCTGTAGATATAATACTAGAATTTTCCCCTTCCAACATATTGCTTATGAACCTAATGCAAAAAATAACGAGGAAAAAAAAAATAATATGCAACAAAAAACATCTTTTTTTTTTTTTTTTTTTTTGCAAGATAAGGAATAAAAGACAAATTGACTTCGAGGACCCCCAAACGTCCGAATAATGTGATTTCAAACCACCATTAGCCAATTGAGTTTGTGGAGAGAAGATGCATAAGAAAGAAAGAATCAAACATTCTTATCCTATTAATGTATGTGACAGTACGGGGTTTCAATATAGGGGCTCAGAGAATTGTCACTATCGAGCGTGGTAGGCAACTCAATTAAAGGCCGAACGTTGTTCAAATAAATGAAAATACGAAGAAACTAAATGTGGAATAAACGAAATATTTATTTCATAAACAAACAAGTACAAGTTTGTTTGTGTCTCTTCAAGGTGAGGTAACATAGGATGGTTTACGATTATAAAAACACTTTGAATACAATAGAGAAGCGGTTCCTTCGAATATACAATTTCGTCAATTCCGAAATTGTAAGAGAAAACAGACAGCTTATAAGGAGCGTCTGCACAGAGAGTCATATAAGCAAGAAAGAACCGCGAGATTCGAAAATTGCGCCTTTTATACCTAAGTGTTTGGCCCCCTATGGGGGCGCCTCCAAACACGAAGCTTCTCGAAAGTTCCAATCTCCCAGAAGTGACAACTTAGTTCCCCCTCACGCAGTCGCAGAAGAGAGAAGAGAAAGAGAGAGAGAGATGGATAAAGTTATCCATCTCAACGAGTACAGGGTTATTATCAATAGCAAAAGATCAACATAGATAAGGAGGTGAGTGGAAATATCACCCCATCACATTCCCCCCAACTAAAGCGAAGCACGTTCCCGAGCTTCGATTTGTATTCAAAATATTATTTATTAAAATAAAAAACGTAAAGGTAAGAAAGCTAACAACATTGGTGCCACTGGTGGAAGGAGTTTTGGTGTTGACTCCTCTAGATCGAACAGTCCCAAGTAGAGTGTTCCTGTTGCTTTGGTATCCTGCTGCCAAATAACCCATCTGTTATTCAGCAGCAACTCAGAAATGGTGGTCCGACGCGGTGGACAACATCTTCGAGGAGAATCAGCGGCTCTCAGAACGGCGTCCGCCCCAAATGCCGCCTCTTTTCCTCGCATAGCTAGTCGATGTTGCGATCGATGCTCCTCCAGCAGGTTCCGGTCGAAAGGTATGATGGGAGGTGGTGTCCGAAGTTAATAACAGCCCTTGCAGCGTATTCTCGAAAAGAGACCGGTCGTGCCTCCTCACTATTGCTGGTGCTGACGTCACTATCGAGGTTTTCTCCCCTATCCGCCTGTACATTATTACAAACCCAGCCTTTTTGGCCCTAAAAACGATGGCCTGGGCTTGATCGTGGTTCAGATGGCATGGGCGCTTCTTGCACTTCTTCTTTTTAGGCTGTACATCTGAATTCAGCGGTGAAGGAGATCGTTTATTTACGGACGCAGAAGTGTCCAGTTTCATAGGCTCCTCCAGTTCTCCGTCACTCAATGGAGGGGCTTTTCTCATAACAATGTCGTCATCAGGTTCGATGAGGACCTCCGTTAACTCTGTAGGTTCCTCCAACAGTCTTGGCAATGTGACCCCAGCGTTGCAGGTCTCTCGGCAATTGCCTTAAAATCCCTCACCTGGGCCTTGAATCTTTCTTTCGGGATTTTCGGTCGATGCTGTGGTCCTTGGAGTGTCAGGCTGCTTAGGTACCTCCTTTGCTGATACCTTCTTCCTCTGTTGATTTGCCCGACGCTTCTGAGTTTTAGAACGCCCAGGATCTTTTTGGCCTTCTGCAGTAGGTTCATCGTTGGTAGTAGTAGGAAGGCCATCCCTCTTCTTGACTTGTTTTGGTGGCTTCTTTTTCCTGATGGCTCCTGATTCAACTCCACTTGTAGCTTGAACAGACACAGTAGTTTCCTCCGGAATAAGCTCTATCACCCCAGTTTCACCTTCAGAAACAACAGAAGGGGCAGGCTCATCAGAACCCGAAAGGTCCTTCTCCTCCTGTTCCCCATAGGCTTCCCTGAGGTAATATATATTTCGATAATACTGAGCATGCTCGGAAAGTGCATGTTTCTCGAGCACCCTTTTCAACTTCCTATCCTTGAGCTGCTCCTCTTGTCACTCTTTTCCCCTTCCTGGAGCAGCTGCTCCCCCAGGGATGAATCCATTGTCGGGATTAAGAGATTCACAGAACTCTCCCTTGTCATCCCAAGTGCCATTGTCGACACATCGATGTGGTCCTCTCGTTCTTCGTAAGTGTGTTTTGATTCTCTTTGATTTCCAGGTCGTAACCAATTCCAACCTCGGTTAGATTTGCGACCATTGGAACCCGAAAGTCGCCGATCCTCCCAGATCGGTCACGATTCCGACCACAGTAATGCTGACTGCGACTCATTCTTTCTAGGGCTTGAGTCATCACTCTAGAAGTTAGTTTTATGTCTCTTACCATTACTCTTGTCGATATTTTCACTATTGTCCCTTTTTGAATGGTTCACTTGTCCCTTTGACACACGTGTTGAGGTCCTTCCTTTGTCGCTTGGGGTGGAATTCGTAAAATCCAATTCGGAGTCGAGATTCTCACTTATGTCACTCACGTGAAGAAAACAATTTCTCCCACTTGCAGAGTCCAAAACTTTCCCAAAAGTTAGCTGGATAGTCACAACAAGTGCAAAAAACTGAATGATCTTCACGAACTTGATCAGATTCGCAAATTTGAAAAGTAAACTTGATAAATCCCACTTCGTAGACAAAAATAAACTCAATGAACCCTGACTCGGGAACAAAAGAAAACTTCCCGATATTTTTAACCCTTCTTCAAAAGAATAAACTCCCCAGATGATATTTTCACTGTCTCCTTTACAAAGTTCTTGAAGATCTTTGTTCAGATTATAATTCTGCATTTTGCTGAAACTAAAGATGCAAACAAAGTTCTTTTCACAATCCAGAAGTTCACTCAATAATTCAACGACTGCACATGTTTAAACAAAGACAAAGATGATTCGCAGAGCCAAAACAAACCACTCTACAGTTCGGATGCCGAAAGTAGAATGGCGTCTCATCTTGCACTAGTTTCCAACAGAGATGAAGCATATTCCTGCACCACCAGTGTTCTTCTATAGATGCTCAATCCAACTTCATCCAACTCATCGCCACTAGGCACCATTACAATGTCCGTTGAGTATAATCCCTCTGCTCCTTCATTTGCGAGCTCGTTAACTGTACTGCGATCCGGACAGCTCCTAGAGAAATGCCCCATCTTATGGTAACGGTAGCATTTCGCTTTTCTCATCCACCTTTTTCTGATCCAGAGCGAGTCCTTTGCGAGTGTTACTTGGGGCAATTCAACTACCCCATAGTCCAACTGAGCGGATCCCGTCCGGTCGGTCCGTGTGGTAGGAGCACCGGAAGTATTGGTTGCATTGTTTGATGAGTTATTACCAGCGGAGCGTGGTCTTGTGCTGGAATGGGTTCGGTTGGTACTACGTGTCATACTTGAGGATCCCTCCCCTTCTTTATCCTCCCATTTCAAATTCCATTTCCCAGCAAGATATAATGTGCATTCAGTGCATTCAGGTTTGCACCCGAAGCAGCCTCCACTGCTCGGCTCATTGTTGGATGCAGTGCTTCTCGTAACTGTCCTATCCGTAAATCGTAGGACATATCTGGGTATAGCTTCTCAGATACTTTGAGAAATTTTCGAATGAAGTTTGGTGTAGGTTCCCCGTCTTCCTGCTTAAGCTTCATTAGATCCTTGCTTAATAACAGATTTTCTCCGGGCCATCCAAACTCTTCCATCATATTTTTTTTAGGCCCCACCAATCTAACCCAGGATTCCAATGCCTGGTGCGTGATAGCCAATCCCATGCATCATCCTTGATGCATGTGGTGATGTAGAAGTATCGATGGTTGGGAGTCCATTCATGTAAAGCAGCAATGGCCTCAAATTTCTTTAGAAATGTGGCGACTTTGTTAGGTGTTCAAATAATACAACAAATACTAAAACACCTAACATTAATATAAATACAATATACACATAAATAAAATCAAAAATAGAAAGAAAAAAGAAACAAGAGAAAATAATAAGAGAAATAACAGTAATAATAATAATAATAGTTATAATAATAATAATGTTAATAATAATGTTTAAAAAAACTTCATTCATGAAAACAGGTGTTCATGACCAGGTGTTAAAGAGAGAAGAGAAAAAGTATAGTTAAAGAAATTTGAAGCCAAGTTACATGGACAAGGAAGTTAAATTCAAAAAAGTTGTAAGTGTAATGTGAGACATTGGTGAAACCAAAAAACAATAGAGACAGAGACATCATCATCATCATCATCATCATTTCCTGTGCCTTTTCCCGCAAGCAGCAGGGTCGGCCTTGCTGGTTCTAACTCTCCACTCGTTTCGATTTTGCACCAAGCCCCCAGTGACCCCACATGCCACCATATCCCGTTTTACTACCACATCCCAGGTTTGCTTGGGTCTTCCTCTACCCCGTTTTATTCCCAGGTCTAAGTTCATTGCCTGCCTCAGCAGCCCATCTTCTCCACTCCTGAGGACATGCCCAAACCACCGCAGCCTATTTTCCTGCATCTTTTCTACTATATTTGTTACCCCTACACTACCCCTAATAAAATCATTTCTGATCCTATCCCTTCTGGTCACCCCACTCATAAACCTTAGCATTCTCATCTCAGCTACCTGCATTCTATCCTCATGCACCTTCTTGATTGCCCAACATTCTGACCCATACAACATAGCTGGTCTGACTACTGTTCTATAAAACTTTCCCTTCAATTTTATAGGTAACAGCATACACCAGGGGACCTCCTGCCTCACCCCTGCCAGTAACTCATCCAGGACCAAAATAAATAGATATGGACTAAGTGCTGAGCCCTGGTGCACACCAATCCTAACACGAAAACTGTCAGAGAACCCCCAGGCAGTCTTAACGCTTGTCCGTGCATCCCTATACATGTCCCTCACCATATCTATATAACTCTCACCCACCCCCTTCTTCTGTAAGACCTCCCACAATAACGTCCGTGGTACTCTGTCATAGGCTTTCTCTAGATCTATAAATACCATGTGTAACTCTTTCTTGGCAGCCCGAAACTTCTCAATAACTTGCCTTACGGCAAAAATAGGGTGCATTGTGGATTTTCCTGGCATAAACCCAAACTGACTTCCCCCAATTGCAGTTTTACCCCGTAGTCGAGCTTCAATTACTCTCTCCCAAAGCTTCATCGTATGACTCATCAATTTAATACCTCTATAGTTCCCACATTCCTGAACATCACCCTTCCCTTTGAAAATAGGCACTAACCAGCTGTCCCGCCATGCACCTGGCATTCTATCCCCCATAGCCAATCTATTGAATAACTTTGTGAGCCAGAATACGGCAACATTCCCCAAGACCTTCCACACCTCTACTGGTATCCCATCTGGCCCTAAAGCCTTCCCTAGTTTCATTTTTCGCAATGCCTGAACAATTTCCTCAGCCCTAACCTGCTCCACTTCTTCTCAATCATTATTTCTTCCAGTGAAAGGCTCCTGCTCTACCCCCTCATTCATAAGCTTACTAAAATATTCCCCCCACCTGTTCCGTACTGGCTCCCAACCCCACAATACTTTGCCCTCATTATCCTTAACACTCCCCACCTTTTCAATATCTCTGCCTTTATTCTCTCGAGCCCTAGCTATTCTATATACTGCCATTTCTCCTGCTCTGGTACCTAACTTGGCATACATGTCCGCATATTTCTTATGCTTTGCTAAGGCTACCTGCTGCTTGGCCTCTATCTTGGCACGCTTGTATTCTATCTGGGCCTCCCTGCTTCCATCGTGCCACCAAGTCTTGAAAGCATCTTTCTTCTTTTTAACTGCCATCTGTACCTCCTCATCCCACCACCAAGTTTCTCTGTCTAATCGAGACCCCCCTACTCGTACTGTCCCTAGTACCTCGTTTCCACAATCACGGATCTGTTGTGCTACCCTTGTCCACAGCTCTCCTGCAGTGCCATCTAAATCCCATGCTATCTTACCTGCCATTTTCTTAAACTCTTCCACCTTGTCTGGTAATGCCCACCATCTAATTGCTGTCTCTCCTCTGTCTGACCACCTGTTTTGCACCCCTAGGTTTTAGGTCTAACACTACTAGCCTATGTTGTCTCGCTAAGTTTTCACTCGGTATCACTTTACAATCCTTGCACTCGTTTCTATCCTCACTCTGAATCATGAAGAGATCAATCTGGGATTCTCCTGCCCTGCTCTTAAAAGTAATCAAATGTTCCTCTCGCTTCTGGAATAGTGTGTTTGCTAAAATTAACTTATGTGCCACTGCTGCCTCCAGGATACTCTCCCCTGCTTTATTTCGCTCTCCATAGCCCCACCCACCATGTACCTCTTCATACCCTTCCCTACCTCTACCTACATGTCCGTTAAAGTCCCCACCAATTATGACCCGTTCCTTCCTACTCAGGCCCAACATTAGGTCATCAAACTGTTCCCAGAATGCTAGCTTCCTGGCTGTATCTAATCCAACCTGGGGGCCATATGCACTAACTACATTTATAACAATGCCACCCCAAACTACCTTTACTACTAACAGCCTACTATTTATCCGCCTAACCTCAACCACACTATGTCTGAGTTCCTGATCTAGGACAATTCCCACTCCATTTCTACCCTCCTCACTACTTGCATAAATTAATTTATACCCATCCCCAATGTCCCTGGATTTATCCCCTTTCCATCTTGTCTCCTGCAGACATGCAACATTTACCCTCCTAGCCTTTAGAACACTAGATAACTCCCTAGTCTTCCCTGTCAAACTCCCTATATTCCAGGTGCCAAACCTAAGTTTAGTACCTCCACTTCTACCACTACTTCCAAGACCTCCTTGTTGTTGATGCTCTACTCGCTTCTTTAGCCCCACCCATCCACTGTGGGGTAGCCCTTGCCAATTTGTCACAGCCACCGGGCGTTGCAGCTGCGCGTCGCTTATGGCGGGGGACACCCTAGCCATATTCGGAATACTATTTCGAACCAACATCATATGTTTTGGCAAATCTTTACAACCGGCTGCCAACCTGACGTCGACCCTCCACTTTTGCACCCGGGCTGGGGGACCGGCAATGGCGTGGTTTGGTTTTGGTCTGCCCTGAGTATTTTATGTCCTCAGTACCCTCCATATCTGGCGGGCATTTCCCTATCTGCCACCTGGGGAGGCACCCGATAGGGGACCAACTACCCCCACGGGATCCCATTGCTCAAACTTCACATTCATTTATTTAACCAGAGGTGAGTAAATCGATAAATAAAATGTGCAGAAGAATGCAACGAATGAATATATTGAAACGGATTAAATACAAACGATTATAGGTTTTATTAAACGTGAATAATAGTATTTTTTTCGTGTTCCTTGGAATTAAATTCACAATTAGAAATAAAAGAAGAAACTTCAGATCACATTTCTTAAAAATATGACATTCATTTAACAATTTGTACAAATTTTATAATCTCATGTAGCTAATATTAAATCAAACAAAAAAGGTTTCCCCAATAATAATGAAAAAAAAAATACAATAATAAATCCTTACCAACACACACACACACACGAAACAAAACAAAAACAAACATTGCAAATGAAACAAAACACACAAACAGTATTTTAAAGATAAGATATTCGCGTTTAGTTTTCACTTTTCCCTCCCTCCACTTACTGTAGGTCATTTTTCTTTGGTATTTCAGTGGATGCATCCGTGCCAATCGAGTCCACCGCACGACATTGAAACAATGATGTATATGATCACCTGAAATAATAAGAAACAAACACGAGTTCGATCCAGAGCCACTCTTGTTCTTAACTGAAACACGACTTTTGGCGATATACTCACTATTAGGACGGCTGCGATCGTCACCATCAGTTTGATGTTCTTCCAGAAGAGAGATCTGGCCAAATTGCGACTCGTCTTTCGGAACTGAACAGACTTTTCAAACGAGAAAAAGAACGACAGTTACGCATATATCTACAACGGCGAGACAAACCGAACGAACATAGTTACTCACTTGAGAACTCAGATTCTCGGTCTTGTGAACGAGAAGCTCGAGTCTCTCTCCACGAGCGGCAATATTATCTTTCGTTCCACGTGTAAAAAGAAAGAAAGGTGGATTAGTCCCCCAAAAAACCCTCAAACCGCCTTAAACCTGTTTCTGTATTATACCAATATTCCTAACCATAATGTCCTTCAATTCGTCTATTTGACCCTGAACACGAGAAACAACTTCCGCATCTTTAGACTCAGAAAAGTGTTTCTGTTTTAAAGAAAAATAGAAATCAAGATGAGTTATACAACAAAAAACAAAAAAAACGGCGAAAAGAAACGAGAACCGTAAACCATTTGATTAGCCATGACGCGGGAGAACTCTCCATTCATCGAGAAGGGAAGAGCCGTCTGAGCTCTCGTTCCGAACTGTGCTCGGAACCTAACAAATAGAACAAACGAAACGGTTATTAAGTGAATCAGATCAGGAACGAAGACCCCCTTCGTCTTCCTGCGCCTCGACGTACCTCTGTTTGATGTCATTGAGGAATAAAAATGCTCTCGCCCTTTCAAAGTCCTACATAAATAAAAATAAAAGTGTGAAAACCCAAAGGCTTCAAAAAAAGAAGATGAGATGTGAAATTCTGATTACGTCGTCCGTTATACACATGTAGATGATTCGATCTTCGCTCACGTAGTGGAACAGGTAGCTATTATTATGAAAACAAGAGCAGGAAACGGTATTAGTTCGCCTCCTTCCTTACATAGAGCAGGGGTACAATCAATCTTACTTTCCGTGCGAATAAGTGAGTTTTCCATTCTCAGGCGGAATTTTACTGAGGATTTGATCCGTCACTTCGGCAAAGTTTCCGGCGCAGTTGGCGTATTTTGCCAGGATCGACGTCCCTCTGGCCACAACTCCAAAAAGAATCGGCATCTTTATATATCTATCTCTCTTCGATCTAAGAGGACGACGAAAAAATAAAACGTAAATACGATAACAGCAAAGAGAAACGAGGTCAAAGATCAATTGCGAATAACTCCCTACTGATGATGACTACGACAATCGACCCATAATAATAATAATAATAAAACGCAAAACAAACCGTTGGTTTTTTACCAATCACTGGCAATCAGAGACCTTGTTCGGTATTACACAATCTTCTCCTTCTTCTCGTCTTCTTCTTTGTTAATTAAATTAATTGGAATTCAATGAATATTGAATAAAAATATGAGACTAAAACACAAACAGAAACAGATTGCATCGTCAGAAATCACAAGTTGATGACGTCATGAAGAAGTAGCAATGGCCGACTCATCAAAACAAAACAACTGATTGGCCTCTTAATCCGCCATTAAAAAAGTAACCAATCAGAAAAAGATATGGGTAAATTCCGTATCACTTTTTAGAAATACCTCATTCATAATTTTATACCTAAAAACCTAACAAATTTAAACCGAAATGTTTACGCTTAAAAAAACTATAAACAAGAATATAAAAATGAGATGTCAATCACATGTCTTTCAATCAACTTAACCTTTAATTATAGAACAAAAATGAAAGTTCAGCGTATGTTAAAATGTGATACGTTTGTTTGGAGAATTATTGGTAGCACGATATTTGAATCGATAATCGATAAAGGGATCAATTAATATCGATACAACATATCGATAATGTTGTGGGATACAAAGAAGAAAAGGACTGCTAATGTGAGAAAAAGACTGAAGTAAAACACTTGCTGTGCGCTATCTTCACGTTCCTCTCGTATGGCGGCGCTGCTTACACAACCTAATGGTAAAGGTCTCTTTTTGCCAAAGCTTTCCTTATACGTGTTATTCATTAGTATTTACATAGACGTGATGTTAAAGCCATTAAAGTTTGTAGAAAGGAACAGCTGTTTCTTTAGAAAATACATTGCCTCTATCATAGAATCTTCATAAACTATAAAGTGATCTATGTGGTGTGTAAGTAACGCCGTCGGTGGCACACCAACAACAGCGCTGCCTCAACGTTTCTATTGGTGATTCGCCAAATTAGTAGCAGGTCTTCACTTCATTAAATTATTATTAGAGGTTACGATTCTCTTGATACAAGGAAACACGTGTTTATATTGTTTTAAACGCGTTTCTTTAGTAAATTTAAAAGGAAATTCCGAAGAAGAAGAAGAAGACAACCGATCTACATAAGAGGAAGATAGGCAGAATGCCCGGAGATCCACAGCAACAGAAAGCGAACAGACTGCAAGTGGTGAGAAAGAGATTTAATTAATAATGAACGTTCTTCCCTGTAATGGGACGAATGAATATTATGTTTTGATGATGATAATTGAAGGTGGCCACGGGAGAGGCCGAGGACGACCTCACGTGCAAGACGTTCGTCATGTTCAACGAGGACCACACTCTGGGGAACGCATTGAGATACATCCTCATGAAAAAGTATATCTTCTTAATCATCACGATAACCTAAAAGAGAAACACTAATTAGTGGCCGCGTCAAATGCCTTGAGTATAAACGCGTTCACCTTTAATTTCGTGAAAAATATTGAGTGTGTGTGTGTTTTGTATTTTTGTAGTCCTCAAGTAAAGTTCTGTGGTTACACCGTTCCTCATCCGTTGGAGAGCAAGATCCACTTCCGAGTACAGACGCATGGTTAGCTCGGTTCCACAGTTTGTTTGTAACGTACACTGTAATGTGTTGCGCGCGCGCGCGCCTCAACGACTTTAAATTTGGATTCTTATTTTTTCAGGACACTGGTAGACGCTCAGTAGTTAAAAAAACAAATTTAAAAACATTTGGGGGGATTCAAATGGAACTTGATGAAAGTTTAATCATTAAAGATATCGTCATAAAAACACGTCACAAAACTTCTTTATTATTTAATTTGTATAATATGTATGGGAAGTAGGAACAAATGGAAATTTAAAAGTGAATCACAACGATTTTCATGATGATTGTGGTTTAAAAAGAGTCATTTTCAAAATGTCATAAAAAGGTGTATTTTAAAAGATATCAACATGAAAATGTTTAATTTCATATTATTTTTCTAGTTTTTTAAAATTTTTTTTAGTTTTTAAGAAATCTTAAAAAGGCTATTTAAAAGAACCAAGTATTAAATAAATGAAGACAGAACCTGAAGAGGTCTAAGGTGCGTTACGCAGCGTCGCTACTTGTCAAATAATATGAAATAGATAAGAAGTCGTTTATTAAAATGTGTTTGAGAGACGGACTTAAATTATTCTCGTTTGCCTTTTTAAAGGAGACATTTCTGCTCAGGAAGTCCTCATGAAGGGTTTTGTCAAACTGAAGGAAGTTTGTGCTCACATCAAGTCCACTTTTGAGGTGATGTTTTCTCTCATTTAAAAGAGGGAGAAGACCTCATCCTTACCCCTTTTTAAATGTTTTTTTTTTCTTTTCACGTAAAAACAGACGGCCGCAGCCAAACCCAACGTAGTAGGAGGAGAAAGATTAACTTCACCGACTCCATCAGACGATCCTTCCATTTAAATCTCATCTTTTTGTTACTGGATTCGTTATTAAAAGAAATTCATTATAAAATAAAATTCTCATTTATTTGTCTTATTATTAATAATTATTAATCTACAAGAAATAATGAAAACCAGAATAAATCCTCCACATAATAAAAAACCCCCAGAGTTCTTATTATTATTGTTGTTTTTGAAATAAATAAAAGAAAAGAGAACAAATTCCAACTAAATAAGGTTAGTAACGTGTTGGTATTTGATGAGTAAAAAATAAAAGAATGATTTGGGTTCATGGGGTTAAATTCCCTTTCCCCCTCCCACAATTACAACTAAACTCATCATGACTATATATGGTCAAGAGTATAATACGTATGTAATATAATAAAAAGAAACTTCCAAGTAAACATGAAATCACAGTATGTTCGAATTGATTGATTATCTTTCAATATGAAACTTTTAGTGGCAAAATTTTTTTAAAAAAATATTGAGACATTTTCAAAGTTTTCTAGTTTATAAAAACACTTCGAAGTTTCTCTTAATTTTGCTCCTATAAGACAGATTAATCATAATTTCGAGGAGCGTGTACACTTTAAACCCACATTAATACTTCTTGAATCACGTAAGGTTTTTTCAGGTTGATATCTTTCAAAATAAACTTTTTATAGAAAACAATTTAAAATATTTATATTTATTGTCTGCTTAAAGTTGGATCATTTTTCAAATTAAGACAAAAAGCTTATCAGTTGTAACGTTCTCGTTTTCTCACGGCCCACAGAGAGGTCTCTGGTGGCCATTTGAAAGTGTCAGTTGAACGTTGATGCTCAAGTTTTTCGGTCTATTGGCATCTGTTTTGTATACTTGAACACCAGGGACACAAGGGTCGGTACGTCATGAGTGCAGAGGTAGAAAATAGTACTGTCGTATCAGCTTACAAGTGGCTGCTGGAGACTTCCTTCGTTGGTCGAATCATTCGGTCAAGTGGCGGCTGAAATTCAGAGTCCCACGTCCCGAAAATAAACAGAGTCCACACATTGACTGATATATAAGATAATGTTCTTTTTATTGACAAAGACAGCGACTCGCTGTGGATTGAGAAGAGAGCAAAATCTAGGTGATTCTACGTTGGTATTAATCTCTAGTCTCCATTCTCAATCCACACGGTCCTGTTTATGTACGTGCATTTGATAACAATACAAACATGTGTTCGATAAACAAAGGCTCCAGGTGTGTCCAAGTTTCTTGGACACAACCAGGACCCAAAATAACTACATAAAAAATAACAATAACATCTATAAGATGTAAAATAAATTAATACAATTAAGGCTCAGCCACACTTGGCACTCACGCACATTCATGCACATTCACTCACATTCATTTAAAAAGTTCTTTTAATAGGTTTTCATAGAATTGGTAAAGAAATGAATGAACCTATATCACACCTTTCCTTCATTCACCCTCATACAGTTTCAAGCAAATTCCAAGATGCAACTTCCAGAATTCTTTCCCCCTTTTGCATGAGACTGAGTGACACTGCTTTATAGGTGTGAATGTCATTCATGCACTGTAGAAGATGTATCTGACATTTTCTGCACAAAAATAAATTGAATTGACTTCAATTGAGTTGTTTAATAAGTGACCCAGTGGTTGACCTATTGTTAATCAACACTACAAACTGGTTTTACATCCTGGTTTACACCCTAATTGAATTTGCTTGAATGAAAAGTGTAAATGCAACCTGCTTTATAGGATGAGGGGGAATGTATGTGCGTGAATGTGCATGAATGCCAAGTGTGGCTGAGCCTTTAAGGAGGATATTCGTCGATCCTCCTAACAAACTTTAAAAGATTCTCACGGACCGAGAGTTCTGCATCGTCGATTTCTCTAGGATACGTCCTATTAAAATCGCCGATGCAGGTCTCTTGTCCTATACGATAACTGCCGATAACATTCTTGAAATTATACAGAGTGGTCCGAATACCGTAATTCGTTACACAGTTATCACTGATGTGAAAATACACTGAAGTGATGGAGCTACACTTCTAGTTTCTAAAGCAGTTTCAAGTTTCTCTTAATTTTTTTGTTCTTGTATGACAGAATAATCAAAGAGTTTGAGGTCAGTTTGAAACCATTATTATTAGTTAACGAAACTTTATTTAAAAGACAATTAGGTAAAAGTACATAAAAAATAACAAAATCTCTTATTATTGCTATTTTTCTTTGTTAAAAGTGAAACAGTAGGACCTAAAATGAAGATAAGAAAATAGAAAAAAACTCCACCCAAAAATATAATTTCATTTGTTTTTCCTTGTTGTGGTTATCTTTTCTTTAAATGAAAATTAACTTTATAACAAAAAAAGTCTTCCTCATAGAACTTCATACATGTATGTATTTTTCAAAATAAATAATGTTCCTCATAGAACTTCATATCTATTTTTCAAAATAAATAATGTTGGTCATCGTTTTACAAATTTTGAATTATTAAAAATCGAGATTATTTTTATGGAAATATTTTCTAGATGTAATAACATTTAAATTTTGCAGATATGAGAATTAAATTTTGCAGATATATTATGACCTAAGCCTCATTTTTTTTTAAAAAAAAATTGTATTTCTTCATCTTTTAATTTTTTGTCACATTTTTTTTTTATGATTCACTCAAGTTGAAATTTTGTGACACACAAAAATATACAACTTTCTTTTACACATTTCCCTTTCTATGATTCTCGTACAAAACCGGAAATACCTTTTCTGGGTTAAGGACAAAATTTGAAAAATAAAACAATGATTAATGTTTCATGTTTGACCATTTTAATAATATTGATGTAACATTATAATCATAATGAATTTATATTAATTATTTAACAATAGACACATAATGAAGAAGAAGAAGAAGAAAAAAAAAAGCATGTCAATTTAATCATTATTTCGTTTTGTCTTTTATTTATTTTTACAACAGTTTCTTAAAGAGGGTCACACAAGTGTCACTTTTCACCTTAAGTTTGTCCCTTACATTGAATTAAATACGAGCGTAGAAAGTTTGAAACTGAAGTCGGTACTAGGTAACCGTTACCATGGACTCTTTGAGTATTGGTTTTGTTCTTTTTTTCCCATCCAATGTGGGTCATTCAATAAATATATTTTGCAATATTTCTAACCTCTATCCAACACCTAGAAACACATTTTTTTAAATACATCATTTATTTCAAATCAATACTGAATATATACGCTCGTAGAATGTTGAAGGAAGGTTTTAAATTTAATAAATATAAGAAAATAATTGTAAAGGATGTATTTTTTGTTAGGTATTCAAGTCCGTCACGCAAAATCATTTTCTGTCATTTTCTAGGTGAAACCAGCCACATTATTATGCAATTTTATTAAAGAGTAAAAGTTACAGCTTAGTAATTGGATAAAAGTGAATCCATGACAAGATTATAACAAATGAAACACACAGTTTATTGAATCTTCATATTTTTATTGATCCATTTGGTAACGCATTAAATAGAAAGTATTAAATCCTATTAACATAACTCAGTAAATAGGTGACAAACATTTTGTTTTTCTATTAAAGGTTGATATTAATTAATATCTTAACGTAGGTCAATCTGATTCCGCAGGACCAGGTTGTGTGGCCCCCGGGGCCAGGGTCAAGAACTCTTTTCTTCTTGAATTTGGGCCATAAATTCATGTAGTTAAAAACATTACTAATTATTGGTAAATCAAATTGCAAGTTTACGTGAGAATAAAAGTTAATATTGATTTGTACTGAATAAAAACCGTTTAACATTAAAAATCGATTTTGGTACATTTGATGTCAACGCGTTTTAATGCATTTCTCAATGATGATTTTTCTTGAGTAAAAGTGCATTTAAAATATATATATAATTAATATAGTAATATAATAACTTACAACTGTTTGGACGGGTGAATAGAATTTTGTATCTTGTGCAAATATTACATTGTGTATGTTTGAAAAATGCTAGTAAATATAATAATAGCAAATTATGACACAGTTGTGATACTGAAAGGATGTTAAAGTTTTTGAAAAAAAAAATGGTTTAAAACTATAAAGTTTTAAAAAATGCTGAAAAGTATTAAACTTCAGAAAAAAAAGTTGCTTTTAATGTTAAACTTGTATAAATAATGCTTTTAATGTTTTACAGGGAAGCTTTTTTTGTTTCAAATTCTAAACTTCAAGTTTATGTGCGAAAAATGCATTTAGAAAATGCGTTTTCCTGCGTGTATTGGCTTCTACCTGAATGAGTCAGAATTGTGAATAGGCCTCCCTCCCTCCCACCTCCCTTCCTTTTTTTCACGTTGAATGTGATCATCATTTTTCTGACTGGTCGACTATAAATCAACGTGGGACGGTTATTATAACAATGCCTATATATATATGTATAATACAAGAAACGACTAGAGAGTAGAGAGTTAGCCAGGTGTAGAGGCTATTTTGCTATTGTATTCAATAGCTAGAGAGAAAGACACCTGAAACCTGTTTTTTGAATTTTTTTGTTCTACCTTGAGAGGGGGGAACGTTGTGTTGCATTCAGTAACGCCTGGCAGCCTCAGTGCCTCACTCAAAAGTCACTTCTAAAGTTGGTATTCTCCATCTAAGACTATTATATATATATGTGGGATTAAAATTGTGTCTGGTAAAAAGTTGGAACAAAACTGAACAACAGGTAGATTAGTAATTTTCAGCAACGCAGAAAGGAATTATTATAATTGAATTTTTTCTTTTGCATTGTTTTTTTTTAGTTTTGCAGTTCGTGTAAGAATTGCGTAAAAATATTAAATATTAATATTTTTAGAAAATGGATTCAATGTGGAAAATGTGTTCAAAAACAACGTTCGTTTTAATCGTGACACTCCTTATTGGTAAGTGTTTTCTTTAAAAATTCATCAAAAGTTGTAAAATAATTTATAAAATCTTGAAACTGACCCTTTTATACAGTATTTTTTATATTAAATATATATATTTTTTTAACTTAATTTGGATTTTTCTTTAAATTTAAAAACTTTTTTTTTTTTGAAAAAATTAATTGGGCGCCATCTTTGTTTTCAAACTGAAAAACATTTTTTTGGGGCGTTGTCTTTCTACCTTTAACAACCACATCACACATAATTGTCTTTATTTCTTAACTTTTAAACAGTTTCCTTTCTTAAATTATTGTTTCTAATTTTAATCGTGAAATATTTTTTTCCTGTTCTATTTTTTTATATTGAGAATTTTCTTATAAGAATCGATAATTGTTGTTGAGAAACACGCAAACTTTTGTGTGTGTAGGCCTTTTTTTTTTGAACGATTTTATTGATTGATTAAATTAAGGTTTGCAATTTTGCTTTTAATTATTTATTCTGAAGATGGTCCCATTATCCATAACGAAATCCAAACATCAATAAAGAATTCTTTTATATTAGAATATTTGATATAATAAATTTAATAAAATAAATTATAATATTTTATGTTATTGATTTTAAGCGCGAAATGTCAACTGACATTACAGAGAATAGATGTTGAAATTTGTTGGTGCGATTATTAATTATTAATCAATAATCTAGCCTTTCTTGTTTATAATTCTTTCTCACGGCGTTCACCTATGGTAGTTTTTTTTTTTTTGGTTTGCAAGTAATTTTTGTTTCTAAAAATTGATGGTTAGAAAACAACTTAAGGCCAATCCTTGTTGTGACTTTGTTTTTTTGCCTTAGGCGGGTTTTTAAAATTAAAATAAGGTTTAGTCAGGTCTGCCATTGCCACTACTCATGCGCGAAAAGGTTCTTTTCTTTCTGAAGGACAAACAAAGATGGCCGTCGTCATCCTAATGTTTTCCTGTTTTCTTGTTGTTAACTGCTTAAGGTGTGCGTTGTTTAAAAAAAAACGTGGTTAAGTTAAAAATGGCTGAAACTGAAAGAAAAATGAGAAAAAGTTTTTTCTTTATTCATAAAAAAAAGTTTTTTCTTTATTCATAAAAAAAAGTAATTATTCGCATTTATTAAAAATAATATTATTTGAATGAGTTTAAAACTTCACCCAACTTACAACTTTCAAGTTTTTTAAATTCAGAAAATTTTAAAACTTTTTAAAAAGTAACTTATTTGCATTGCGTAAAAAATCATATTAGTTGAATAAGTTTTTAAAATGTTCATCATATTAATCGTTTTATTAAAATACTAATAATTTTACAATTAGTAGGTTTTTTCAATTTTTTTTAAGAAAAAAAAAGTGGTTGTTAAAATAGCTGAAGCCGAGCAAAATATTCATAAATTTTAAAACTTTTAAAAAGTAATTTTATTTTATTAGCACTTTTTTTTTAAAAAAATATGTGTAATTGTTGAAAAACTTGTGAACTTTTTCATAAATATTTGTAGTAGAGGTGGGACGAATCCTTAATTTTCTCGAATTCGAATCCTAAAAGGCTCTCGAATCCTCCTTACAAGAATACTATATTATTCGTTAAGAAGATACAAATAAATGAAATAAAATATTAAACATTAAATTATTAATAATAAAAAAACAGTATGGCTCTCAGGCCACAAGGTGATATTGATGATCCGGGTACCACCCCGAAATTGCAACAATCACCGGTTTTTTGTTAGTGAACCCTTCTATTGGACGTCAATGGAATTCAAACTATTTTTAACCAAAGTTTTTAACAGTTTTTTTTTAAGGTTAGGATTCGAAAGACGAAAAAAGCGCGAAGATTCGAGTTTTCGAATCTCGAATATTTTTCAAAATTCGAGGATTCAACATCATTTTTAGTCTCATTTGTTAAATTCTGTTTGTTCCCTTCATAGAAATATTGCAATGTGTAGATACATTGTGTAGGTTGTAGGATTTTATTCGACTGGTTTTGTGTGTGTCTACACATTTGGACCTACATTATGTATTATGTTAATAATTACATACAAAAGATATATGAAACATGGATTTCTATTTTTAGGTCAAACCAAAATATGGCTCAATTTCCTTAGTTTTTTGTTCAAATAAATTTCACGGTTTTTATATTTATATTCATGTATCCATTGATTTTCCTTATGTGAACCTAGGAACTGGTCATTTATGAACTCTACGGTTATTTTTCTGCATTTAATGAGTAACTAACGAAAAATGAGAATGAAAGTATTAGAAACTAGAAGGGTAGATGAATCCCTTAGTACTAGTATTTTCGTTTGACATATAATTTCACACTGACATAAAAAGTTTATTTTAAACGAAAACATAATAAAATTACTCTTAAGAGACTACATCGCAAAATTGCTTCGGAAAATCTCCGCAAAGAGCGCTAGCGTCGTGTTTTTTATTGAGCCCATAGACCCTATGTTAAAGAAGAAACTGTAATTTCTAAAATACACAGTCGTGGCGGCAATATGTTTATTTTACATATTTACTGTTGTCCAATTTTGACAGTTCACAGTGCAATGTGCACCTTAGATATATGCTGATCGAGTGATAGAATGACAAAAAATTGGTAATTGCGGTTCTATTTTTAAAAACTATTTCAAAATCGCGAATTTTTAACGCTTATGTTAAACTCCATTGAGTACGCGCTCGTAAGCAAACGTGCATTTTAATAATGTTTTTTTACGAGCGCGTACTCAATGGAGTTTAACATAAGAGTTAGAATTTCGCGATTTGAAACAGTTTTTTTTTTAAATAGAACCGCACTTACCATTTTTTTTTGTCATTCTATCACTCGATCAGCATGTATTTAAGGTGCACATTGCACTTTCAACCATCAAAATTGGACAACTTTAAATATGAAAAATAAACATATTGTCGCGACTGTTATGTATTTTAAAAATTAACATAGGATCTATGGGCTCAATAGAAAAACGATGCTAGCTTTCTTTGCGGAGATTTTTCGAAGTAATTTTGCGATGTAGCCTCTAAGTGATTGAGCTACCCTTCCAGTTTCTGAAACACTTTCCAAGTTTTTCTATTAAAAGGGAATAACAAAAAGTTGCATAGGTGTTTGCCACTATAAATACATCTTGATGCTTAAAGTTCCAAAAAACTCCAATATAAAAATGAGCCAACAAATTTTTAAAAAACTAGAAAAGGCCACACCATTTCCTGTTGCTGCCATATGTGTTGGACAGTTGTTATAAGTGTATTGTTATCATTAATTAAGACACTTGAATCAATATCGTAAATAATAATTTATTATTTGTATTGTGCAAATATGGCGGCTGTTGCTTATTTTTTTTACTATGTTGTTGTCGTTGGCCACCTGGTGAATGTTGAATAATATCCAAGGGCACTAACCCTCCACTTTTTGTCAAGTTCCCATTACTAATTACTTCCTTCCTTTTTTTGTTGTTATTTGTATCATCTGCTATGCAATTATTTATTATTCTTATTGTTGTTGCAATTTTATGTTTTTCAGTGTCAGGTGTCAAAGGTCAACGTAAAAGTGGCCCCAACTTTGGTACCCAAATTGGTACCTTTCGCAGCTATGCTCGTGGTGTGGCCGGCGATGTGTTTGCGGTGGATGAGGACACTTTGTTTATCAAAGGATTCCGTTTTGATGGAGAAGTTCCAGGTAGAACTTCATTTCAAATTATCTAATTCTTCTTATTTCATTTCATAATAATTAAAAACATCTTTTAAATTAATTACAATTAAGTGTGACCCACATCATAATCATAGTTGTTTAATGTGTTTATTTACCCCAGTTGGTTCGTTTTAATAAGTTTTATTTCCTCGTTTTTCTTTAGATACTTTCTTCTGGGCCGGTAGTGGGCCACAGCCCAGTCCACAAGGTTTCGTTGTTCCCAACGAGTTCGGAAGGTAAATTCGGAAACAAAAATAAAGCCATTTTTTAAAAAAAAAAATAGTTTTGAAGTGTAAACGACACCACTCGAACTCTGATTGGTTATTCTAGTCTTTTAGAAACAGAATTAAGAAAAATACTTGAAAGTGATTTAGAAAGTTGTTTATATCTTTAAAAATCTATAAAAGTTCATTTTGAAAGATATAAACAGGAAAATACTATTAAGTGATTCAGAGCTACCCTTCTAGTTTCTAAACCACTTTCAATTTCTCCCCTTTTCTTCTGAAAACGCAGAAATAATTAATCACCTGTTTGTAAAACACTTTGAATTGAATTGAAAACCTAAGGACAAAAGGTTAGACTAGACTGGAGTTAATTAGAAATATTTCAAAATGTAAATTATGATCCGTGCGTGACAAAATGAAACTTCAACTTAATGTTTTTGCTTTAGCTTAAAGAACAATGGAGTTACTGGTTTCATGTCTATGGTTCATTAAGAAAATATAATAACAATAACAATAATGTAGAAATAAATATTCATAAACTTTGAACAAGTCGAACTGAACTGCGATTTTGTCATCTGAAATTGTTTGTCAGCTCAAGAAACAAACAAACTAAACTACAAAAATCTGTCATCATTTGCTATTATTAAAATTGAATAAGAATGTGAATCTGTGTTTCATACGAGCAACACTTAAGAGAAATTGAAAGTGTGTTAGAAACTAGAATGGATAGCAGCATCACTTCATCGAGTCATGGGATCAAAATGGTGGGTCATTTTTTTCAAACTCCCATAAAAAGCTTATTTTAAACCTTCTAGTTTCTAAAAAAAACACTTTCCAGTTTTTCTTAAATTAAGGAGTTTTCAAAATATAAACGTCTGTCGAACTCTGTCTTTCAGGTGCTAAAATGAAGAGGAGGTTGTAAATGTGTTTTAGAAACTAGAAGGGGGTAGCTCTGAATCACTTTAAGAATATTTTCATGTTTTTGATTTCTTTCAAAATAAACTTTTTATGTCAGTTTGAAAATGACCCAACATTAATTTTTTTTGTTTATAAAAAGTTTATTTTAAAAGACTTAAAAAAAACATGAAAGTAGTCTTAAGTGATTAAAGCTACCTTTCTAGTTTCTAATACATTTACACAGTTTTTTTCTTAATGGTGGTCTTTTTGGTCTTTAAAAGGTAGAATGAACCCAAGAGTTGGAGTGGGCGTTGTTTAAACTTTGAAAACTATGTTATAGCTTATATTAAACAAATAACAATCTTTATGTTTAATTTGCATTTAAGTTAAATGAGTCACACTGCAAACAAAAAGAAACATCAACTTGATTATGTGGGATAATGAAGTTTCCATAAGCCCAACAATGGCAGGCAAAATTCAAACATATTTAATTTCTCTCGCTATTGGGAGACATGTTAAAAAATTTTTCCTTTAGGTTAAGTGTAGTTGAGGTATTTTTTTCTTCTTCTCTGATTAAACACCTACCTAAATCAACTTCCTGGTTAGAAGTATTAAAACATTCTTACAAAACTGGTTTTCTTAGGTGGTTGTGGAAGAGGGGGGGGGGGACAAGGTTACATTTTTTTTTACAAGAATTTCAACCAAAGTGGTTTCTTCTTTTGAATTATTTTTCATTGTAACATTATGAAAAATGAATTGTAGAAAAATTGAGCACAACCAAAATAAAAAAAATATTCCAATGGAAAAATCTGATGATGCCACGTTTTTTTATTTTATGCTCTTTTAAAATATACAGTTATTAATTTTGAATTATTCTATTCTATTTTACAGAGAGGAACCTTTAAAGCGTTACGATGGCAAAGACATTGTCATTACTTTACCTCCAAATAAGAAGATCCGTGATATTACTTGGCTCTCGGTCTGGTCTCGACAACAATCGGTTAGCGCTTACACGTGGCCACCGTTCAATGCGTTATACAGATAATAAATAAATGCTTAAAATTTTATGTCATTTGTCGTTTATGATAGTCGAGCTTCGGTGATATCACTATCCCGGGACGATTTACTCCTCCGCAACCGAAAGTACTGTCTTCTTTGGGCGGAGGATCGGGACGTGGAGCCATCCGATCCGGAGAGGTCGTTATTCTCGACTCGAAGACAATCTTAATTCAGAAGTTCAATTACGATGGAAGTCTTCAAGGTGCCTATGAAAAGAAATATTATCGAAACAGAACTTTCTTGCCGAGGATTTTCTGCATGCCCATCCCCGCCGCAGGCCTTCTTGGCTGCGCGAGTGCTGTTGTGCCTTTTGCCGTTGTATTAATAATAATAATCTATTTTCAAATAGAAACCTACTTTTTGGTTGGTACCGGAAACCCTTCTTCGATGGGCACCAAGATTCCAGACGAACGTGGCAGCGTTCAGAATCTACGAGCTTATAATTCGGAGGATGTCCGTTTAGTTTTGCCAGCCCACATCAATGCTAACGACATCGACTGGCTGGCTGTCTGGAACTTCCCTTCTAACGAGAACTTAGCTTCCGTGATCATTCCGCAAAGTCTCAACGTTCCTCCTCAAATACCCGGTGTCACACCCAACATTGGTGGATTAAGTTCTGGCAGTCAGTACAGTGGCACCGGTACTCAATACCAACCGAGTGGTTCGAATCCTCCATATGGTCAGTACCCCGGTTCTGGACAATACGGCGGCAGCTCGGGACAGTATCCAAGTGGTGGTTCCGGACAGTACGGCGGTAGTAACACGGGACAATATGGTGGGAGTAACCCGGGACAATATGGTGGTAGTGTCCCAGGACAGTATGGTAGTAGTGGTACCGGATATGGCACTGGCACTGGATATGGCAGTGGCACTGGCACCGGATATGGTAGTGGTTCTGGATATGGTGGCCAGGGAAGCCACAACACACCATACGTGAGTACAAAACACCATTTTTGTGTATCTTTGTTTATGAAAGAAGGTTTTTGGTATTCTTTTAGGTTTCTGGAGTGGACAACTTTACAACGTGCGAAGAATTTCTCAATGGTAGAATCCAGGTCAGCTGGAAATTAATGGGAGACAGTATACTCATTCGGATGGCTGGTCAGATCAGTACGTCGTATTCTTAACATCTTCCAGATAATTTCTCTTTGGTTAACGTTGTCGAACATAAATTTCATCAATTTCTGTTAGCCTAATATTTCGATGGAAATCTATTAACTAGAAAAAAAAATGTTATGAACACAAAATAGACAAATTTTGACTTAAAGATGATGTTCTAACATAAATTGATCGAAAGAACAAAAAAAAGTTGATGAACTTCATTATTTGAATTGTTTAGGTGACAACGAATATATGGCGTTCGGACTAAGCGGTTCGCCGACCGGATCGCAGATGATCAACGGTGACGTGGCCGTCGTTTACCAGGATGGTTTCCAGACTGTCGTTCGTGATTTCTATTTGGAATCCAAATCCAAAGTAACATTTTTATTACTAATGAGAAGGAAAAAAAAGTCTTTTGCTATTTACTTAAAAAATGAATGTTTTTTTTTCTTTCTTCAAACCAATCAGTGCATGGGAACATCCGGAGCTTGCACAGACCTCGCTCTGGGTGGTCAAGACGACATCAAGATCGTTGCGGCCGTACGACAAAGCGGTATCACCATGGCCACATTTGAACGACGACTGAACACGGGTGACAGATACGACAAGCCGATCAGCACGTATGGAGATAACTACGTGATTGCTGCCATTGGACCCGTGCAAAACAATGAAATTAACTATCATACTCAGAAAACCACCGGTAAACAGCACGCACGATGAAACCATATTTTGTAAGGCACCTTAACTAAATATTATCCGTTTGTCTAGAAAACCAAAGAATCGATTTCAGCCGTGAAGGACAACGTAACTGCCGCCGAAGTCTTGCGAGTCAAGTGACTGGCGGTGGTAGCTATGGTACCGGTGCTGCAGGTGGTCAGTACCCTGGCCAATATTCAGGTTCTGGTACTTCCTACGGAGGTTCCTATGGCACAGGAGGTACCTATGGTGGAAGTGGTGGTACTTATGGTGGAGCTGGTGGTACCTATGGTGGAAGTAGTGGACAACCCTATGGTAGTTCCGGAGGTTCGGGAGGCACGTATGGTAGAGATGGCACTTACGGAGGCTCTGGTGGTACTGGTGGCACATACGGAGGAAGTTCTCCTTATGGAAGTGGGACCGGAATGTACCCAGGACAGGGAGGATACGGTCCAGGTGGTGCTGGAGCATGGTTTATTCAACCAATTGATCGTACTTTTGATATCAGGTGTCAAATCGGACCATCTGGTGGCGACAGAGGCTACTCTGCCATCACTGGTGAGATACGAATTTTTCTCACAGTTGTAAAAAAACAACATTGAAATGATATGGTATTTTGTTGTTGATTATCGTCAGGTAAGCAATCGTGGGGTCAAGCATGGTGGTGTAACGAACGGCTCATTCCTGAGATCATCGTTCAGCGTGGTCAGACTTACACCTTTACGGTGGAAGGTGGAGACGATGTAACCAACCAAGCCAAGTACAATCCGTTGTATATCACGGACAGCGATGTCGGAGGTTACGGCGAATTGAGTGCCGAACAGAGAACCGTTAGTTTAAAATCAATCGCTATCATCGCATTTTTATAATTTTTTCTCTTGCTTACATTTAATCTTAATTTATTTAGAGGGAACGTATTATTGCCGGAGTCACCACTGATTTCCGTGGAGAGAAAAGACCATCTGCAGGTAATTAATTTCATTTGGGTTCTATTTATGTTTGTAAAACTAACCGTGGTTGCCATATTCAGCTGGCCGTTACTGCGAGTGGCGAGCTCGTAGCTTCGACAGCAACATCCAAGCAAACACTTTCGAAGAATATCGTCAGTCGTTGGAGTTGAGTTGCGACGAAGGTATTCCAGCTCGTTTGGTTTGGGTTCCGGACGATGGAACACCCGACATCGTTTACTATCAGGTGAATTATAAATTGAGCTTGTTTTTCAATTTACGGCGTAAATTAGTGTTTATCATTTAGACAAAGTTTAGACACCATCGTTGAAACGAATAAACATTAACATTAGGAAAGAAAGGCCGTTGAATTTGAAAATACTAACCAGTTTTATTTAATTTGTCATTAACAGAGTTACAGCCACAAGAACTTTGGTTGGCGAATTCGCGTTCAGGGCAGAGCCGGTTTCATTCGCAGTTCAGGACATCCCAGTGTTTCGATCTCAATCCTAACTTCGATGGCAGCCATCATCGTCTCGTCCATTACCTATTTCGGTATCATTCGCCGCCATTAAGCAGTAGTGCAGCCGCCATTTCTTTTTTGTCATCATCTTTTTTTCCATTTTCCTCTTCATCTCTCATATCTAAACATCATGAGATTTTTTTTCTCCATTGACAAATTTTGATAATTTGTTATTCATAAGTTTTATTTGAAAAAATAATAATGACTTTTATTGATGTTGATTTTATGCGATTATTTTAACGAGGAAATTGTTTGCAAAACAATTTGCAGAAAAGAAAAATCTGGATTCCAATCTTCGTAATTTTTGGAATAAGCCTTTTTTTAATATAACTTTTCAAATAGTATATTTGTATTTTTTTATTACTGCCTTGTATCTGTGTAAATATAATTGGGAACATTTTAACTCAGAAGAGATTACTTAATTTTACGTTTTTTTCTCCTCCAATTTTAGGGGTTTTAAGAGAGTAGTTTTTATTTCTCATGTTAAATAAATTGTAGTACTTTTAATGTACTTTAAAAAGTAGAAATATAGAAAACAAAACTAGCATCTTCATGTTTATTTCAGATATTCTGTACTTTTTCTAAAATGGTACATATTTTTCTAATTTGATATTTTTTATTCATTACATAAAAAAAATTTAAACCCTTTTTTCCACTTGTCTTTTCGATTTTTATACATGTAAATAAACATTTAACTATAATTAATTAGACAGGACTTTATCCAGTATTCATTTTTTTTATTAAAACAATCGGAGTCGAAAAAGTAAAAAAAAAAAATATGTAATGGTCTGAATTTCTAATAAAAATAAACTGTTTTATGTATATTTCTATATAGTTATCAGGTGTTTTAATGCAAATTATGGTTATAACCGGATGTGCAAAGTGCTAAGCAAATTTTTCATCACCTATCATATCTGGTAATGTAGCACAGTGGCACTGGGCCAGGGTAAATATGTGTACCATGCGTAGGGGGCTTTGTTTAAACGAACAGTCTTGTAATTGTTGCTTTCTAACCACGGTTAATCCATCTATGATCTTTCTTGGGTTGATGTAGAAGAAAATTTATAAACTGCATTTCACTCCTTACAATTCTCTGTATCTCCATTTCCAGTAGATCGCTCCTCGCTCTCAACTGGCCCTCTACTGTTTGGCTTCACTCGGATTCGTGCATCGTTTTTAATTTTTTCAAATGATAAATAGGGAGTATCATTTCCAACACTGGCTCCCGTCTTTCTACTTGGGCTCCAAGACCTGAATAGAGCATATTGATGACCCTGACTAGAATTGGTATAAATTATGTATCTTAATAATTGTGTTAATTTAAATTTCAGATTGTTCCTGAATTTTTATGAAAATCTATTTCAGGATGGCCTGCAATATTTTACTTATTTTGTGGAGAGTGGAGGATTTTGTGGTGGTTCATACTTTGGGTACTGTGTATCGAGAATAAACTGTCAGAACATCCTTGGCATCTCAATAGAAGAAAAGACATTCATTGAAACTAATACGATGAGCAACAGAAATAAAGTAATTTATTGGTGTTTGGAAGAAAAAGACAAAGTTTCATTTTAGACATTTATCCATTTCAGGTTGTGGAGTGCCAAAGAAGCCACTTGTATAGTGCCCATATCGCACTTCGTACATTACAGACTCGGTTTGCCTAGAGCATATGCAGTCTTTGCCTTGGTTTATACTCCTTAGCTAAGTGTCGAAGCAGTCTGCAAAATGGTAAGAATGACGTCTGAGCTTCAGATTTTTGCCTTCGCCAGAACACAAAGCATGCTTTGAAATTGTTCAACTTTTCAAAGGTTAGCAACTCAAAGCACTAATCATGAAACAGATACACAAACGTGGTGACCAAGTCACACCTTTATTCTTCCAGGGGGAGGGGACGGTACTGTTGTTTTGTATATCTGTTTATAGGGTATAAAGGTTAGAAAATAATGTGAAGCTTGCAAGACCACATGTTTGTATGAACAAGCTAAGCTTTGTGAACTAATTTTTAGGAGCTTCAAAACTTGCGAATAAAGTTCGGTGTCGGTTCCCCATCCTGTTGCTTCAGCTTCTTGAGATCTCTGCTCAATAGCAAGTTCTCACTGGGCCTCCCGAATTTTTCCAACATTTTTGCCTTCAAGTCCCACCAATCCAGACCAGGATTACGTTGTCTGGTATGGGACAACCAGTCTCTGACAGGCATCGTCTTTAACATGTAGTGATATAGAAGTAGCGAAGATCAGCTGACCGTTCATGTAGAGCAGCAATTGCCTCGAATTTTTGAAGGAAAGTTGAAATTGACCCTCGTCCAGTCCGCCCATGCATCTCTCTCCTCAGATGCTCGGTGATAGATAGCATCCTCCACTGTCCCTCTGACACAGCCAGTTTCTGTAGTGCCTGCTTTGTATACCCCTGGGGCTGATACTGCAAGTGCTGGGATGGTGGCTGTGAATGTGAGTACTGTGCACTCTGTGGCTCTGTTGGTGGGCCGTATGTACTAGGGCATTCTCACATGGCCCCACGACCGGTAACGGGTCCCATCATCCGGCCACGGGCACATACCCAGACTGTATCATAGGATAATGCGACTGGAAGTGTGGCGTCATATGCTGTTGCGGTGGGTTTAAATTTTCCCGCCAAATTTGATGTGCTCGTGGGTGTGACAGGTGTGTGCATTGAGTCAACATGTAAGTTGGTATTGTGGTTTGGTTTTCCCGCCAAATTTCGGGCTGTATAGGCTGATTCTTTGACTGTTGGCTTGGCTGTATAGCCGTAGACCCCAATGCATTTTGATTTTCCCGCCAAAGTTCTTGTGGGAGTGACTGTATGGGTTGTGAAGTATGCAGAAGTCAATTCATTTCAATTTTCCCAAAAAAGTCGTGTGGGTTGTTGTATTGGTTGAGCAGTCATAAAATGCGGTGTAGTAGTCATTGAATTTTGCCGCCAATTCTGCTGTGAACATGAGTTTGTGGCAATGTTGTTCCGCTAAGAGTGTAAGCTTGACCGGTGGTCAACCCCGCTCCTCCAGCATTTTCAGAAGAGGAAGAGTATATCCCATCTGGACATTTGTTTCAATGGATTTTGGATTGTCAAAAGTGTGTGTTTGACCAGTTGTCATTCCCACTTCGGCAATTCCAGAAGAGGAAGAGATTCCCATCTGTACAGTGTGTGACAAACTAGTCTCTTCTTCCATCTGGCCTTTAGCATGGCCGGCAGAAAAGGACATTGTGGCTCTTTGTTATATTAATTCGGGGCCGAGCATTTGTTGCTACAGGTGTATCAGCAATGGTTGAAACGAATTGAAAAACATTTACTGACGTGATGGTAATCACTTTATTTACCCATATCTTTACAGTAACTATTTCTACTACACAAATCACTAGCACTTAAAAATATCACTCTTAGACAATCACATATGAAGGGGCTGGAGCACACAATTCTCCAACCACTTCTGAGGATAACAGACTAGAAAGTCAATTATCGTCAGATCTGTCCAAAAAGAAAAATCCGGTTAAAGATTAAAGACTTTTATTTTTAAAACACCACAACAATTGAAAAAATGTCCCAAAGAGGACAAGATCATTTCAAGAACAGCCTCTTCAATCGTTCTGATGTCCCTGTCCACTGACCTTTCCAGTTTGGAAGGTTTAAGACAGACATTAAATTAATTAGGTCCGTCTCAAACATCCCAGTTCAGAGAAAGGTAGTGAACTTCTTATTATAATAAAGAAAAGATCAGGGAAGGGGTGGTCTCCTTTCTAACATGAAAGAATAGAAGTGGGTGATGAAGGGGAGAGGGTGGCTCATTGGGAGCTCAACGGCCACTCTCAACAAAGTTGAAAAGAACAGGTGTAGGGCTGTGGAGTTCGCTAGGCGCAGGGGCAGCAAGAAATATGAATCGTTACAAGTGTGTGGTGATAATGTCGGAGGTGTTTGATGAGTGGGTACCCCCACTCGGACATCAAGTTGTGATGAAGGTGTCAGATCGATTTTGTACGTCAAAGTTGGTGTTGGTCTCAGGATTCAAACTTGAATCCATTTCGTCTGGTGCTCTTAAAGGGATGGGGATCTGGGATTGTGTTGCACCCTATTCAAAATGGAATCCAATCCCAGATGTTGTTGTGTTGTACATGAATTATTAAAACACTTACAAAATTGTTCAAAAAGCGCAGATATTCAAAAGGGTTACCCCGCACCTCCACCAAATGTAACGGACGAGGGTGTTTAAATATGGCGCCACAAAAAGAGCGGGAAAAGTCCCGTTTATATCTGCGGTGTTTGTTGAAGAATCAAGTAAACAAGAGGCTAAATGTCGAATAAACGAATTGTTTATTCGACAAACAAACAAATGAATACAATAAATATGTTTGTGCCCCTTGGGAGATGAACAAATGATGATAAAATGAACAAAGATAAACAATAATATGCAAATTAGAATTGTTATGACGACTGGCAACTTCTAATTGGCTGGTTATGTATTCTGACATTGAAAAGGGCGGAGTGTGTGATGTCAGACTTCATAACCAGCCAATTAGAAGTTGCCAGTCATAACAAGGGCGGAGCCAACGGAAGTTTTCATCTATTTCTAACTGCCTGTCTAGAAATTTGGATAACATCACAACAGGAAAATATCTGGATTGCGCGATCAATTAGTTGAGCCATAGCCTCGTATAGATTCAGGCCTGCCGGCTTCGAAATTTAGATACCCGTAAAATGGCCGCCATTTGCTCAATTTACTCGCCAGGCGGCGCAACTTGTGAATGCTTAAAAATGTCATTTTGTTGTATATTCTATTGGTTTTGCAAAACTCGTTTGTGACACCCTGTATCTACATACTTGTGGAACACTACATAGAAAATCCCTTATTTCAGAATGGCACCCCATTGAGCACAGATGTCCAGACTTGAGTGGTCCGAATTTCAAGCCAATTCAAGGAACCAAAACAAACCGTGAGAAATTGAGAAAAGAGTCCCAAAAATGCCTTTCGTAGGGCAATGATTGACCCAGTTGGCCTGTCATTGAGCCCTTAAGTGACAGTTGCCCCTCCCTTGAGACAGAACGAAAGTGCTGTGCCACTTATGTTTGAAGACAGTCCGAGTTTGAGTTCTAGTTTATAGTTTGAATGAGTAAGTTCCGAATAGAGAGTTCAAGATAGTAATTCTGAATGTCATTATATATATTTATATATATAACTAGTAGGGTAACCCGTCATAAATGACATGAGCAAAATTCACAGGCATTTGTGCGCATGCGCGTCGTTTTTTCTCTTTTTACTCCTTTCATTTCAATTTCAGTCACCCCCTCCCACTTTTTTCTCTCCCCCTTCTACACTTTCCAAAGGAAGAGTTCAACATATAGTTGACCTTGAGAAAAAAAACGGTTCATTTATTCAAATTTATATATATTCCGACGTGCTTCAATGGTTTTGTACAGTTACTCCACGCACACACACTGACCTGGGATATTATATATATAATAACCCAGGTCTGTCCGTGTGTGTGGGTGTCTTTCTCTAACGCTTTCTGGACGGAGGGGATCCCCCCTCCCCTTTGTCAGAATTTATATAAATTTGAATAAATGAACTGCTTTTTTTTCTCAAGGTCAACTATACAGTATGTTGCACCCTTCCCATCCAAGAACCTCATGATATTAAATTGGAAAGGGGAAAAGGTTTATAAAGTGTAGAGGGGGGAGAAAGAAACGTGGAGGGAGGAAAAAAGATGGAGGGGGTGACTGAAATTAAAATGAAAGGAGTAAAAAAGGAACAAACGATGCGCATGCGCCACCAGAGAAAATGAAAAGCTCATTTTCTCTTTCAACTATAAAAAAGGGGAGGGGATAATAGTAGCAAAATTAAACTACAGTTTATCACGGGCAATTGTGTCCGGTATTAGAATTTTTTTTGCTCCGCTCTTTTATGAACGTCATCAATTTCTAATTGGTTTGTTACTTGGTCTGATGTCATAAAAGGGCGGAAGAAAAGAGATTCTAATGCTGGGCACATTTGCCTGTGAATTTTGCTCCCGTCATTTATGACGGGTTACCCCACTAGTATTCAAATATTTATTAGAAAATTGTATCGTCAGTTATCAGTATTCACACAACAATGTAACAGTACATAAATTGTTTCTAAAGAGAACCTTTTATACCTCATAAAAGTGTCGTGTTAGTTTACTATTTTCCAACAGTGACAATAACCGAAGAAGAGACTTTAGCCTACATCTTCAGCCCCAACAGAGGCACTCAGAAATCCTTCTGAGTCCCTCTGGTTGGCACCTTGAGACCAGGCTAAAGAGGACCAGGATCATCTAAGTTTGTTATGCATCTATACCAAAGATTCCCGAGTCGAGACTAAGTGTGTTCCAACTCGAGGATTGAGGAGGGCCACAGTCGGCCCCGGCTAAAACAGTAAAGTCTTTTTGTGGGCAATTGAGGATTAACTGCATGTCGAGGGACTGTGTGATCGTTGTTAGTCACCTGGACTATCAGAATGTTGCGTGCGGTTAAAATAGGGGCTGGTTCTGACCCAGCACCAGCACAGGGTGGTGGTGTCAAAGGGCCAGCCTCATCACACGTTGTTTAAGTTGGTTTTCAATTTTGTTTTAGTTTATTTTATTAATTTGTTCAAAAATGTTGACATTCAATATGAGTGATTTTTTTAAACAATTTGATTTCCCCCCTCCCCCACAATATTTTTTTTCATATTTTATTTTTTAAAAAACATTGCATTGTTTAAAATGTGCTATAAATCACACAAATAATTTTAAATTAAATATGTTTCCATAATTTACAATAATAATCACTTAGGAATTTGCATATTTTTTTCAAATCAAAATGTTGACCAATTTGAAATGGAAATTATAGTATTGTTAATATTAAACACTCCTGCTGGAAAGCCAAGTGAACTTTTTTTGCAAACAAAATTA
Organism: Brachycybe producta; assembly: GCA_036925085.1. Lineage (NCBI taxonomy): Eukaryota > Metazoa > Arthropoda > Diplopoda > Playtdesmida > Andrognathidae > Brachycybe > Brachycybe producta. Next base: position 8,538,989 of record JAUPFP010000001.1, on the reverse strand, counting down.
TAATCATTTTTCTCATCTTTCTCACTTTGAAGAAAGATGATATTTACAATATAAAAATCTATTATTATATATATAATATCCCAGGTCTGTGTGTGTGAGGGAACTAACGCTGTGTCGGAATTTATATAAATTTGAATAAATGAACTTTTTTCTCAAGGTCAACTATATGTTGAACTCTTCCCATCCAAGAACCCCATGATATTAAATTGGAGAGGGGAAAAGGTTGGAAAGTGTAGAGGGGAGGAGAGAGAGAAACGTGGGAGGGTGAGGGGAAATGGTTGGAAAGTGTAGAAGGGAGAGAGAGAGAAAAGTGGGAGGGGCGAGGGGAAAAGGTTGGAAAGTGTAGATGGGGAGAGAGAGAAAAGTGGAAGGGGTGACTGAAATTGAAATGAAAGGAATAAAAAAAAGGAAAAAAACGACGCACATGCGCACAATTGTCTGTGAATTTTGCTCCCGTCATTTATGACGGGTTACCCGACTAGTATGTATATATTAATAAATGCATATTAATGTATATGTGTGTATAAGTATTTATTTATATAACAAATAAATTGAACTGAGAATAATTATGATTAACATGTTGTATGTGTGATTTTTCTCTTAGGTTAGTATAGAAGGCTATTCGACTCAAAGCGCCTCTAGTGTTATTTAGATGCGTAACCGGCGCCATTTTAATGTCCTATAGAGTCAATGGGAAGCTGACAGGCCTGTATCTATAGGAGGCTATGGTTGAGCGCTCAAACGGAGCGTACCATCACAGAATTAGGAGACATATGTCTTAAAATTTCATACTCTTGACTGTTTCAGTGTAGTAAGGAGCTTGTGACGTCACAAGGGTGGGACAAAGAAATTAAACTTGTTTTATTTTGTCTAATAAAAAAGGCTGAAAGATGCGAAAAACAAACAATTTTTGATTAAGCTGTTCAAAACATTTGATAATATTTCTTTTCAATCAGACTAAATCATTCTAAATAACACAATCTTAAATTTTACATCTTCTTACATTGAGGCAGTTTAAAATTTCTAGCCGCCAGAAACTAGTGATTCGCGATCGATACGAAGCGATATATGTATATCGATATTTATTAATCGTAATGGCCGCTCCTTCTTCTTCTCAATCTTCTTCCTCTGTTTCTCGTCCTTTCATTCAAAGAATGCCGTCGGTTGACTCCAATAATTGGTGGTCTCAAGAGGCTTTTCGTCTGAGTGTTGCTGCAGCTGTGAATCCTTTTGAATACGCAAAGCTTTTGATACAGGTGAGATAATGAAAGGTGTAAGACGGGGAAGTTTCAATCATGGGGTAGGGGGGGTGCTTTAATCTCATTTTTGACATTTCGTTTCGGTTTTCTTAGATTGGATACGAACCGATTGCACCTCGTCCGAGCAAAACCTTCTTCGGACGACCCGTTTTAGCCCTACCTAGTGTATTTGAATACAGTAAAGTATCATGTTTTTGTTTACACTTTAAAAAACCACATTAATGTAATTTCGTTTAAATGTTATTTTGTATTTAACAGTTGGTTTCATTTACAAGAAGAAAGGATTTTATGGTCTTTATCGAGGAACAACGTCTCGACTTTGCGGTTCTTTCATCAGTGGTTATGTTTACAGTGAGGTTTCAGAGGTTTGAACAAATTTCTCCCTTCATCTTCTAAATAACGACTAAAACAAGAGAGAAATCTGAAAATTTTGTGAAATTTTTATATTTGTTTTTGTTGAAAGTTTGCATTAGCTGATAATTTTAAATTTTCTGGAGATTTTCTTTCTTTTTAGAAAATGTCTGCTGTTTTTAGTAATTGTTCTGTTGATTTTTGATAAGTTTTCTATAACTTTCTGTTGAATTTTTTTTTTAAAAGTTTCTTGTAAATTTTTTTAAGTTTCTAGTAGATTTGTAGCAAAAACTTCAACGTTTTCTGCTGTTCTTTGCTAGATTTCTATAAATTTCTGTAAATTTTTTTTTTGAAACTTGTGAATAGATTTTCTCAGTTCGGCAAATTTGTTCAAGTTTCTAGCTGATTTCTAAGTTTGTACAAGTCTCAAAGGAATGGCAACGTTCACATTCTTCATTTTTATGTAGGTTTTACCTTTCGGACACGAAAAAACGAATGAAGACACGACTGTGGAAAACTTGTCCGAAGAAGAGAGAGCGTTACGTTTCTTTCAAGAGACCGGTCGTAGCATGATAGCTCAATGTGCTGCCGTTCTAGCGAGTCATCCCTTTCAAGGTTTTCTTTCAATCTCTTCCTCTCGTAACTCTTTCGTTTACAATATATTTCTGTCTTTTCAGTGATTACGGTCAGGACCATTGCACAGTTTGTTGGTGGCGAAGAGAAATACACGTAGTTAAACTCATCTCTTTATGAATCTAACGAGCTCAAATAACCCAGAACTCCTTTTTTTTAGAGGGATTTTATCTTCGATACGAGAGATTTACACTCATGATGGAATCGGTGGATTTTTTGCGTACGGTTTTTTTTACGTTGTCCTTAAGTCATTACGAGGATTAATACTCTCGATTTTTCCGAATTTCCAGTGGTCTCATTCCACGAATGATCGGAGAATTGTTGTCTTTGTGGCTTTCAAGTTGTTTAACATTCGTTATCAACAGTTATTTGATCAAAGATAAAGATCTTAAAGTATATACGAGAGCGAGTATGTCGGTAAGTAACGAATGAAAAAAAGAGGACAGAGAGGGAGACTTCGTTAGGTAACGGGAATGTCTATTTGTTTCATTTCTAATGTACAGTTTATAGCCGTAGCCGTTACTTATCCTTTTATGGTCGTTTCAAGAGTGATGTCCGTTAACAATTCGGGGTAAAACTTTTTTGTCTTTAGTTAAATTAATCTTGAAATATCAATCTTAACTTGGATTGCTATTTAAAGTGAGTTTCGGTCTAACTGGCTTAATTTTCTAATGACCGTTTAAAGAAGTTTATCGGTTTGTATTTTTAATGGAAGCTTTAAGATGAACATTGGCGCTGCTCAGTTATTCAAGTGCGTTAGGTCACATTCATCGAAGAGACGAGCGACTTTTAGTGGTCGAGACCGACTGCAAAAGGTGGTCTATGTGTGGGTTAAACCGACCACTCGAGTCGACTGCCAGCCGTCAGCCATGGTTCAAATGCGGTTGAATGAACTGCAAAAATTGTCGTATAGACAGGCGACGAGGTGGTCAGCTTTTTTGGCCATTTTGACCATTAAACATGGCTCGTCGCTGAACACTCACGAGAGTTCAGATCCAACTCGGCTCTGTTTATATTAAAATGAAATAAAAACAGAACCGTGTTTTGAGTGAGCTACCATTCTAGTTTGAAAAATACATTCAAGACCTGAAACTGCACCTGAAAGACAGAATACACATTTGTTTCCACACACAATTTAACTGTGGTTATTTTAACTAGAGTTAACTTTTATAATGGAAACAAAGTATTATTACTGTTTCTATCGCAACCAAGTTAATTGTTTGAATTTCATTTCCATTCAACTCTCGAGAAATTAATTTGGAACTTCCTGTTTCATAAAAAATATTAAGTTTGGCAGCTGGAAGTGCTCCTCATATGCCAATTTATATCAGTTGGACAGACTGTTGGAGCCAACTTAAGGCTCAGGTAACAAATATATCGCGGGGAAAACTTAAAGCCAAAAGTAGACAAAAAAATCTTGATTTGTTCCAATACTTTACAGAATCAATTGAAACGAGGTTCGAGTGTTCTTTTCCGATATTACACCGGACCTATCGGAATAAAAGACGGAAAATCGCAGCCGTTACTGACAACAACCAAAAACTTACGTTCTTTATCATCAACGCCGCGTTACTAAGTCAAACACATTCGAGACAGCGGAATTGGTGTCATCAAGACAGAAATTCCCATCCCAATCGATACAAAATTATGTCTGGTTTACGTATTATCGAGAAAAAAAATTACGAGAGAAAAAACTCAACAGTTCATTTATTAATAGTTTGACTAGAGACAAATAGAAGAACTTCTTAATTAAATATTCTTCCTGTTTGTTTTTAGTGTGTTATTCAAAAAATTCACTCCAACTATTCAGTGTAGGGTTCAGAATAAAACATTGAAAACAAACAAAAAAAAACGAGACATTAAAAACGCAATGCCTGGCTTTGAAACTACGTAGTTTTATCTTTATTTGTTTAAAATTTCACAATAATTGTTCAGTTAATATGCAAGAAATAAGCAACAGATGGCCCCTAAGAAATTAGCAGACAAAACTGTAACATAGAACTCTATGGAAAAATCCCTGCACCTGTTTTTTTTTTTTTTGCTGTTTTCTCGCAAATTACTCACCCAATTTCCGTGAATTTTTGAGAAAATAAAGAAATACGTACGTAGTTTCACATCCATGTATTAGTTTTATAATATCTGTCGTTGTTTGTTTTCAGTGTTTTATTCTGAACGTACCGCGGTACACCCACATCGAAAAGTTGGAGTGAATTTTTTTGAATAACGCAAAAAACAAACAGGAAAAATATTTAATTAAACAATGATTGATTATAAAACTACCCATTTTTACCTTTTATTTGTTTAAAATTTCACGATAATTGTTCTGTTAATTTGCATGAAATAAGAAAAAAAACTTACCGACTTCCATGTTAAAAGTTTTGGTTTTAAAGCAACGTTCATAACAAACCATTGAAAACAACAAAACAATGATTAATATTAAAAAAACTAATGCGTGGATGTCAAACTACGTACTTTTGTCTTTTATTTTTTCAAAATTTCACGTAAATTGGACGAGTAATTTGCTAGAAAACAGCAAAAAACTTACCAGTGCAGCGATTATTCCATTGAGTCTGCTAACTTCTTATGGGGCCGTTCTTTCACCTACTTGACACTAGAAATATTGGATTATAAAGGATTATAAAGAATATAATGTTATAAAGGAGGCTATTATTGGACATAAGGACTATTTTCCAGCATATTACCGTGTTTTAAATGTTTCGTATACATAAGACCGATTAGTACTAACTTACCACTAAAAACTTCACCTTACCTCATGAGTTGTCCACATAATGTCCATTGATGAAATTTTATACCCAACTATATTTTTACGTTCTTTTTCTTTTTCATCTCTTTCATTTTATCCCTAAAATGACTAGAAAGAAGAAACGCTAAAATTCAATCACTAAAAAAACATGGCCGCCAAAAACTTTGAAAACATTTTTTATAAGTATGATGTCACACCTAGCCTCTATCGTATCCATTCTTATCGTACATATCAAAAAAGCCCATTCACTTCACCTATACATAACAATTGCATAATAGGATTGACACCAGCTCTACCTAGTGAGATTTTTTCGTAACCCACGTACATTTATCTCCTCTTAAAGTGGCTCAACTCTCAACAGTAATTTATAATAGTTTTTAATGTGATTGTAAAGGAGGCTGCAACTTACATGGGGACAAAACAGGTGGGCCCCAATGGTCCTTGCAGATAAAGGGAAACCCTGTTTTTGTCCATAGATGGTTCTACTACACTACCTTTAACAAACTGCACAATTTTTCTTAAAAGTTCTTACTGAAATAAGTTTACGTTAATCTTTCTTTGAACTGTGTTAGCAAATTTACTGTGGAGACATCTTAACTATGTTGTTATATAAGTTAAGTGAATGTGATTTAATTAAAATGAAGATGTGTTCAAACACGAAGTGTAAAGTGAATTTAAACGCTTTCGAAAGAAACATGTGAAATTGTAGGCCATAAAATGCCATACGAGAGCTGTATCGAGAAACCAGACGGTAGGAAACCGCTGCGCAGAACCGTAGACTAGACAGTATTTGCCATCACGGTCTTTCGACACCTCGAACGCCTTTACGTTCGAACCAAACCGAGGTACAGTCATCGTTGATGCTTAAGGAAAACAAAAACGATAAACTCAATATCAAGTCTCTTCGAAACATCGAGATGGTCCTCAGAACTCACTGGCTTCGGTGTCATCGTCGTCATTTGATGTGTTCAGAATGGAAAGATTGTAAGTTTGTTGTTGAGCCACGGTGGCACTTAACGATGGTCCCATTCCGGACGTCGATCCAATAGCTCCTCTGCCTAAAGAACCATTCCCGATTTTCACAAGAAAAGCAATGGGATTTATGCTAAATGATGGAATATCTGAATTCGACACCATAAACATCTGATGAAAGATTAAGTTTAAAACTTATAAACTAGAGAAGAAGGGAAAAACACCTTCAAATGAAGAATCATTCGTTAAATAACAGCTGATTCCATCGTAGGAATAGTAAAAGTTCTTCAAATCATGTGGCAAACGAAGAGAATGTCGATAGAAATTAAGGAATACTTTAAAAATTATAATTTACAAAAACAGCCAATTGTCGAATTCCGGTCATTCTGCAATTCATTAATAACACTGATTAGAAATTGAAAACATTTGCATCTGAATCACTTAAAATAAACTTTTATTTTTATTTTATAATTTTATTGCCTATTAGGTAAAGAGGGGCCAAAAACCTAGAGGCCGTTTTTGGCTTAATACGGACCTGATCAAGCTACCACCCTTCTAGTTTCTAAAACTTATTCCAGTTTCTCTTCATTTTATACAACAACTTAAATTCCAGCACTTTACGGAATTCCTTCGACTGTAAGATGTTGCTACGAGGCGTAACACTTTTACATGATCGTCATATATGAAATATAATACTAGTGGGGTAACCCGTCATAAATGACAGGAGGCAAATTCACAGGCAATTGTGTCCTGCTTTAGAATTTCTTTTCCTCCGCCCTTTTATGATGTCAGACCAAGTAACAAACCAATTAGAAATTGATGACGTTCATAAAACAGCTGCGCAAAAGAAATTCTAATGCTGGGCACAATTGCCTGTGATAAACTGTAGTTTAATTTTGCTACTATTATCCCCTCCCCTTTTTATATTTGAAAGAGAAAATGAGCTTTTCATTTTCTCTGGTGTGCTCATGCGTGTTGTTTGTTCCTTTTTTTACTCCTTTCATTTCAATTTCAGCCACCCCTTCCCACTTTTTTTCAACCCTCCACGTTTTTCTCTCCAACCCCTTCTACCCTTTCCAACCTTTTCCCCTCTCCACTTTAATATCATGGGGTTCTTGGATGGGAAGGGTGCAACATATGGTTGACCTTGAGAAAAAAAGCTGTTCATTTCTTCATTTATTTAAATTTATATAAATTCCGACGTGCTTAAATGGTTTTGTGCAGTTACTCCACACACACACACAGGCCTGGGATATTATATATATAATACCTGTTCCCATGTTAAAACCGATAATTTTTCTACTGGACGTCCACATCTTAACCAAAGTCCTTCTGTTACAAACGGAGGTTTAATAAATCTTAAAACATCTGTCGTCACTTACGCTATTTAGCAATTTAATGAAGCACAAACGAAAAAAACTGAAACAAAAACACACGAGACACACCACATGCTTGTAAACTAACTTTTGGTTGCCAATGGCAACGAATAACAGACATCTGTAGACAGCTTCAGAATTTCTTTGGCTCCGCCCTTGTATGAGCGTTATGAATTTCCAATTGGTTTGTTACAAGGTCTGATATCATATGTCCCGCCCTTTTTATTTTTAATTGGTTGATATTTGGTTTGACGCTCATAAAAGGGCGGAGCCAAAGAAATTCTGAAGCTGTCTACAGATGCCAGTCAACGAAACACGACGACGCCGTTACCATAGCAACTAAGCGGAACAAGAAACGCGTCACATTTCACCTTCCCCCCCACAGTGTTGCCAATTTCAGATCGTCAATTTAAAGAAGACGAAGACCTGGGATTTCGTCGTCCAAGGAAACGAAGCGGCGAGCCTCTCGTTCTCTCAGAACATTTTCATTTTTTTGTTGTTGTTGAGTGGTTGAATTTGTTGCCAAGAGGGGCTTTGGTTCTCTGTTAGCATTTTGTATGTTAAAACGTTTTAGAATTAGAAAACCGAGAATGCCTAGAGAACGGCGAAATGCAGCTCGGTTTCGAGGTAAGCGTAAAAACGGCTGCTCTTCGTTGTTCGTTTCGATCTCTGTAAAACTGTTTTGTTTTTATCATTCGAGCTTCAAATGATAGCGATCAGGAAAGTGTCGGAGGTGAATTCCGGTCGCCAAATAATCAGCCTGAAAGTCCAACAGCCTCCAAAAAGAAACGTCGAGGATCGACAGCTTCGAATCCGACTCAGGTCTCATTATTATTATTATTATATAGGGACTCTGTCTCGTGCTAAGCTACACTAAAAGCCTGATGATGATGATAATGGGTTCCTCTTTATAGGCCAGTCCGTCGCTTCCAGATCTGGTGCCACCTCCTCCGTTGACCGGATTCGGCGAAACGATTGTCGCCAGTAATCCTTTTGACGACACTCCGCCGTCGAATCCAACTATACATCCAAAACCACTGACTGTTACGTCAGGAAGAGTGCGTATTATTCTTCGGACACACATTTAAACAGGGATCAGTTGTTTATATCAACAAATCTAAATTAGTCGGTTTAAATCACATGATTTTTAGTATGGATGGGATACGAATTTGAATCACGAGAATCTTGAAAACGATTCGAGATTGGAAAACTCGAATCTTTGTGCTATTTCGTCTTTTGAATCCTAATCTAAAAAAAAAACTGTTAAAAACTTTGGTAAAATTAGTTTTAATCGCTGGCTTTTTTCGGTTAGTCAACGCTTCTATTTTACGTCAATACGTAAAATAGAAGCGTTCACTAACCGAAAAAAGCCAGCGATTGTTGCAATTTCGGTGGTACCTGGATCACCAATATCATCACCTTGTCGCCACCCTGAGCGACACACTTGTTTTTTTTATTATTAATAATTTAATATTTAATAGTATTTCATTTATTTGAATCTTCTTAATGAATAATATAGGATTCTAATATGAGAGATTCGAGAAATTTGAGAACCTTTTAGATTCAGATTCGAGAAAAATTAATGTTCGTCCCACCTCTAATTTTTAGTATTTTTTTAACAAATCAAGAGTATATATACTCTTGGAAAATTTCCTGAAAAATAACAAAAAACGAAAGTCTTCTAGATGCCCTGAAAAGCACTGAAATGAACTCAAGAGGGCCCAACAGTGTTGACTTCTGAGGACCATAAAACCCCATAAACCGTAGACAATTAAACTAGGAAATCTCGCCAGTTGAGAGGTCTCTTGAGAAGTAGCACGAGACCCTCGCGGAAAAAACTTAATACCTGAAATAAACCCGGACGACATCATTTGATTCCATTTTGAATTGAACTGACTTGTTCAATTCGATGGAAACGTCTAAACATAAATTGAATCCTTCGAGGCAATGAGTGTCATTGATTAAACCGAATTTATTAATGAATTTGAACCATCTAAACAACACTCCCCATAAGTTTCAAATTAATCTTGAAATTCTCCCATAAATTGCTTTAAAAGAAAACACTCATATTGTATATTTTAACATTGACTCCTGTTTCTTTCTCGCGTTTCTTGTTTTTCAGGTGTATCCAGCGGATCAACCAATGGTATTCAACCCTCAGAATCCTAACGCTCCACCAATCTATCCATGTGGAATCTGTCACAAAGAAGTACACGATAACGATCAAGCGATTTTATGCGAGAGCGGCTGTAATTTCTGGTTCCATCGAGTGTGTACCGGACTAACGGAAGCCGCATATCATTTACTGACGGCCGAAGTTTATGCAGAATGGGTTTGTGACAAGTGTTTATCCGGCAAAAACATTCCCTTAGTTAAGTTTAAGCCGTAGATACAAACACAACAATATATATATAAAGATATAATAGCGGGGGGGGGGGGGTTCCTTCGTCTCTCTTTCAAGCTTTGTTCTTATTCTATCTTCTAAAATTCGTTTCTTCTCGGATCCATGTCCAATTATAACAAGTGAAAGAACTTTCTTTTTTTATCTCCTCAATTTTGATTGTGAATATTCGCTTTTAACTTATTTGAATTCGAATCATTTTTATTTACTGTTATTTTGTTTTGTAACTATTTTTCATTTTTCATTTTTGGTTCATTGATTCAAATTATAAAACATTTTTAACAATTGACTGAAGAGGTGATGAAATCATTCGATTCGAATGTGTGAAATGGTTACGTGTTACATAACCATCGTAGCACCTCGACTTAATCTGGGTAAAGACGGCCAGTTCTGATTTGCTAATCCTTTAGTTTTTTTGGTAAAGGTGGGCATTGTCATGGTGGGCATTATCACGCCCAGAATGGACAAGCGATGGACAGCTTGGTCTTAAGAATGAAATGACTGTTTTTCACGGCAATATATTTGATATTTGAAAGTATTGCCACGTTTATAGTCGGCGTGTCTACATTTGAGTTCTCAATGATATAGCGTTGTCTTCTTCTTTACCTGAAACTACATCCCGCACCGAGCAGGGTCGGTCAAATGCGACAATGCGAGTCGGATTTGGCGAAATGTGTTTTACTACCGGCTGCCCTGCCTGGCCGCAACCCCGTAATTATGGAGAAATAACGAAAGACAATCACAACAAGCATGCCTCGACCAGAATTCGAACTGCAGCAAAACAAGCACAGGCTAACGCCACAGTGCTACTGTGGCGTTGGCAGTGATTGTGTACAACTTAAAAATACTTAAATACTTAGGGAAGGAAAGGACGTCAACATAAAATAACGAATATTAATGGAGCATGAAACTTGAATGGCAGTTTTTACGGCATTTTGGTAAAACTGTCATAAAAAGTTTATTTTAAAAGGTCACTTTGGATACCTTTTTACTTTTCTGTTTTATAGTATTTTAAAAATGCGACTGAGAATTCTAAACCAGAGAATTACAGACAATAGGAAAGGTTTAGTTTTATGTGTTGGTAATGGATTATCACTTTCTAAAAGAATCTCAATTAATTTAAATTAATTTTTAAATTTTAATAAACCTACTCTTATTAATAATTAAAAGTGGTGCTTATTTTTCGTTTTGAAAAGGCGTAGCTTTTTAAAAAGCAATTAAAAAGCATGTTTAACATTTTAAAATAAATTTTTATATAAGTTTGAAAATACTTGTTTCGGCATTCTAGTTTTGTAAAGATTGCTAAACTTTGTACATTTTAAAATTTAAACATTGTGAGCTTTTGGCGACGACCTTATAATTTCCACCAACTTATGATGATGTTTTCTGTAACTCGGTCCTTCTCTGCTTCGCGCAGTGCCCTCACGGAGAACAGTCGGGCCACAGAAGTAGTCGGATGGTGATCGATTGTGATCATCTTCTGTGCAGGGGTGTAGTCTTCGCAGAAGGATGGTGACCATCGCTCTTGGTCGTCACTGATGTACATCTTCTTTTGTTACCAGAAGAAGCTGTAGCTTCTCCAGGATCTGTATGTCTCCTTGCCCTGTGGTGCCTCTGACTTGCTTAGAGAAGGATTAGTTTCCAAACAAATAGACAACGCAGTTTCTCATTATAACACTTTTATTCATTCTTGCTCAGAAACATTAAGAGTACAGGAATGAATTGTTTAGATTAAAGGTGCATCTTCGCGACAATGATGTGGTACGGATTTAGAAATCAAACATAATACAAAAGTTGAGCAAGTAAGAACAAAGAAGAACATGGTCTTTTATACCTTGGACCTGTGTACACCTACGAGGTGTAACCAGGTCTAAGCGACCATAGTCCTAAGAGTATCAATCTGTCACTTGAGCATGAGGCAGAGAGAGGGAGGGAGGGACAGCTATGAGTTGTTTACCCCAGGCTATGGTTTTGGCGGGATCACGAGTTACTGGGTGTTACATACCCCCCAACTTTACTTGGAGTACGTCCTCGTACTCCAGCCAAAGGTGGAAGGGTCAGGTTACACAAGCATGAGAAATGGGTGGCCGTGCATGCACCTTGTACAGAGGTAGATTAAAAGAGGGCACTGGTACAAGAGTGTCCCCTAACTCATAAAAAGCTGAAAACAAAAACAGAATTAAAATTAAAAGTTTGCCACGTGGCGAACACATATTGAAATGTGATACATTTTTAACAAAGAATGAATTTTTCTTCATGCATTCACAATGAATCTTTTCTTTTTTATTACTTTTTCAAATTCACCACCCCAATGGGTGGTGACCACACGGGTACATGTGGTTTTTTTAAACTTATACTCAGGTTGGGTGGTTGCATGCACAGTGCATGCCAAGATATATCCGTGAAGTGCTTGTAGGGTCTGATGGTGGTTGAAGAAGTTGGCCCCGCAGCCAGGGGTGGTATACTTCTCAGGCGGCGGCGATCCACCCGCTGTCGAAGCCCCGGAGACTTTCCATGAAGCTTCGGTGAATGGTGGCATCGGCGGTGATAATCCGGGCCGGTGGTTGTCCAGTGAGGACACTGTAGATGGCATCCCAAAGGATGGCGGCGGGTATGTGGCGCGGGTCCTCCAGACAATCGTTCTAGCGATGTACACTCCGTTAAGCAGAACTCCCAGGAGACTGCCTGAAGGGCCGTGATGGGCTGTTCGGCAAATTGGTATATTTCAACATACCGGTTGGATGGAATCAGGATGGCCATGGAAAGTTGTAAGTGGTACGTCATTCCCACGACATAACATTCCTCCGGTATGTAAAGGCGTGGAAACCCCTCCATTAGGTCGTAATGGCCCAGATAATAGGTGTTTGTTGGCCGCGTTTGTTGTTGCCATAGTGCCCAGCAGTTGTTCAACAGTTTCACATCGTGCTTCTTGGCAAAGCAGTCGGTATACCGGTAGTCTTCTGGTGGTTACTGTCGGAATGTGGAAAGGTTGTGTCACTTGCGGTAGGATTATGGGTGCCGGTGGTGGCTCCGGAATTGTTGGAGCCTTGGTAACGTGGGAGGGCGAGGTGGTGGATGTTGTTAGGTCGACAGCATGCGCTGTGTCGTCTGTGACTTCTTCGGCTCCAAGCTGACGCATCGTGGTGTCACCTGGGTCCATACATGTAGATGGGCCGGGGATGGCATCGTCCTGGCTTTCCGTTCTCTTATCGCACTGTGACATCTTGCTTTTCTTGTAATGATTTTTGAAGTGCTGGTTACCAGCCCGGCGTTGTCTATATACTTGTGTTTTCCGATCCCCATTAAGGTGTGAAATTCCAGAGTCCCGTGGAATTAGTTTCATGGAAGTAACTGGAACTCCAATAAGCCACTCAAGTTGTGTTTACTATTGGGAGTCCACGGGGTGTCGGTTTTCGGGTATTGAACGCCGTTCTTCATCTATTGTTTGTTGTGGTTGTCAGATGACCTGGTCCCCAAACACAATGTACAAAAGTTATACCCATTGGAAATTTGATTCTTGAGCAGTGAAATGTGAGCAGTGGGTGTGTGAATGTTTGTGGTCACACGTGTTGGGTTTTGTTTACAGTATGATTGCACCAGCGAGTGACCACTGCAGCAATATAAACAAAAAATTTTGGGTTGTATTGTGAGTTGTTGATAAATGGGTTAATGAGGTGTTGATGATTGGTTTGTTGTCGTTGTGGTTACTATTGTTGTGATGAATTTGGGTTCCTCTTGCTGTGGGGAGTTCTCTCCCTCCAAACCTTGAACAGCTGTCCTCAGTTGTTTCGGCTTGATATGAACTATGTTCACCGTATCTCGAATCAGTCTCTCAAATGTGTCTTTGTATTCCAGCTCGAGCACTGTGTCACTGATGATTCTGGTTGCGGTGTAACCATCTCTATTAATAACGCAGTTTTTTGGTTTCATCAGGCACAGTGCGGTGGTCTTGGACGAGCACTGGATCTCCAACTTTGTATGGGTATGGTGTCTTTCGTTTGGCGTCGTACTTCTTTTGTCGCAGGTTGGCTTTTGCTATCTCAACCTCTTCCGTGGTGACCACAGGAGGTGCTGCAGGATTCGGATCCATAACCTATATTAGGAGAGGTGCCCGTTGTTTCGTAGCCGGGCCTCTCTTCCAAACATTAGTCAGTATGGAGAGAACTTTGTTGAGGTGTGCATTGCAGTATTATATGCAAAGACAGCGGCCTGGAGATGAAAGTACCAGTCACGCTGTCCTGGGCTCCATTGATTAAACCTTTGTTGTCAAATGTCGTCGTCGTAATATTCATGTCGTTTATTGAGAAATAAGACCCAAAACCAAAAGATTGAAATATAAAATTCTTTGATTTATTGACAAAAATTTCGTAAAAATCGTACAAAATAATTCTAGAATGAGTTTGGTATGACCATCATCCTGAGAATTAACCCTAAAAACTAAAGACGAGAAGAGAGAGTGTCCGGCCGTAGCTAGAGTGACCAATGTAAACATCTTAGTTCAATTGCTATGTCAAAACAGAAGACCGAGTCACAATTTGCATTCACTTTTATACAGTTTGGAACAATAGGTCAGTCACGTGGTTCAGACAATAGAACCATGTTTTGAACTCTTAAAATTAAAAGGCGAAATATTATCAAAACATTACCAGGATGTCATCTAGGTGAGACAGAAAGATTACCTTCCCTGTCCACATGAGTGAACATCACATCCCGTCTCAGGGTGGAACAATATGAAAAAGGTAAATCTCTTTCTTTGATTTGGGGTCTTTTAATTAACTTTAGAATATTTTCAGCCTCAGAATCCTTAAACTTGAATTCTTCAATCAGCTGACTTGAGCTACAATTGTTCTCTTATTGAATGTCACTATTAAGAAAAAAGTGTGGTGACGCCCTCTAGAGAAGGGTTACGTGAGAAAAATGTTATGACGGCATGGTGGCCGTCACACCCTCCAACTAGATTAAAGGCATGTCTCTGGGCCTTTGAAATCGAATTTACTCTTTTGCTTGTATTTGTGACTTGTTGTGCGCTTCAGAACGTTGCAATTCTTAATAAAAATGTCACAGTAATCATGCATACAAAATATCACAGTAAAAATAAACGTATCAAATATCAAAAATCTCTGACTACATAAAAATAGAACTTAAATTTATGACTAAAAGTTTTTACGAATACAAGAAATTTTAGGGTCGAAAGAAACTTCCCCCCCCCCAGTGGGGCTCTTGATAACCTCCAATGGTTAAACTTAATCTTTAAAGTACACAAAAATTAAAATAACTTCTAGAATGACTTCCAACATAATCAATTTAACACTTGAATTTATATAAAAAAAAGTTTTGAACGATTAAAATGGTTCGTTTCCTTACGATCTCCTTATGTGTGGATCCACCCATTCTTAGTGGATTCCTCGGAGTTATGCAGGGCCTCTTTCGTGCATCGGGTCATCTTCTCGCTTCCCAGTAGTTTTCGTTGGGGACTTCCTTTTGTGGAGATGACTTGAATGATGTCAACCAGAATGCATACGTCGGTGGTGGCGCCCATCCCCTCGTACAACTTTTTGTACTGGATTTGTAGTTTTGACTTCATTGGTTGTTTCAAGGCAGTCTCGAGGAACAACCGTGTTTGCCCATGCATCACTTCGACGTTCCAGTGTCCTCTTACATATAACACTCGGCACTCCAGTTCTTTTTGGTCGAAGATGGCGGCTGCCAGATTTTCTCGGAACCATAGTCCCATTGTGATCTGCTCTGCTTCCTCAGGCAGATCTACGTGCAGGAAAGTGTCTTGTACATCGAAGCAGCCAAGATAGTGTTGTTCGCTGGCTCTCGCGATGGTGCCATCTGGTCATTTGATCTTTGTTTTCATCTTGACCTCGTCTGATCCCTCACAGCAAAGAGCCCTTGACTGCTGAGGGGCAGCCGAGGTCATAGTCTCCTTGACTATGATCGTGCTCTCTTCGTTGATCGTTACCAGTCATTTGCTTCCCTGTCGATCCTCTACTGGTTTTTGTATCACGTTCAGGATTGTTGGCTTTGGAACATCCCCTTTGGTCATTTGGCAGGTGTTGATGCTCTCGTTGCCTTGTTCGATGATTCACTTGAGTCAGGCTGTGGTGCTGTCGGGAATCTTGCCATGAGAACTTGTTCTGCTAATCAGTCCAGCACGGTAACTTCTCGTCTTGCGAAGTTTTGCTTCCGGGTTGACAGCCGGAATATAGAAATGTTCAGGCACATTTGGGTACTCTATAACACATAATCATTTGCCTGGACAGCACTACATTAGAGCCCGTGACAAGTCTCTTGCTTTCGTGCTTGGATTCCTGTATCGTTTTTTTGGTTGTCTGCAGGAGTGGCGTTTGATGGCCAAGGCTCCATTGCCCAGCATTCGCATCTCTGATTGTCGCAATCGTCCCTATTTGACGATGCATTTTTCCATCTTTTTGTTTTTCGAGTGCTATAAGGTCGATTAGAATGATTCGTTCTCCCTTTGCGTTGAAAACGTTGGCAGCCAGATCACGTCCCCAATCCCCATGCTCGGTAGTGATGGTTCAGTGCATTCATAAGTCTAACGTCATACTTATACTGAGCTTCTGAATCTGTCATAGCCGCAAATGCTTCTCCATTTCAGTTTACTAATACTGTGAAACCAGACTTCATAGAAGGGCGCAGGAATTTTTCGTGGTTCTGCGGTCTTCTTTACCATCATTCCAGTTTCTTTTGGAATGTCTTCGTCCGTGTCGGTAGCTTCGAGCATTAGGACATCGTCGTCCAAGCTAGAACGCAAGGGTCCTTTCCAGGTCTCTTCAACTTTCTTTGCAATCTTGGCTGGCGCGGAATCCACGACACTGTTGGCCGCTGCCGATGAATGTCGTTTTTGCTTTTTGTTGTTGCCCTCAGATGAAAAGCCGATTAGATCTGATGATGATGGGACTGGCATGCTGGCCGTTGATCCATCGCTAGTCTTGTCAGTTGTTTGGTTCGGTATGGAGACCATGAGTGGCGCAATAGTCGGTGCATCACAAGTGATCTCCTTGTTGGGTATTTGTGGCAGCGGAGGACTCGGGTATGACTCAAGATAATGCGTTTTCGCATAATCATCTTTGGCACCCTTCAAAATCAGTCATTTTGGAACGTATTTACCATCTTTATTCAGTATCTCATTCACACTTTGACAAAGGCCAAAAGGACAAAAACAAAGAAAAGATGAAAGTGACGAAAATGGAGGCCTCCAGCACAGGTCAGGTCCAGATCCTTGTCCACAACACACTGCCCAGATCCTATGGCTGACCAGGCCACAGGAAACCTCCAGGCAACTCCACCTGGAGGGGACAGAGGTCACTTCTGACCTCTCACCCATTGAACTCAATGGAGAGAGGTCTGCTGGCACCAAAATGGCGTCCATCTCAACAGCCTACTGTAGCTGTCAGGCAGACCACAATAGGGAGTTCGTCTGCTCAATCAAAAATTTGAAATTGAGCAGACCAGGTTGCCACAAACCTTTACATGTGAAGGTATAGCTGAAGTGGGTTTTCCTAAATGATTTTCTTCCTGGACAGTGTTTGAAGAAATGATACCTGAAACAAAGGAACATTTGCTCCCAGCAACAAGCTGTGGAGCATTCATATTAGTATCAACCCCCTAAAGCATTTGCACCTAAACCTCAAAACCTTACCCTAAAAAATGCTTAACAAAATCACCTATCTTTTTACCCACAATCCTACCAGCCCTGTAGTTAAAATGAACCCCATCCATGCTCGAGGAACTTCCAAAATTGAGCATAGCTGCCCTCCAGTCTGTTACATGAGCCCCCACTTTACTACATGCTTCAATTAATTATCATTTACATAACGTGCCTTACGAGTAACTATATCCCCCCTATCCCACCTCTCAGGAATAGCACTAACTTTAACAGTAACTCCAGCCCTACAACAAAAAGTATGCTTTGCTAAGTCAGCTAGCCCATCTAAAACTTCCCCTCCAAACTGTCTACACACATCATTAGCCCCCACTTGCAGAACAACTAAGGCCTCCTCCGCTTTTTCCCCCACATACTATTCTCTTGATATGTTCCTTAACATCTTTAATCTGAACCTCTGGTAAACAAGCTACACTCACTTTTCCTCTTATCTTCACCCACCACCCACTTATCAAGCCTTTTGACATTACTATCACCTACAAAAGTTACTGATCTGCTCTGCACCCCTTTGAAAATAACCCCACCCTCATTTCTTTCCTCAGCCTTACTAACATACTTCTTACCCTGTCTAGCATCATTCTTCTTACCCTAACTAACACCATGCTTCTTACCCTTGCTAACACCCTCCTGAGCTGCATTTACATTAACTACACTTGCTTTCTTAGACTTCCCAGACCCCTTGCACCTCTGCTCTACATTTACACTTTCTACTACCTCCACAGATCCCACTGATAATTCTCTAAAAAAATAAACCTGTTTTTTACTGGAGTACATTCTGAAGCTAGAGCTGGCTTAACCTTTCTTCTCTCTTTTTCTAAAACAACTCCCTAACCTACACCCCCAATATTATGCTTAAGGGGTGTGAGAAGGGCCTGGCTATGACTAAAACACAGCCAGCCTCTCCCTCAGCCAAGCCACCTCTACCTCAAGCTGCACCACCTTCTCCCTCAACTCATCTTCAACACCCTTCCCAGACTCTACCTACTTCCCAATCTTAACTCTCCTAACAGTTTCAACTAGTCTCCCAACCTGATCTTGCTTCCCATACCAAGTATTAACCATTATAACTTTCTAACAAATTTAGTTTCTAAAAACTCTGAATTAGAAACTAGATTCAAAATAAAATGGCAGTAAGAGAAATAAGAGAAATTTAAGAAGTTTGATTTGTACTTACCTAGTATGGCTTCTCCAAACAGAAATCCAGTATGGCTTCTTCAATGCAAAACAATGATAAATTAGCATTTTTTTGGCAAACATTGATATCTCTCAAACCAATGTTGAGATTTTCAATTTGATTACACCAGCATGTTCAGCAGGCAAAATTATATATATATATATTAAGTGAGGTCTGTGTATGTATGTGTGTGTGTTTAACGCTGTTCAAACCTTGAAGTACATCGGAATTTATATAAATTTAAGTGAATAAATGAACCGCTTTTTTTTCTCAAGGTCAACTATATGTTGCACTCTCCCAATCTAACCCCCAATCGCTCTTCTTTGGTTCTACTTTTCCAGTTTTAGCATTTTTCATACATCTCTTGGTTTAACTTCAACTTGAGCAACAAGTTGCTCCTTGATTGCAGCTTCTATTTCTTCTAGGGTGCATACATCTCCGTCGTGCCAAGGCTAGGTGTCAGGGTTTAATGCGGCCTCTGCAATGCGAGTCTCAATTGATTCCGTTATCAATTTCATTTCCGTGGTCATTATTGAGAGGTTGTTGTTAAGGCGGGCGGATTACCCCACTTGCTCATCACCCCAATCAGTTTAAATCTGGTATGATGGAGTTTACTGGTAAGTACTTTAGTTGACCTCCATCCCTTAAACGTAGAAATCTTTGCCATTTTTATCTTTGACTTTTTCTACTCTGGACTGATTTCCAGTACCAGATGCAGACGATGGGCATTGATGTGCTATATGTTCTATTTTATTACATTGGAAACATTTAAGTTTAGTCAGATGCCATGGTGGTCTAGCATCATCTTTCTTTTGATTCTTCTGGTAGCTGTTGCTGTTACCAGAATGGAGTCCATTCTGACCTTTGCCTCCGTTGCTCTGACTCTGACCTTTACTCTGGTAATGCTTATTAGAGTTTGCTTGATTGTCTGAAGCGGTCACGGCATAGGCTCGTCTGTTCACCACTCGATTTTTCCTCTACTTTTTGGACTTTTTATCCACCTTGTCCTTTGAAGAAGTGCGTCGTCTGTAGAGTCCTGGGCCAGTCAAGATGCCTTCTACTTCCGTTGCGTACAAAGTGAATTCTCGTAGCGTATGTAGTGGTGTGGCCTGTAGTGCTTCACGTATTGTTGGATCTAATGCTTTCAATATATGCGAAATCTGTAGGAACTCAGGCATCATTGGAATGACTTTTTGAATTAGCCGCGTTAATTTTCTGATGAAGGTAGCAGTCGATTCTTTGTTTTGCTTCATGCTGTCCATATCTTCTTTCAGCATGCCAAGTTCATTTGGGTGTCCAAAAGCCCTTATAAGTTCGGCCTTAAGTTCAATCCAGGTTCGTGCGTGCTCTTCTCGAAAACATTTTGCGTAAAATTCGTGTGCCTCACCCTCTAGACGGGACCTCATGTAGTGGTGTCTATGGGCGTCGTTCCATTCCTCTACGTCTGCTATGTCTTCAAATAATTCTAAGTACTGGTGGATGGACCCGGTTCCGTTGAACTTTCGTACTCCGTACAGTGGGTGACATCCGCCATATCACTTCTCCAATTTGGCAATAGTTGGTGCTTGTAGTTCCATTTTTGGTTCAAGTTTCGGTTGTGGTGGCGGCAGATCTTGCGTTGTCATGAAGGTC
Organism: Brachycybe producta; assembly: GCA_036925085.1. Lineage (NCBI taxonomy): Eukaryota > Metazoa > Arthropoda > Diplopoda > Playtdesmida > Andrognathidae > Brachycybe > Brachycybe producta. The sequence continues at coordinate 8,518,734 of JAUPFP010000001.1, read as the reverse complement.
GGTGTCCTCTCTACACTCATGGGTCGCCCTTTCTTTTTCGTCTCTGTAGAAGCTTGGACTCTCAGCAGTGTCATTATCTATTGCCGTCTGGTTTTGGATGTCAGGCCTTTTTCGAGAAGTTCGATTAATTGATTCTCCGCCTTTTGATGCTCTTGTTCCGCTGTCGTCTCCTTTGCCGATGCTGTCCGTTGTCTTGTTTCACTCGCTACTCCTTGTCTAGTTGCGTTATCCGGTATAGGATCATTGGTGTTGGCAGTATACCCCGCATCTCCACCATTTTGTAACGTACCCTTGGGGGTGGGGGTTTCCATTACAAAAATATATCTTTAGGGTAGTGTTAATGATGTACGGTATTCGCGAAGCGTGAGGCAGCAGCTTAGTCGCACGTCGATTACCCCTTAGATATGACCTTTTCCCATCGGGGGATCCGTATACTGGGTCCAGCCGAACATACACCTCATAGTCGTTGTGGTCAATGGGATTAATCAATGGGCTCCATTGATTAAACCTTTGTCGTCAAATGTCGTCGTAATATTTATGTCGTTCGTTGAGAAATACGACTTAAAACCAAGAGATTGAAATGTAAAATTTGAGTTATTAACATAAAACTTTCGTAAAAATCGTACAAAATAATTCTAGAATGAGTTTGGTATGACCATCATCCTGAGAATTAACCCTAAAAACTAAAGACGAGAAGAGAGGGTGTCCGGCCATAGCTAGAGTGACCAATCTAAACCTCTTAGTTCAATCGCTATGTCAAAACAGAAGACCAAGTCACAATTTGCGTTCACTTTTATAGTTTGAAACAATAGGTCAATCACATGATTCAGACAATAGAAGCAAGTTTTGAACTCTTAACTATTAAAATCGTCGGGAAACTCTATAGTTTTTGTTTGTCCAAGATGCCCAGTCTCCAGGCTGTCATGCAGCATCTCCTTTATCGCTAAAGTGAGTTGTCTTGGCACAACATGTAGAAGTGCGATTCGCTCCCCTTCCTGGTGAATGATTGCACAGAGGATTTCATCCACCATCACGTAACGCTTCCGTAAAGTAGACTATGCGGTGCTCTCAATCTCACGGATGATTTTTATTAAATGAGGATCCTCCTGCTGCTCTGCAGCCCAATCCCATTGTCGGATCCTGAAAATGACATCGTCGCTCAGGTCTTCAGGAGTCGGTTGTAACTCCCACTTCTGTGGCACATCCACTAGTTGCCTCGATATATCATCTGCATCCACATGTGTCACACCAACCTTGTAGATAATGGTGTTGTTATACTCTTGCATTGACACATTTTTCCAGCTCTGTTTATTGACAATGTGCCTGCAGAAAAAATCTTGTGCTCTAAAAGTTCCCGAAGAATTGGAATTGATTTAACCCTTTCAGTCACAAATTAAGGATAGTCAATAAAAAATATTTTGTGTTTATTATCATGTCATTGGCATCCAAATTAACCACAATTTTTTTTTAAAAAAATGTTTATGAATATGTAATTAATATATTGATTGTCCACCTAAGATAAATTTATTTTTTCTTGCAACAATATTATCCCAACCTCACCAGAGGTGCTACCAGTTGTAACACCCTGTAAATCGTGATCCCGCCAAAACCATAGCCTGGGGGGTAAACAACTCTCAACCGTCCCTCCCTCCTCTCTGACTCACCTTTCTGACTCATGCACAAGCGGCGGATTGATACATAAGGGACCATGGTCACTTGGACCTGGTTACACCTCGCAGGTGTACACAGGTCCAAGATATAAAAGGACCATGTTCCTCTTTGTTCCTCAGTTCTTTCCTTTGCCTGTTTTTGCGATACATTCGAAATCATGGGCCTGAGGATTTCCAGTTAGTATTTTACTATTCACCCTTGTATCTGTACTTCTTACAAGGAATGAATAAAAGTGTTGTAACAAGAAGTAGCGTTGTCTCTATGTCTTTATGTTAATAACTTCTCTTCAGAGGCCGGAGGTTTCATAGGGCAGGAGCTATACGATTCTCAGCAGCTACAACATCTTCTCTAGTCGGAATACCGATGGAGAAGATGTATATCAGCATCAACCGGAAGAGAGAGAGATGGCCGCCACTCTCCTGCATCGATTACACCCCCATGCAGAAGAGTGACTACAATCTATCTCCATCCAGCTCTCTCTACAGCTCGGATCTTCTCTGTGCAGGTGTCATACTGCTCAGAGAAGAAACGAAAAGTAGAAAATGTCATCTAAAGGTTGGTAATAAAATATTGGTTGATGTCAAAAGCTCACACAGTATAACCAAGATGTGTGGACCTGTACTGAAAAGTTTAAGGTTTGTTTCTGTTACACAAATATAGTAGTGATGATATTACCTGCAAGGCAACTTCAGCAATGTTTTTCTGACAAGCTGATAACTTTTTGGAGATTTCATTCGCCAAACAAGGTACTGTGGTGATCAGTAGTTATTCATTTTCTCTTTTAAAACCGTTTTCATTAACTTCATGCATGACTGTGCATGTTTACAACCGCGCACGCATTATTTAGTGTAAATATTGTTATGTCTTTACTTATAGTTTATCTACGTTATGATTATCTTGTTTAGGTTGTTTTTGACAATGTGTTTTCTGGTTGTGTATAATTTCATGTACTTTGCAATTCATTATCATGTACCAATGCATCCACGTTCACCACTACAGCAATGGTCACTAACCCTCCATATCCTTCCAGCCTTCTCATTGCAAAGGCAGTGCTTACGGGCAAATTTGGGGTGCCTTCAGCGGCTCTATCGATGTGGACAGTTTGTCTTGCTAGTCATCTAACTGTCACGTTGAACCCCAGTGTTCCTCTGGATCATAAACAGACACTTGGTCATTTGGACCAGCTTAGGTGTTGTTCTGCAGGTTTCGACCTCAGGCAATTCCTCTGGCAACTCTAGTGGTGGACCTCATGGTCGATGCAAGTAAATAAATTGATGCAGCAAATAAATAAAGCCATTCAAATGCAATTTGCAGTGTTCGTGTTGAGATTATTCAATATTCAATTTATTAATAAAAGTTGTGCAATAACCACAACAGTTGTGTGTAATCAAAACCACAACAGTACGTTCTAATTGTAGCCTCACTCCAATTAAACTGCCAATATGCTGGTCAGGTTGTAGTAATTGTGATTCACCTTCAAGCCTTTTTTTTCTTAACCAGTGATGTGACACCAACTTCTCCACTACTGCTGAATGTGTAATGTTGTAATGTAGATTTTGAAGGTAGCTTTAACAATGATGTGCAACCAAATTCATTGCTTTTTGGAGACATTAAACGCCAAATCAATGAGTGTTGTATAGTAGTTTGACTCCATCTTGGATTTTTTGTTTTATAGTTTACAATTGCATCTAGTAAAAAGCAAGCTTTAACCATTCCTAAAGATGCATTTTTTTCTATTTGTTTAACAGCAGTCTCCAGGGCCTTGCGGTAGATTTTCTCAGTATGATGCAAGTCTTCGAAATGCCACTTTCTTAAATGTCTTTTCTTTAAAATAATCTTCGATTGTGATTTAAAAAATGTCCATGCAAATGCTACTTTTTAATTCGAGTTCCTATAGTCATAACAACCATTTTCAATGATAATAAGTAACTACAATTGCTGTAAAAAAACAATTCTCTTACCTGATCTACTTTTTAAACACAAAATCTGAATTAGTATTGAGATGTTTTGGGTCCTCCATTATTTTTTTATCACCCTGTATTTTGTGTGGCTTCTGGGTCACTCAGTACTTTTGGTACCGCACATCTCCGTCCACGTTTCCTGGGGCTCACCCTGTTGAAAATGTAGAGGCGATTGGATGATGTTCCTTACGGCAAAGAATGTCGTTGTGATACGCTCTTCAGCTGTGCCATGTTCATTCCCATAGAAATACTGTAGGGTAGGAGTTCCATAACTGGACATCTCTATTAAGGTCGTAAACCATGGTTTGATGGGGTAGAGGTACAAGCTTCATCGGTGCCGGGTTGGGGTTGGTGTATACCAAACAAGACCCGATCCTGGTATCGACCCATACCATTGCGAATTCAGTTCCGTAGCGAAGAACCACGACGTGTTATCTTCCAGGTTGCTGTACTACTCCAAAGAGGCGGTACATTGTTTTCCAGGTAAAAAGACCCTTGGTACTGGAAGATGTCTCTTGCACTGGCGGTTGCTTCTTGAAGGTAAACCCAACAGTTGTTCAGGACTCGGTCCAGGGGACCACAATTCGGATATTCCTGAGGACGGTTGTAGGGCAATTATGCCGCTTTTTTTCTAACGAGATAATCCTTTTTAACTCATCGGTCGTCGCTTCCATTAACTCCACCTCAGTTGTAAAGGCAGTTAATGGTGTTACGATGCCTTGCGTTCCCATAGGGGCCACAACAGTTCGTCCGGTCATTAACTGCCGTGGCCAAAGCCAAGATTGTTCTCCGTGGTTATAGGCCTTGAAGCGCATGAGAGGTTAAGGTTCCCAGCTCTCAGTGCAGTCTCTAATTGAGATACATATGTCGGAGTTTCAACTCTTATCGTCGGAGAGGAAGGTGGTGTTTGTTTGGGACTGTCGTCCATTTTTCCAGATGCTACACTAATCGCGTCCATCTCCAACGAATTTGATTATGTATTGGCTTCAGCCATTCTTGCTCCTGATATCAAAATTTCTGAACTACGCGTTTTTTTAAGAAACGAAATTATAACTTTTTCCTACTTCGCATATCTTGTTCAAAAGGAACCGTTATTTTTCCGTTTCTTTTCCGCGATTGCTTTTCACACTCCATTTATCAATTGTAGAGTTGACAAAGTATAGAACCTTTTGTCACCTTTGTTAGGAATTAAATTATGGCGTGTCCAAGCAGCTCTCCACAAATTTAAAGATATTTTTGTTAATAGCGGCGTCTCCTTTTGAAACTGCCAACATATCGCGTCTTATTGGCTGCTTTCACTGGTGACGTTGCTTTGTCCAAACTGTTCAATTTCCTGTTTGTCTTTTACTTCATCATTTCTTTGTTTCAACTTATCATCTGTTTCTACTGTGCCTGTGCAGTACATTCCTTGCGCCTGGGGGTTTTCTTTCAGGTCCACGCAGTCATCTTCTGTTTTCAACGTATCGTTTTCAACATATATTTCATGATTTTTCATGCTTCGGGTGCCGTGCGTCACAATGGCTGCCTTACTGGACGTGCATCACCAGTATGAATCGCATGCTCCGTCAGGTTGGTTTCTCCCAACTCACTCAGATCAAAAGCAAACGATTCTCGAAATTCAAAGAGTAAAGCTTTCATAGCCTTCTTCTGCTCAGCATTGAGGTTAGGTCGCAGATTTAAACAATCCTCAAATCTTTCTTCATTTCTCATGGTGCCTCTGCTGGTCTTTTCCTCAGCTACCATTTTTGGGTTGGGTGTAGATTTCCATTACATTCACCAAGTTCTTTCCAATTGCTAATGGTCCCGCGGTTGGTCTTCTCCCCATCTACCGTTTCTTTACGGATTGCGTGATGATCTCCAAATCCATCGCCAAGTTCTTTTGGATTAGTAATGGTCCCTCTGATGGCTTTCTCTCCATCTACCATTTCTTTATGGATTGGGCCTATATTTCCAGACAGGTCTCCACTTGAGCTACATTCTCCATTACTCATGGTCCCTCTGATGGTCTTCTCCCCATCTACCGTTACTTTCTCTTCAATTACTAATAGTCTCTCGGTTGGTCTTCTACCCGTCTACCGTTACTTTAGATTGGGTTTAGATCTCCAATTCGTTCGCCAAGTTCTCTTCATTTACTAATGGTCCCTCAGGTGATCTTCCTGTCTACCATTTCTGTATGGACTGGGCGTAGATCTCCATAACATTCGCCATTTTCATGTACACTTTGAACTGTAGACTCCGCCTCGATCATTGATCCTTGAGGTAGATTACTATTCAAAGTCTATTCATTGGTCATGTGAAGGGCCATGTCAAGTACTTCTGCAGTGCCAACTCCTTGATGGCACCAAGCGTCAGAGTCCTTGAAGTGGTATTGCGCACCAGTACCTTTATCTTCCGACGATCATCAATCTCCATTATTTCGTGTGCAGTCATGATTCCTTTCTTCTCTCAAGTTTCTGGGTTTACGTCAATCAAGACCATTTCTCCTTTCTTAGGGCAGTCTTTGCATCGAACTTGAACAATTTGTTCCTCACAGGGATCAAGACGAATTTTCTTAATCAAGTGCAACGTCAAGGGTTTTCCATTTGCAGTCGGGGTGGTGGGTACGATCATCGAACCATAATCGGATTGTCTCCTAGATGAGTTGATCTTCCCATCTCCCTCTACTCTCTTGTAAATCCTTGGCACTTCAGCCATTTCATCTTCAATCAGAACATAGGTATATATGGGGTCGGTACTCTCAATAATTCCAGAAGTTCCTCCCTCCATCATATTCTCCTTGAAGTAGATCGCTCGGTTCTCCATATCAATCATCAATCGGAACGCAGCTCCGAGGTTGTTTCCTAACAAAGCCTCGAGTTCATCGATAATCATAATCCGCGTCGTTGCCAGTTTCTTGTAGTCGTACATTGACCCCTGCTGATCCAACAATTCGGATTCTCGATCCACCAACTGCATTTACTGCTTCTTCAGCTGGAGCCGGGTCGATTTTCAGGCCAATCATCTTTGCAACTTTTTCGCTTAGTATGCTTATGTCAGCCCCTGAATCAACCATCATTTATACAGCTATTCCATTCAGCGTAACGAAAATTCTCGAACGTTCATATTCGGGAATTCTTAACTGAATTGCCACCGGTTCTGGTATCGTCATCACAATTTTTTGTCTTTCAATTGCATCTAGATCATGTCCTCCAACAGTTTCCTCTTTATCACACTGTTCTGTTACCACTCTTGCTGGGAATGAATTCAATACCTCTGTAAGCTTCTGGACCACATCAATCAAAGTTGAGGTTATGGACTGTGTCGGTAGACGAGCTATCTTGGCTACTGTCACCGATTCACTATCTCTCGTGCCTCTCGGGTTGTTCAATGTGGATCCGCTAATCTGCAGGACATCCGATGAAGGGTGCTTCCACAAGCCACTTTCTTTCATTCTGCCTCTACTTAACTTCATCATCTGCAGGTGCTCAATTCTCTCATCCTGCGGGACTCTCACGGTTACTTTTCCAGGCATGACATCCTTTACCATCATTCTATCCAAGGTTGAGGGTTCAGGTACAGGCAGTCCGACTCAGTTCATCCTCTAACTCCATGTAGATTCGCATACTTCATCTCTTCTTGTGTCAGGTGATGGGCAGCAGGTGGGGCGGTAATGGCACTAGTTGCGGCAACTGCGGCTGCCTTCTCGACTTCCTGCTGTTGTTTCTAAGCCTCCATAATGTGCCTTACTGCAGAATGCGGAGGTCTGTTCTGATGCTCAGGGCAATCTTTAACCAAGTGTCCAGTTTTCCGACATAAAACAGTGTCGCGTATATGGTCCTTGAAAATTCTTGTTTTGCCCATAATTTCTTCCTTTATTCACATGGTTCTGCCGCTGCTGCTGCTGTTGTTGGAGATGCGTTTGCAGATTCAGATGCTGCTGTGGTCCCTGACCATAACTTCTTATGTTTCTTCTAACTGCTATGCTGCGTTTGCGGTTGTTGTCCTCCCATCTGCTGATTCGTATTCATCTGAGTTTGCGTTCCGCAAGTTTGCGGAGTCAGTTGCTGCTGTTGGGTTAGGCTGTTGATTCTTGGGAGTACTCCTGCTCTTCATGGACAGTTGACCCATAGCAATCAAATCCTGCTCCATACAATACGTTCGCTCCATGTACTCTTCAGCTGTCATCGGGGCTAATCCACAAAGTTTTGCAGAGAATTTTTTGCGCAATTCATCTTCATTTGGAGTAATTCGGTCACAGCTTCATACATTTATACCCAAATTGATAGAAGGGCTCATCATCACGTTGAATCAAGCTCTGGAGTTGTTTCATCCATTGCCTTCCGTGGTTGGCTCTTCCGAATTTTTTAACAATGTGCGCTCTCATTTCGACCCATGTTGTGATTGGCTGTCTCCATTAACGAATTCAAAAATCTTAAAGCATAACCTTCTAGACACAAAGAGAAATAACTGCAGTGCTCATTGTCAGACCATTGGTGTAGATGCTTTTAATGTCTTGAAGAGGGTGCCATGTGCCAGTCTGTTTCCATTGTTGGTTGCAGGGAGGAGCGTGCGTCCATTCCAGTTCATTCAAGGGTACAGGCGTTACAGTTTGCTCAATTCTTTCTATCGGTTTCTGTGCATTTGTTCGGGTTGACGTGGTTGGCTCTGGTTCCAAATTCAGAGGTCCTAAACTCGCTTCTGCTGCCATTGGTGTCACAGCACGAGGTGACGAACGATGTACAGGCCCAAAACAATTCATCAAATTTTCAACCAAAAATGCTCGCTGCTCTGGGGTATATTTCAGCATCAAAAGGCCCATAGCGGAAACCTCCTACTCCATATTCATAGCACCATGTGAGGTAATTTAAATCGTTAAACTCACCCTACCATCATGTACCAGGTGAGATGGATGTCTGTAACGTCCCGCCAGACCGTTACAATGCGCGTTAAACGAAAACTTTAAAATGTTCCCACTTACCGGTAACAGAGCTCCGACGACAAGGACGGGACCGTACCCGCAGCCACCTCTCCCATGGTGGACCCCTTGGGTGGTGCCGGTGCGGAGCTTCTCTTGACGGTGACACCAAGTCTATCTTCCTGTCTCACAGTGCAGGTGGGTATGTACGGCTTCAGGTTATCTACGTGACACCGGTCGCACACCTTCCTTCCGGTTCCTTCCTTCCGGTTCCTTCCTCCCGGTTCCTTCCTCCCGGTTCCTTCCTTCCGGTTCCTTCCTTCCGGTTCCTTCCTCCCGGTTCCTTCCTCCCGGTTCCTTCCTTCCGGTTCCTTCCTTCCGGTTCCTTCCTTCCGGTTCCTTCCTTCCGGTTCCTTCCTTCCGGTTCCTTCCTCCCGGTTCCTTCCTCCCGGTTCCTTCCTCCCGGTTCCTTCCGTCCGTCCGGTTCCTTCCTCCCGGTTCCTTCCTCCCGGTTCCTTCCGCCCGTCCGGTTCCTTCCGCCCGTCCGGTTCCTTCCTCCCGGTTCCTTCCTCCCGGTTCCTTCCTCCCGGTTCCTTCCTCCCGGTTCCTTCCGCCCGGTTCCTTCCGCCCTTCCGTCCGGTTCCTTCATTCCTTCCGTCCGTCCGGTTCCTTCCTTCCTTCCGTCCGTCCGGTTCCTTCCGCCCTTCCGTCCGTCCGGTTCCTTCCTTCCTTCCGTCCGTCCGGTTCCTTCCGCCCTTCCGTCCGTCCGGTTCCTTCCGCCCTTCCGTCCGTCCGGTTCCTTCCGCCCTTCCGTCCGTCCGGTTCCTTCCGCCCTTCCGTCCGTCCGGTTCCTTCCGCCCTTCCGTCCGTCCGGTTCCTTCCGCCCTTCCGTCCGTCCGGTTCCTTCCGCCCTTCCGTCCGTCCGGTTCCTTCCGCCCTTCCGTCCGTCCGGTTCCTTCCGCCCTTCCGTCCGTCCGGTTCCTTCCGCCCTTCCGTCCGTCCGGTTCCTTCCGCCCTTCCGTCCGTCCGGTTCCTCCCGCCCTTCCGTCCGTCCGGTTCCTCCCGCCCTTCCGTCCGTCCGGTTCCTCCCGCCCTTCCGTCCGTCCGGTTCCTCCCGCCCTTCCGTCCGTCCGGTTCCTCCCTTCCTTCCGTCCGTCCGGTTCCTCCCGCCCTTCCGTCCGTCCGGTTCCTCCCGCCCTTCCGTCCGTCCGGTTCCTCCCGCCCTTCCGTCCGTCCGGTTCCTCCCGCCCTTCCGTCCGTCCGGTTCCTCCCTTCCTTCCGTCCGTCCGGTTCCTCCCTTCCTTCCGTCCGTCCGGTTCCTCCCGCCCTTCCGTCCGTCCGGTTCCTCCCGCCCTTTTGTCCGTCCGGTTCCTCCCGCCCTTCCGTCCGTCCGGTTCCTCCCGCCCTTCCGTCCGTCCGGTTCCTCCCGCCCTTCCGTCCGTCCGGTTCCTTCCGCCCTTCCGTCCGTCCGGTTCCTTCCGCCCTTCCGTCCGTCCGGTTCCTTCCGCCCTTCCGTCCGTCCGGTTCCTTCCGCCCTTCCGTCCGTCCGGTTCCTTCCGCCCTTCCGTCCGTCCGGTTCCTTCCGCCCTTCCGTCCGTCCGGTTCCTTCCGCCCTTCCGTCCGTCCGGTTCCTTCCGCCCTTCCGTCCGTCCGGTTCCTTCCGCCCTTCCGTCCGTCCGGTTCCTTCCGCCCTTCCGTCCGTCCGGTTCCTTCCGCCCTTCCGTCCGTCCGGTCCCTCCCGCCCTTCCGTCCGTCCGGTCCCTCCCGCCCTTCCGTCCGTCCGGTCCCTCCCGCCCTTCCGTCCGTCCGGTCCCTCCCGCCCTTCCGTCCGTCCGGTCCCTCCCGCCCTTCCGTCCGTCCGGTCCCTCCCGCCCTTCCGTCCGTCCGGTCCCTCCCGCCCTTCCGTCCGTCCGGTCCCTCCCGCCCTTCCGTCCGTCCGGTCCCTCCCGCCCTTCCGTCCGTCCGGTCCCTCCCGCCCTTCCGTCCGTCCGGTCCCTCCCGCCCTTCCGTCCGTCCGGTCCCTCCCGCCCTTCCGTCCGTCCGTCCGGTCCCTCCCGCCCTTCCGTCCGTCCGTCCGGTCCCTCCCGCCCTTCCGTCCGTCCGTCCGGTCCCTCCCGCCCTTCCGTCCGTCCGTCCGGTCCCTCCCGCCCTTCCGTCCGTCCGTCCGGTCCCTCCCGCCCTTCCGTCCGTCCGTCCGGTCCCTCCCGCCCTTCCGTCCGTCCGTCCGGTCCCTCCCTCCCTTCCGTCCGTCCGTCCGGTCCCTCCCGCCCTCCCGTCCGTCCGTCCGGTCCCTCCCTCCCTTCCGTCCGTCCGTCCGGTCCCTCCCTCCCTTCCGTCCGTCCGTCCGGTCCCTCCCTCCCTTCCGTCCGTCCGTCCGGTCCCTCCCTCCCTTCCGTCCGTCCGTCCGGTCCCTCCCTCCCTTCCGTCCGTCCGTCCGGTCCCTCCCTCCCTTCCGTCCGTCCGTCCGGTCCCTCCCTCCCTTCCGTCCGTCCGTCCGGTCCCTCCCTCCCTTCCGTCCGTCCGTCCGGTCCCTCCCTCCCTTCCGTCCGTCCGTCCGGTCCCTCCCTCCCTTCCGTCCGTCCGTCCGGTCCCTCCCTCCCTTCCGTCCGTCCGTCCGGTCCCTCCCTCCCTTCCGTCCGTCCGTCCGGTCCCTCCCTCCCTCCCGTCCGTCCGTCCGGTCCCTCCCTCCCTCCCGTCCGTCCGTCCGGTCCCTCCCTCCCTCCCGTCCGTCCGTCCGGTCCCTCCCTCCCTCCCGTCCGTCCGTCCGGTCCCTCCCTCCCTCCCGTCCGTCCGTCCGTCCGGTCCCTCCCTCCCTCCCGTCCGTCCGTCCGGTCCCTCCCTCCCTCCCTCCCGTCCGTCCGGTCCCTCCCTCCCTCCCGTCCGTCCGTCCGGTCCCTCCCTCCCTCCCGTCCGTCCGTCCGGTCCCTCCCTCCCTCCCGTCCGTCCGTCCGGTCCCTCCCTCCCTCCCGTCCGTCCGTCCGGTCCCTCCCTCCCTCCCGTCCGTCCGTCCGGTCCCTCCCTCCCTCCCGTCCGTCCGTCCGGTCCCTCCCTCCCTCCCGTCCGTCCGTCCGGTCCCTCCCTCCCTCCCGTCCGTCCGTCCGGTCCCTCCCTCCCTCCCGTCCGTCCGTCCGGTCCCTCCCTCCCTCCCGTCCGTCCGTCCGGTCCCTCCCTCCCTCCCGTCCGTCCGTCCGGTCCCTCCCTCCCTCCCGTCCGTCCGTCCGGTCCCTCCCTCCCTCTTGTCCGTCCGTCCGGTCCCTCCCTCCCTCCCGTCCGTCCGTCCGGTCCCTCCCTCCCGCCCGTCCGTCCGTCCGGTCCCTCCCTCCCGCCCGTCCGTCCGTCCGGTCCCTCCCTCCCTCCCGTCCGTCCGTCCGTCCGTCCGGTCCCTCCCTCCCTCCCGTCCGTCCGTCCGTCCGTCCGGTCCCTCCCTCCCTCCCGTCCGTCCGTCCGTCCGTCCGGTCCCTCCCGTCCGTCCGTCCGTCCGTCCGGTCCCTCCCGTCCGTCCGTCCGTCCGTCCGGTCCCTCCCGTCCGTCCGTCCGTCCGTCCGGTCCCTCCCGTCCGTCCGTCCGTCCGTCCGGTCCCTCCCTCCCTCCCGTCCGTCCGTCCGGTCCCTCCCTCCCTCCCGTCCGTCCGGTCCCTCCCTCCCTCCCGTCCGTCCGGTCCCTCCCTCCCTCCCTTCCGTCCGGTCCCTCCCTCCCTCCCTTCCGTCCGGTCCCTCCCTCCCTCCCTTCCGTCCGGTCCCTCCCTCCCTTCCGTCCGGTCCCTCCCTTCCGGTTCCTATCTCGTAGACTAGGTCAGAATACCGCACGACCACCGTACACCTCTCAGCTTTATAAGCCAAGCTCCATTTCTTCGCCTGGCTGAGCTTCCCAGCCTGGTCTCTAATCCAGGCTAATACAGAGGAGGCTCCACACGGCCAGCGTCATACCGCTCTTTTTGCCTTCGTTGAGCAGCCGTCAAACGTTGACGAGCCTGCTCTTCCACGGCTTGCTGGTCAGGCAAGTCGCGGACTGGACCGTTCAGAAGGAGGTTATCAATCTCCATCCGAGGCTCACGGCCAAACAACAACTGATACGGAGAGACCTGTGTACTCTCCTGGACAGCTGTGTTATAAGCCCACACGGCGGGCCGTAATTTATCCCACCAGTCACGCTGTTCCTTAAGGGGATGAAGGTACCGCTTGATGGTTTCCATTACGGTTTTGTTCGTATGCTCCGTAAACCCATTAGCTTGCGGATGGTACGCCGTCGTGAAGTGATGCGCTATGTTATAGCGCGGCCGGAACTTCAGCAGGACTTTGCTGGAGAACTGGGACCCACAGTCCGAGACAAGACCTTTCGGCGTGCCATACACCGAAAGGATCTCGTCCTTCATTAACTTCACAACACAGGCGGCCGTGGCCCTTCGTACCGCCCTTGCCACACCATACCGGGTGAAATAGTCAACCATGATAAGCACATAGGTGACTCCACCCACGGAGGCAGGAAACTGTCCAACGAAGTCCATTCCCCAGGTATCAACTGGGTACTCCGGCACAATCGGTTGGAGAAATCCCTGACTTCGAGCGAACTGTCGCGCTCTTTGACACACCAAACATGACTTAACATATTCGGCCATGTCCCGCTTCATACCGATCCAGTAGAAGCGTGAGCGCAGTCTCTGGTAGGTCTTAAACATCCCGATGTGACCAGCTTCGGGAACGTCATATAGCTTCCTTAGACAGAAAGCCCTGCATGACTTCGGAACTACCAGTACAGTTCTCAACCGATCCTGGATGGACCTGATGGCAAACAAGAAGTCATCTGCCACCACAAACTTGAACCGGAGGTTCGAGTTGGGGTCACGGAAGATTTCACTCTTCACCTTGGAGCACCAGCCATCGGCCTCTTGCTCCTTGACCCAATCTACCTCGGAACGGATATGGTAAATTACCTCACCTACATCGGCTTTGACGAATTCAGGCAAGGAAAGGTCCGCCACATCACGAACAAGATACTGACTTAAAGCGTCGGCATCCACGTGCAGTGTCCCCTTCCTATACTGAACCTTAAACCGGTACTCTTGTAGCTGCATCTGCCAATGCCCCAACCTGCCTTGCAGGTTTTTGGTTGTCTGCAGATAGCAAAGAGCGTGGGGGGCCACCATCCTTCTTGCGAACAAGCAAGATAGGGCTCGCGTAGGGACTATGCGAAGGTTGGATAACCCCTGCATCCAACATCTTCGCCACCTCTTCTTTCTCGACTGCTCTGGCCGCTGGAGCGGTTCGATGCAATCCTTCTTGCACTGGAGGTTGCCCACCGGTATCGATCGTATGTTCGACCAGAGAGGTTTCACCCAACTCTGTAAAGTCGAACGCGAAATGATCCCGGCATGCCAGCAGGAACTCCCGAAGCTGTCTCGCCTCTTCAGGCTTCAGATTGGGCCCAATCTTAAGACACTCTTCGAGAGTTGGAGCTGTCGTCACATTGAGCACTTGGCGTCCGTCTCCGGACGCCCCTCTCAACTTAGACGAGGCCTCCCCTGGTCGAACCGTCACCTGAGTGGGGTCTCTCCTTCTCAACTTAGAGGGCTCTTCCAGCCCTACCACGATGGCAGCCTCCACAGCTTGAGCCGTGGCTACACCCTCTCCTGTTTCCAGGGCAATAGGTGCATTTCCCACGTTTTCAAGCCAGATATCATACATGCCAAGCCAGTTAGCTGCGGCAATACCTGCCACGGCTAACACACCACGTCCACCTAAGGCTTTCCGGTGCAGCTCCACGAGAAGCAGCTGGCCAGGGCCGGCATGCTCTACCAGCATCACAGATACGACACGTCGTACGTGGGCTGGTAGCCAGACATTCTTCCTCAGTCGCAGAGAACAAACTTCTCCATGCCCAATAGAGGTTCTGGTCTCGGGCAGCTCTGGTGAAACAATGTTCACCCACCCGTCGACCTTCTCGAGTGCAGGCGGAACCACTGGGAGTTGCCGTCCCGGAGGCAAAGCCCCTGGTATCGGCGGTGGAATTGCTTCCACCTCCCTAGGTTCTTCAAGTGCTTGATCGGTGAATGCAGCTTGGAGGACGTCCGGATGTGCTGTCCAGACATTCTCCCGGAAGTAAACCTTCCGGTGCACGATCAACGCCCAACTCCCTTCACCAAAATGAGAGGCACCTTGATGGTTTTCTTGTGGATGGTCAATTCCACATTTGTGACCCCTACTACCTCGATGGAGTGCCCACCCATTCCAAGAAGGAATGAAGGAACTGCTAGTTCCTCTATAGGCAACTCCATCACTCGTGCCACCGCAATGCTTAAGACCGACACGTCGGCCCCGGTGTCTACGATCATCTCCAAGAAACGATTGCCAATCGACACCCACACCCGTGGTGAACCTACATCGTAGGCCCGGCTCTGAAGCTCAGGAATGGGAACCCGCGGGTTCCCACCATCGACCTTCTGCATCCCGTCCACCTTACCGTCCACACCGGACGGTAATCCCAGACGTGCAGAAGGCTGGGACACTGTCTCAGAAACCAGAGACTTCCCAGGCACAGCAGGAGGTATGGGCGCACCAACTCCTCCCGCCTGCTCGATGAGCGCACGATCCAGCACCTCACCACTAGGCATGTAGGGTGAGGGGGCAAACCAGCGATCCAGCTGGCTGAACACGGCCTCCAATGTGGAGCATGGCGATGGAAATACCCACTGGGTAATTTCCGGGTCCGCAGACCTCGCCAGAGGCACCCCTGCCTTACGCAGGACATCCACATATTTGGAGACCACCCGGAGGTACATCCCTCGCTCAGAACCCAGGCCCTGACAGGCACCTGAGCTTTGAAGCTTAACCGGTCGCCCACCACTCAGTTCGGTGGCGACCGGCGGCGGTTTCCCGAAGATTTCTCTTCGTCCTCCACGAGTCGATAGTAGAACTGGCCATCATGAATGGTGGCCAGGTACTTACAACCCTCCAGCCAAACCGGCGCAATGCCAGTGGTTGGCTGGAGCTTCTGGCTTTCGCCAGGCATCACCCCGGCAACCTGTCTTTTGGCCGAAGCCTTCGGACAATCCTTCTTCAGGTGACCCATCTGGTTACACCCGTAGCAAGGACCTAGTCGCCTGAGTGAGTCTCCTGTACAGTCCGTACTTCGAGGCGTTGCCGCCAGCTGACCTCCACCAGAGCCTGCCGTCTTCCTCTTCTTGCCTCCGGTCTTGGCTCCTGCTTTGTCCTACTTGGACGGTGCAGCAGCCTTCGCACCTGTTTGGTTTGGAGAGGAAGCCTTGGCAGAGCTCCCAGAGCTAGCCGTGGTTCCCGAGGACTGAGCGCTAGCCCTGTCCTGAGGAACCCCTCTAGTACGGTTAGGTAATTTACCTGTTAGAAGCAAGTCGGCTTCCACCAGCCGTGCCTTTCTGGCATATGCTTCTACCATACCGGCCTTACAACCGATCAATTGATCAGTGATGGCCGCCAGGAGTTTCCGTTTGAAGCGTATGAGCTGACAGCTCTCGGTCAGACAGTTCCAAGAACCGCCAGTAGAATGCCTGCACAGACTCGGTAGCCCCGTTTCATCGACTCATATTCGCCGAAACAGAGGCGATCCTGGTTACTTGTGCTGAAGCGGCTACGCATAGCGTCCTTCAGCTCAGTCCAGGTCACGTCAGGAAGAGTTTCCACCAAAGTGGCGTAGTACTCTTCCGCCGGACCGTCCAGCAGAAACGTAAAGAAACTGCAACAGGACTCATCTGTCCAGCGCTGAGCTCGGGCTTTCGCTTCGAACTTGCGGAGAAAAGGCGCCAAGTCCTCTACCGTCGTAACGAGCAAATGAGTGGACCGGGTTAAAGAACCCGAACGCCTGAACCTCCACTGGAACCGCTGGAGCAGGCGTCCAAGCAGCGGCACTAACCCATGCCCAACCGGACAGGCAACGGTGAAAACTTGGACATTCGGCCATGGCCGATCGTCCTCCCCAATGAGATCACCATCGGATCCACTGTCTTCTAACGGGTATTCTCCCAAGAGAATGTCACTGCGGTGTTTCCGCACAGTGACCCATTCATCCGGGAAATTCCCGTCCACGCTACCGCCTTGCCGCCTGTCTCCAGGGGGACTCCGCCTTCGGCATCCCAAGGGGACGGTCGACTACGCGGCTGCGTAACTCCAAACCCGCATCCGCACCAATTTCCCTACCTTCCGTCGGTACTTTTGGGGCTGGCTCCATTTTTCACCGTAAATGAACCGTAAAATCTGGACAAAGCCACCAGATAGCGGGTTTCCACCGTCGAAAACGGTAAATTCACGGACAAAAGTCCGTAAAATACCGTACGGATGGAACCGTGCAAAACCGTGGTATCACGGACAAAAGTTCGTGTCCCACGGTGAGGAACGGTCATAGTTTGACCTTACCGGTTTCTACCGCGGTATAACGGACAAAAGTCCGTTTCCCACGGTGTACTTCACAACAACTTTGTATTTTCACTCAAACTCGTAATGTTAATACTTTAAAAACTCGAAATTCACGTGTCGATTCAACAAATTCAAAATTAATGTGACGATCCAACATTTATTGACATTATTAACTTTTATCCATAAAGCAGAAGAATTTTAAATTTTGCGGCAAAAATGGTTCGAAAACAAAAATCGAAACTCACCATTTATAGTATTCAAATTTCGATGCACCTTTTTCAAGTGTAAATTTCTAAATTCCAAGTAAAACTCAGATCTCCATCAAATGCAAGATTGGATCTGGAATCTTACAGATCCAGCTGATTTGCGAAGCACTTCCAATTCAAAGGTTAAAACTTCCAAAATGTAGAATTCACGTATTGATACATTTTTTCAAACTGATTCCAAATTAAAATTTCGCGGACTTTTAACCTTTAGCCGAATTTTTAAATTTCGCGGTAACAATGTAGGCAAACACCAATCAAACAAACTTTCCAATTCCAGGTAATTTGCATACCCCGCACTTCCACCTCATTTTATCGTGTAATGTTGCCCAAAGTGTCGTCTGCTATTGGAAAGCTGACGATTTTCCAGACAGCTTTTACTTCCAATACCGGCCGAAGTGTCGTCTGCTAGAAAATAGGAGACAATGTTGCAGGTGATTGGTACATGTATTTGTATAACCTCAGGTGGGCCCCTTACCAAAGCTACCCCTACACTACAAGGTAGTCCTCTAGTTTCTCTAGGGGATGGAGAACCGGCTGTCGACTATTCTTTTTCAGCGCAGCCTATGCAAATTACCTACACGTTCAACCAGTGGCATTGACCTACTATATGGCTTATTGAAAGAATGACAAACCCACGTTAGCGTGTCCTAAAAATGTCGAAAATTAAAATTAAGAATCTGTGAATGCATACCCACTGAAAAGTTTATTTATAGATAGTAACATTATTAAAATTTCTGATAATTTGAACAATATTTAGAGGTCCCCCAAGGGTCTCCAAGTTGGTATGGTTATTTTTTTCAAAATTATTATTTTAATTTCAATACATTATACACTTGATATAAGTAATATGTTGTAAAATTAAATAATGCATAAGTTTTTGTGAATATTTCTATTTTAAATTTAAATTTGTCATTTGTAATATAAAAAAAACTATGGTAATAGCCATATAGATTTGTGAGCCATTGGGGGACCTCTAAATATAGCTCAAATGAGCTGGAATTTTACAGGTATTATTATTTCACAAGGGAGAAATGTTTTAGAAGATTTTTTGGGACACCCTAACCCACGTGTTACTGTTATCTTTATTTACAGACCTTATGTGGAGTTTCCACAATACAGCCAATTATTAATACAAGTTGGATCTGAGTATGATTCTACTATTCTAATCGATCATGAATCGTGACGTTGTTGGTTCCATCACTTTGTTTCCATGCTGTCTGTTGCATCCAACTGTCGGTCTGATGATCCCTAATCAGTGGCTCCACTGCATCTTCCTGGCAGTTGCCTTCCTCTGACGACCCTCAGGGATCAAAACCCAGGTGTAACCAGGCTCATAGCTTCTGGTCACCTATAACAGAGTGCAGACCAGAATTCAACCGGGCAGTCCACCTCCAGTTGACAAGCGGAAACAGAGCAGACACTCAACCGGGCATAGCTTCCGGCTGAAACTATATCAGAAACAGAACAACTTGGAACCCAAATTTTATGAGAGCCCAACTTATATACACATGTAAGCATAGGTCATGTGATATACATTGGCCAATCATTACACAGTATGCAAATGAATAATGAATTCTGGGTCCCAATGTTACTCTATTGTAACCACAGAAAAGACATTAAAAATACTCAATTGCTATGCTCAACATTGGGCCAATGTTCCAATGTTGGGCTATGCAATATTAATAAAATATTCGAAAATACAAGAGAGTTAGAAACAAAAAGAGAATTTTAATTGGAAAAGTAAATAATTAAAGTGTGAAGTGTTCAGTTTTAATTGGCGGTAAAAAGAACTGCCTCAAAAGAACATGCTTCTATAAAACCTGTTTAACCCTTAAGCAGCCATAGCGTTGCAACATCACGTACAAACATTCATTCTTATTTCCAAGAACTAAGAGGCTAACGAGAGGAGAGAACAGAGGCAATGACGTCAGGGTGTGACATCACGGGCACTGTTGCTAAGGGAAAATGATAGGGTCATCACACATTTCCCCTTTTTTCCACATGAGTGGGTTTGTTAATTTTTAATTGCTTTGTTTGTTTTCTTCTGTTATCACATAAGTGTGATAACAGAAGATGAGTCAGGGATTTTGGCCAAATAGTCCGATCCATTGATGGGTCTATTCGAGCCAAAAAGCTTAATTTAACCAATCAGAAGTTTGTGCCATGAGAATCCGACTTCTGGATTCTCAGGGTATATAAAGAGTTGTATTTTTCTGTTTGGGGCCAATTTTCTAAACACCCAACCTATGCCCAATTTTGGCTAGGTTCTTCAATTTAATTTCTCAAAGTTATTATTTATTTTTTGTGTTGTGATTTTAATACCAGTTCGCATTTTCATTTTTACTTGGAATAAAACTTCCATCTTTACTTATTCTTGTTATTCTTTTCGCATTGGATTAGTTTTGAAACGCGCAGATTTTACCCGTGGAAAAAGGTCCGTCGCAGTATAAATGCAAAAATATTATACTGATACAGATATATTATATATCTGATTTCCTGATTTAAACACAGAACGGCCGCTTGCCCTTCTCAAGACAAACTAACATTACAATCAAATATTGTCAATAATTGTAAGTTTAAAGAACTATTAACACGTAACACGTGCAATTGTCTTTTGTGATAATTGCTGCCTCAGCTTTTAGGAGTGGCCGTGTGGTATGTTACAAACAAAAATAATAGCTTTGCGCTGTCAGATCCAAAGTCTTTCGGCGAGTGCTCGCCAAGGCGTGCGATAAATCATAAATCTTATACATCAATATCGGAATAACAGACCGATATAGGAAAGCGTTGCGTAAAGATTTTTAATTATTGAATGGTTCAAATTGTATTTTGATTGCCCTCTTACAGTGCCACCTGATGCGGCCGCCTCTTTGTATCAAAGCACGGCCCTGGCAGTCTCCAATTTAAAATGTCTTTTTAATCCTTGTAATTTGACAGTAGCCATTTGTTTTTGAAGCTGTAGAATCTTTTTCTTCGCCCGAAATATTTGGTTGCAGTACATTTTTATTTGGTTATTCAACTTTGTAGGTGTACATTTTGGTCTACCTTTACTGTGTTCAGAGGCACTGCCCACACAGCACAAAATATCCACAGGACGTCCTGTTATGTCCACAATAAGTCCAAGACGTCCTGGGATAATTTGGACATCCTTAAGACATCCCACTGATGTCATCAAAAAAAATCAAATTTTAAAATTTTTTTACTTAATTTTATCATTATTAATGAATTTTAAGGTTATAATAAAATATCTAACTATTTATATCATAGTGATTTAAATATTACACTAATTTTATGTATATACCACAGCATGTCCACAGGACATCCTGTGAATATCAAAAGTGTACATCGTTATGATATCTAAAGGACATCTTCTGGATATTAAATATTCATTTTAGAAGATATCCACAAGATGTCTTATGGATATCTATAGCAACTGCTTATACAAGTATAGTGTATATACATGTTGACTAAGGTAAACTAAGGCCTAAGGTAATATAGGATTGTAAAAGGAAGTTTTCATTAAGTGGGTGGCAAAAGTACCACCTGTACTACCCTATAATCCTGTTTTGGAAAAGCAATGAGGGTTTGGGTAAGGCTTATGGAATGTTGGATCATAAAAGGGTGTATGTTTGCTAAAAGAGCACAGAAGTGACTTCAAAGTTTGCAAACTTTTAAAAAAGAAGCATTTTAAATGGTTTTACATATTGATGGTTCATGGAAAAAGTCTTTTAATTTCATGTGTAAGTTGACATTCATTATTCATTTGTATTTCAGTTTCTTTATTAAGTCCTTTGCTTCCCATATTGTGCTATGATTACTAAATTCATTGCATTTATAAACACATTGGCCAAGCACATTCAGGTACCTCAATGTGCTTGGCCAATGGCAGTAGAAAATCTTAAAAATCGAACTTAGGAAAACTAAAATTCGATTTTTTAAAATTGAATTCCCCAGAATATTATTTATGCTAAAGGTCTAAAAGTTCAAGGGAACATTGTCAGTTCTTTATGCTAGCTAGTTTTTCTCCCTTTTGTTGTTCTTTTAAATTGTGAACACCAAACCCAACTCTGGTTATTCAGTCTTTCAGGAGTAAAATTAAGAAAAGCTTGAAATTATTTTAGAAACCAGAAGGGGTATCTTAATCACTTAACAGCAATTTTAAGGTAATGATTTTTACATCTGGCTTATATGTTTGTATGTTAACTTTAAACAGACAATATTTTCATGTTGATATTCTTTTAGATTTGATATTAATTTAGAAAATAGAACTTTAGACTAAGCTTGGTCTGTTAGCAATTATTTAAGATCATAAAGATTCATAACATTATGATCTGAAATAAATGCTAACAAACTAAGCTTAGTCTCAAAAATTCTATTTTCTAAAATAATATCAATTTCTTTTTATAGTGTTAATCCTGAAATGCAGAATAAGGAGTTTGGAATTTTTTTGTTCATAAATTAATCATGACATTAAACCTTTTGCAAGTTACAGTAAACTAACTGGCACTTAAGATTTGAATGTGAAACAAGGAAAAATAATTACTGAATGAATGAACACAAGTGATAACGAATGTTAATACATGTGCTCTAGAATTGTTTCTTGCCTAGTAGGAAGTTGTAACTACTTATCTATGCTCTTACTCTTATATGAAAATAAAAGAATAATAAGGTGAATAATTTTACTATAGTGTGAAATTCATGTATCAAATGTTTTGTCATTGACAATTTACACTCACAATGAATATATTTATTCGGCTGCAGAAGAATCCAAAAATTGATCAACTTACATTGATCATTTTTTGGATTTGTTTGCAGCCCACCCGAAGGAACCTCATGGTCCACTGGAGGGCCACAGACCACAGTTTCAGAAACACTGCTCTACATGAAGCCTTGGACATCCATTGTGCATCTTCTGGATGTAATAACAATGTTCTGGGAGAAATTCTTTAGAGATCCATAACATGCACACTGAATATCCACAGTCATGCATGATGGATGTTCTACCTACATCCATGGCATGCACACTGGATATCCACAGTCATCCATAATGGATGTTCTATCTACATCCATAGGTGGGACATACGGACATCCACAGGACATCTAATAAAGGCAATTGGGATATTCATGGAGGTCCACTGGATATCATGATAATCCATTGACTAAACCCATTGGATGTCCAACGGACGTCATTGTGCTGTGTCTTTGTGGTCGTTTGTCAACTTCCTCATTTTCATTGGTTACAGGCTCATCAGTCGCGCATGTAATTATGGGATGTTCATCACTTTCTAGATGTATAACATTGATTTGATTTTCATATATGTTTTCATTTTGCTGCAAAGCGTCGTTTGTTTCTTGATCTATAATTTCAAGTTAAAAAAAATATATGCACATTTTTTAACTCTTGTTATGAATAAATTCTTGCCTGTGTTAACAGTTTTGGCCTTTTTCTTGGGAGGTTGTAATGTAGAATTATAAGTTGTTCTTCCTCGAAGTTTAACCATTTTTTCACAAAAATATAAATTTTTATCCAGAAACAAGACACAATAAACATGTCATCTTGGCTAAAGCATAATGGTGGGAAATTTCAAATTATTAGACGTCTGCATTCGCCATCTGGTGGCAATTTCAAATTATTGGACGTCTGCATACGCCATCTGGTGGCAATTTCGAAGTATTGCTCGTCCATCTTAGAGGACGTCACTTCCGGTTTTGACGCTCTTGATTTATCCATTTCCGGTTGCTTTTCGTCTCTCTCGTGACAGAACTTTGAGTGGAGGCGCCATATTTGTTCTTGTTTTATTTATTTACCACCTTTAGTGTGGTTGTTTCTCATTGGTTAAAATAATAACGCCTTCAGTTACATGTATGACGTCATAATAAGACGTCATTTGAAATCTCTTTCTTGTATTTGAGGCGGGAATTACAAAGTTTTTTGGTTTATGGAATCACAAGTTCGGAAATTCAGTAGACTTGAACGGGAAGAGCGACAAGAAATTTCTTGAATGCAAAATGTTCCCAATAAACACTGTAACAGAAAAAATAATTTTAAGCCTGGAGTTAGATATTTGATTTCAAAGTTATTCAATTTTAAATGTGGTCCATTAAATAGGGTGTTCTGCAATAACAGCACATTTCTACAATCTGTATTTTTTGCATTTCTTCAACTATACTATTTCTGAATAGAAAATAAATTGCAAAAAATAAGATTTTGTCATATCTGCATAATATGCAACATATTTTCCATGAAAAACATATAGACTTACCATTTAAATAACAATTTATAAACTGATGTTGATAGTGGGGGACAATGGAGATTTTTTATCATACTGTATTATAGGCCTAGAATGAGGGGGGGGGGAACAAAAGTAAAAAGCAGCATGTGAACACATTTTCTACAATTGTAAAAACACAGTGCTAAATCCCCTCGCAGACAAAAGTCAGATTTGATAAAGACTTCCCACAGTTTGGATAAAAAAAATATGAAATAAACTGACCAGAACTAGATGTAATTGACCTTAAGAATAAATTTCAAAAATGATAAAACTTCACATTTAATATTAAGACAATTCAGAAAATTTCATCTAAAAGAACTGTAATATTTAAATGAAATAGATTTTACAAACAAACAAACAACAACAAAAAGCAAATCGTTTGTTTATTGCTCAAAATCAAACATTCCTTCCAGTGCATACAAAAAAAAGGGGTACCATTTATGGCAAAAGGAAGACATCATAATCATGTTTTTTCGAATAAAAAAAGCTGTATTTTTTACAAAAATGTTACAATTTTGTTTTAAATTGTGAATTTTAAATTGTTGCTCATTTGACGAGTCCTTCACCTGTTGGGTCCAAAAGCCAAGGGTAATTGTTGGGACATTGCAAGCAGGTGTGCAATCGAAGTGTCTCTCCGGGAAGTTCTCGAGTAGTCAGTGGACAGGCGTTCGGATGACTACAATAAGGAACCCCCTTCACGTCGCAACGGTCCTTCCACGACTCGAATTCCTTGATGACCTCGACACTCTGCGGTTCTTGCATCCACTGAATCACTTGGGTCATGCTCACAAAATAAACGTCTCCTTTGGTCAGAGTTTCGCCGATCCACTTGATGAAAGTCTTTCGGAATTCGTTATTCTTCTTGAGAAAAGAAGCGTGAAAATAAAGTCCGAATGGAGCTCGATTACTGTTGTAATGGCGATTGAAATTATGATTCAGGAAATTGTAAAACTGATCCGGTTGATTGATATTGCTGCAGGAATCGACCATGGCACAGCCGGGAAGATCCTCGTCGAAAGTGGGATCATCACGACGATCCATTTCGTTCATCACCATTTCCCAGACGGCGTGAGACTGACTGGGACATGCGTGCCCGTTACCGTGACACTTGTGAGGCATTCGGAAGTACAGAGTATACGGCCACAGAGGTGGGTTACTCAAGGGTGCCGTAATTGTCGAATCGTAAAGGAATCCCTGCTCTTCCATCATAGTGAACTGGTTGTTGCCTCCCGTTCTCAAGTAGGGTGATCTCAGTCCGATTACCGAACTGTCCGTTATGTTAGCGAATCTCTCGATAATTAAACGGTTACCGGCAAACTCTTGAACGTATTCTTCTACGGACGCTTCTGTCCAGAATTTTTCATCGTTCTTGTGACTAATTAAAAGAAATAGGAGCACAATTTAATTTATTTTGTTAGATATGATGACATCTTTGGAAGAACTGTTACGTGATGGAATGAGCCGCAATTTCGTGGCCTCTTCTGTGGAGTTCCTGGACGGCACTGTAATTAGTGTACTTGTGAGAAACGAAGAAAGTCCCTTTGATGCCACATCCGTTGGGGTTTTTTCTGTCTGGATGAAATATGTCATCGTAAAGGTCCATGTTGTCGATGTTGACGGCGTCGTCAAAAGTGATGGTCACCATCTGTGGAACCGTTATCGGATCGAGATCGCCGGGAATACGAGTGCCGTCGAAACTGCAGAAACAGTCGGGCAAAATGCAAACGCTGAGATCGCAAGGAGGACTGCGGTTCGGATCCTGATCCACATCTGAAAACAGAAAAAGAGATGGATTGGTAAATGCGGCGACTGTGGTGTCTGCAGGTGTCGCAAGGTGGCCGCCATTATACTCACTGCATGCTCCTTCATCGGATTCATCCGGACAATCTGGTTTGCCATCGCAGAATAACTCCTTATTGACGCATTCGCCATTTCCACAAGAAAGTTTACCTTCAGGACACAAAGGCTCGTCCGTAACAAGCAAAGGCTGAGCCTTCTTCGGTTCTGTTTCACAAAAAGGTGGACGGATTAATAAGATATACTTGGATATGATAGATCGGTTTGCTTACTGTCTAGAAGTTCGCAATTGCTGACGTGGTCCTTCCAGGTACATGTCTGTTTGTCAATGTCAAATGCAAGTCCAGAAGGACACCTCAAAGCCAATAGACCTTGAACGGAACAACGAACGACATCGCGACAGTCGTCGTCTCCGGTCAGACGGAAATATTCTCCCGCTTGTCTTCCATCGCAAAGGTCTTGATCATTGATTCCGTTCGCATCCTGACGTTTCTCCCGCAAAAGCGTCGCACTCCACACTTTGAAATTTTAATTATTAAATTATATGAATATATTGTGTGTCTGTAATTTTGCTAAAATGAATAAAATTTAAAACTGTGCCAAGGACGGGGAGACGAATTGGGGAGAAATTGGGTAGTCGGTTTCCTCCTCCCCCCCCCCCCAAAGTGGCACACCTAGAAGCTAGAAGGCTTTACACCACTGAACACAACCCGAATAATAACAATAGCATTGGGTCGTGACGTTTTTTTTTTTTTTTGACGAACACCTTTTTTTTATGAAAATATGCATATAAAATTGAGGGATATTTTCAAAAAATGATTTCATTGGTGTTTGATATCTACAAAACTTGTTCATATTGACCCAGTCAGTAGACGCAACTTTTCTGGGTGGCACCTCAAACAAGTGGGTAGAAGAAGGAAAAAAAAACGCCAACTGCATTGTTCTACATTTCTAAACTTCCCAGAAAAAAAAACTTGGACTAGCAATTTTAAAATGGAAATTTTAATGAAAAATTTAAAAAAAAAATCCAAAAACCTGAGAGATAATTTTAAAGAATATATCTTTTTAGGTGGTCACTCAACAAATATTGTAGGTGCCTATTCGCCACAATTGATTTAATTGCAAGATTTAGGTGTTTTATGTCACTTTGCATTATCCTGGGCCATTTATTCTTTTTTTGTCATTTCTCTAGATCAGTGTGCATGTTTCCCAAAGGTGCCACTATAGTGTGCCATGAGTTTTGCTAAGTGTGCCATGCATATTGCTAAGTGCACTGTGCGTTTTACTAGGTGTGCCGCAATTTCTGCAGGCAACACAAATACCGTGCCGTTATAAAAGTAAGTTTGGGAACCATTACTCTAGACATTCTACCTGAGGGGACAATCATTTTTGTGTACGCTTTTTCTATGTCAATTCTAGAAGAAGTATTTGTTTCGTGGTGACCCCGGAAGTTCCAAAAAAAATAAACTTGTTTGCCTACATTTTAATGTGAGCTACTTTTCATTTTTTTTTTATTTAAAGTTTTACATTTTCAAGTTTTCTTTGGAGCAAATCAAAAAAATAAATAATTTTTCGTTCAAAATTAATTTAATTTTTTTGCAAATTGCTCGCAACTTTCATAGCAATACATGTATGTGTTTGGCAATGCAACATTCTACCTGAACCGAATTAAATTAATTTTCGCAGTGGCAATTAATGGATAATAAAGTAATATATTAAAATTGTAAATTGCAATATTGCACTTACCTAAATGAGAAACACCAGCAAAGCACAAGAAGAGTAGAAGTGCCACAGGTGTCATTATTGTACTGTCTATTGGAGGAGCACTTCTTTTAAAGTTGTGGCTCCTTCTTACCTCTTTCTACTTGTGTGCAATTATTCTCAGGTGTCTTTTTTCTTACCTGGCCTGTGTATTTTACATATAGACATAGACATACGTGTGTTCAAAGAAACCCCCCGCCCCTGTCCCAATTCGGGAACCAGTTCACAGGAATCGGAGCATGCGCAATTCTCCTATAAACCACTCACCCGGTTTTTTTTTAAAAAACCACCTTAAAAAAATCCTTTAAAATAAAAAAAAAACTTGCTTTAATTTGTTCTTAAGTCAGTAGACTATTTCTCCCTCCAATCACAATTATAGAATTAGAATTGCGTAAGTCGAAAAATTTAACATTTCTAAATTTGTTAATGTCGTGAAATAATTTCGAAATGAACAATCAAACCAAACACTCCTTGAAATACCTTAATTCTCTCTCTCTCTCTCTCTCTCTCTCTCCTATTCTGAAATCAATCATTTTTTCACCTTACATTCAATAATTAGTGCAATTGGTTTAAGGCCTCCAAAAAGGTAAAAACTGGTTAGGTTAGGTTAAGTTAGTTGGTTAATTTGGTGACAACTAGGTTAAAATTAATAAAGGCCAAATAATATCCTCGGATAAAATCAAAATTGCTTTCAAGGTGCATTTTTTTTTTTACTTTTGAACATCACTAAAAATAAAAACCTCAATAGAAATGACATTTTACCAATTTTAAAATCAATTTCAATAATTTTCAAAAGAGAGAGAGAGAGAGAAAGTCGGATACCCTACTTCATTAATTGCCATCGATCTCCCTTAATTATCAAAAAATACTGTGATTACAGAGTAATTAAATCAATTTCAATGGTTGCAGTATTGGTTAGGTTTAGTTTTCTATACGTGAGGTGCATGAAATTAAACTTAGGTTGAACTCGCCAGGACTCAGGACTAGAATAATAATTTTTTTACCATTGTTTTGACCCCTTGACAATCTCAGGTGCACCTGAAATCAGTTGGTGTCACATTCCTGTATTTTGCTTAGAATAATATTAAAGTATAATATCTAACTTAAGAGAGAATTTCTCATTTTTTTTTTTTGCTCTCAAGAATTGTGTATGTGCCTTACGGGAAGATTGACCCACTTTTGTGGTCTGGTGCCCTCAATTGAATGAGGCCCAAACAGGCAACTCGAACAGTACCTCCTCTTCTTCTTCATGAGCAATGCCTAATATTCTATTAGGAGCAAATACCCTGACTTGAAATTGAGGAAAGAAAGTCAAATCGGGTTGAATTACCCTCTAAACAGGTGACAAAGGGCATTGCTTAAAATGCATAATCAGGGGTAGAAAAAGATAAAAAGTTGCAATAAAATTGCATTACTTTCACAATCATTTTCAATACTTAAAATAGATTTTTAAAAAAAACTTGATTTGAGAACTTTGTTTTAGTGTTAGTTAAAACCTGTTTTTAAATTCTTCATAAAATTCATACCTGAAAATACAGTTTAAGTAATTCTTGAAAAAAAAGATCTATCTTTTCATCAAAATAATAAATGAATAAATTATTCTGGTGGGATATTTTATGAACAACACTACAAATAAATTGAAATTGTATTAGAAACTAGACGGGCAGCAGTTCCTAGGGTTATAAGACAATGGAACTCTCTTCCTGAGGAAATGGTGATTAGGGATAATTTTGATTTTGTGGGATTGACAATTTGTATACTAATTGTTTTTTATGTATGTGCATGTTTGGTGTAGCTGCTCGACAATGCTTAATGCTGCACTTGGACTTTTATGTTCCTCTGTCATAGGCCTTTTGGGCTGCTAGCAGAGTACGTTTTGTAATTGTAAATTTAAAAATATCGTCTGCTTAAAGTTGATCAAAGCTTATTTTTGAAAAATAGCAACATAAAAATAGCTATAAGTGATGGAGTTACCCTTCTAGTTTCTAAAATACTTTCAAGTTTCTTCTAAGAAAGAGAAGCGTTTTAATTTATAAAATAATTAATAAAAGGATTGTTGTGAGCAATTTGTTCCGTTGTTTTCGAAAATATCTTGCGTTTTCTACTCTCGAGAGTCATCGGGCGTTTCCCTTTCTTTGAGAGTTTAATTTTTTTTTTTGCCTTTAGGAGGTTCTAGAAATGTAATTTTGTACAATGACCCCCCTCCCCTGTTCAAGAAATTAAAAATTCCCTGGGACAGGTTTTCTTTGTTGTGTACTTGGGCTGAAACACACAAACATAATTTCAATTACAAATTTAGTTGGGATGTCACCGAGAAATCTTATCCCATTTAAATATCAATAAAAAAAATGTTTACAATTTTAAATATTTATTGAAGGTAATTCACTAAAATCACTAGAACGGGTTTTTTTAAAATATGCAATCATTAATTTTTAGTTTTTTTTTAACACAAAATATTTTTTTCGAAACTGTAAAAAGTTCTTTTAAGATGAAAAAAATATTCCAGTCCTCTTCATTTCGTGTTAAACGATTTCCTCAGCTATTCTAAAATCACAATATCTAATATTTTGCAGAAATAAGAAATTAATATTTTCTATAGTTAAAACCGCTTAACACGAAATGAATGGAACCGGAATATTTTTATGCTATTTTCTACTAAGGGACCAGACCAAATGGCTAACATTTCACATTGTAACATTATTAATTTTGCAAAATAATTAAAAGAAAATCAAACAGAGAAACGGGACTTTTTAAAAAAAAAAAACATCTAGAATAAAATCCACATTCTTGATGTCAAATTATGGAAGAAATATTTCTTCTCTGTCTGAAGTTTTGTCTTTCGCCCACTTTTGGTGTTTAACGTGACCGGAATATCAAAAAAACCACTTTAGGCACATTTTTCATAAAAAAAAGTGTTACTTATAAAAAGCCTTGTTTCCATTTAGTCAAAATATAAAGTAAAATACATTTTTGATTAATTTTTTAAATACAATTTCATTTTAAAAAAATGACCTAATCAAAATTCACTTTCACCTACTAATCTCACCTATTGATATTTTTCAATTTTAATTTTGCATAAAACTTGTCATAATAATAACAAAAATAATTAGCTTTATGCAATTAAATATTAATATTAATTATTAATTATGCTTTACGCAATCAAAGAGTCTGGTTAGAGGTTAGAGTTCTTCTCGAATTTAAAATATAACTGAACTAGGCTAATAGGGGTTAACTCTAGCCTCCAACAAGCCCCTTTGGTTGTAGAAAGCATATTTTGCCTTAATAATAATGGGAGGAGAACATAAAATAACTAATAAGAGGAATAATTGTCATCATTATTATATCAGACAATTATTAAGAGGCTAGATACATCATTTAGTTCAAAATTTTTCCGTATGTAGGCGCTGCGATCGTTGTTGATTGAAAAACGGTTTTTTAACGTTTTTTCTCCCGGTTCGAAGTCACATAATAATTAATTGAAAAATAATTTCGCGTGCTAACCTTATAAAAAGAAAACATTGTGAAGCCAGTAGATTAATGCACGTAATAATTATTTTGTTATTGTTCTGAGTTGTTTTTAACGGGAGTTCTTCAAATGTTTGGGTGACGGTTTTTTGCTCCTATGGGACTTAACATGGAGTTAAAAAAAACGTACGATTTTAAACGTTATTAAAAAATAGAAGGACCTTTTCAAAATTTATAAAAAGGAAACATCGTGAAGCCAATACATGAATGTATGTGCTAATTATTTTGTTATTGTTCTAAATCAGTTTTAACGAGAGTTTTTCAAATGTTTGTGGAACGGTTTTGGGGCCAATGGGATTTAACATGGGGTTAAAAAAACGAACGACTTTGAACCTTGTTTAAAAATAAAAGGACCTTTTCAAAAATTATATAAATCGAGCACGTGAAGAACAATACTTTTTATTGCATTTTGCACTTTACTGTATTTTAATTGAGCGATTGTGAGGCGATTTCTTGCAGTTTTAGTAACACCATATAAGAACACTCATTTGTCTCGTTGTCGTCTGCTCAAAACAACAAGATGGACGTGGATCTAGGCTGTCGAAAAACTTAAAAATAGATCTCTTAAG
Source organism: Brachycybe producta (assembly GCA_036925085.1). Taxonomy (NCBI): domain Eukaryota; kingdom Metazoa; phylum Arthropoda; class Diplopoda; order Playtdesmida; family Andrognathidae; genus Brachycybe; species Brachycybe producta. Next base: position 8,487,637 of record JAUPFP010000001.1, on the reverse strand, counting down.
TACTAGTGGCGCCATCTATTAGGTTCAATCAGCTACAGATAATAATACTTCAAAGGAGTCTCTCCGCGGCGGTGGATTTGTTAAGATGGCGGCGCGCTCACGTGTTGATAGTGGAGTGAACGAAAGGCGACTTCGACCCGTTTACGGTTAGTTTTTACCGTCGGATTTTCTCTTCTATTAAATAAAATGCACGAATTTACACTGACTTCTTTATAGCCTCGTCGTTCGTTCCCATTTTGACGCATTTTCGGTCGTTTTTTTCTCTTCCTCCGTCGTCCTTCATTGTTCCTTCTTTTAGACTTCCCAATCCCCCACCTAAGACCCGTTTCTACACCTTTAACAGTTGTAAACGACGCGAAAAAGTGTATATGGAGAATACTTTGAACCTTCAAGGTTTCCATTCTTCGTGGATAAACGAAGGGTTGGGTTCGGAAAAAGGGGACCTCGGTTAAAGGGTACTTAAAATAAAAGTGGGTTTTGATGTCTTCATTTATTAGTTTATAAAATTCTTTCGTTTAGCAGCCGCCTAGCCTCTATACAGGTGATGATAGTCACCTAATAGCGCGTCTGTGTAACTTCGCTGCGTTAGGGTTAGAGGCTAGCAGCTCGTAATTGAGAAAAACTTGTAAAATTTCCTTTTTTTTTTTTGGCTTGGCTTCATAAAATTAAACCCTATTTGAGAGTACTTCAATAAAGATGGGGTTGTTTTATGTTGTGATCCTGCTCGGAGGCTTCAAGTGGAGATTGAAGTCTTTAAAAGTTCTTCCTCGAAGTGAGCGAATCGAATCCGGTAAAATTTCTAATCGATTTCGTTATTTCTTTCGTTTTAAGATTGTTTGGACAATGGAAACAACAAAAAGGCGCTTCAGGAGGCCGATAAGGTTCTAAGGAAGCAAAAGGACTTTCAGTGCGCCAAAGTGAGCTTAAGCCGCGTTTGTTTTAAGTAATAATGTTCCGAACGAGTGTAAAACTTATCGTATTTTCTTGTAATATTAATAAAAGGTTCTCAAGGCTTTGGCGCTTTTACGATTGGGACGTAACGAAGACTCGACGAGACTTCTCGGAGAAGTTCGAGACGAAGTTCCAACTGACGATGCGACACTTCAAGCGATGACCATCTGTTACAGAGAGTTGCAAAAGCGTAAGCGAAATTCACCTTTTTCGATCGATCGTAACTGGTTCCTCTTTTTAATTGTTTTGTTTTCGTTTTTTTAGTTGATTGGATCGCGGAAGTTTACGAAGCGGCGATGCGTAAAGATCCGACGAACGAGGAGCTTCTCACTCACCTTTTTATGGCTTACGTGCGGATTGGAGAATATAAAAAGCAACAGCAGGTGGCGATGAGTCTCTATAAGCTCAAATCGAAGAATCCGTATTACTTTTGGGCCATCATGAGTATTGTCATGCAGGTGAGATAACGTAGTGAGATACGTAGGTGATAAATGATCAGTTTCAAACTTTTTTCGTTTCGTTTTCGCGTTTATCTTTTCAAACGAAAGCTTTTTTTTTTGAAAAAAGATTAAATTTGAAGTTTTTTTGAATTACAGTTTAAACCGTTTAACACGAAAACGGTTAACAAAAGTCGTTCAGTTTGTTGGAATAGCATAGAATTTCTTCATTTTAACACGACAAATCGGATAATACGCAAAAAGGGATTACACGAAATTTATTTTCGTACAGTCACTTAGGCAAGACATAAATTCATGTTTTTCAGAACGAAATTCGTTTAACACAAAATGCAAAAAAAATTCAGATATTACTAAAATATAATTTATCGTGAAATTTTAATTATTTTCACTACAATTTTTCAGCCTTAGGCCGAATCCACACCAAGCTGACAAAACAGAAACTCAAATGTTTCGAAAGCGTTTATGCGGCTTTCGTGTTTTGTCTGCAGTTTCACAAACTTATTTCATTCCCCGCTGCCGCCTGTCGGCAATCATCAAAAGGTTTTTGTTTTGTCTCATAACTAAGCAACATTTTGTCAACTCTTTGTCTGTGCAGTGTGGATAGTTGGTATTAAAACAACAACAGAACAGTTGCGTAGTTTACATAAGACAGCTATAGAAACAAAAACAAAACCCAAGTTTTTGTGTCACAAATTGATAGTTTTTGCTGAGTGTTGTTTCAAGTTTGTTTTGTTTTTCAAATCTGTCTGTTGTGGCGTTTTCGTCGTGATTTTGTCTCGGACTCATAAAACTCGGATACCATGAAAAATCGGATAACGTATTCAATTCCAATCTGTTAGAATAGTATAAAAATTCTTTTAGCACGAATTATTTCATTTCGCGTTAAACGAAATCCATCATACTTTCAAATATACAGTGTAAACAAGGTAATATTAGTATAAGAAGAAAAATATTTTCAGTCCATTTTTTCAGAATAGCTTAAAAGTTGTGTCTTTTTAACGCAAAAATTCGTTTAAAGCTGTGTAACAAAACGTTCTCGGTTGGGACTTTTTTTAGATTAGTGTTAAAATTGTATTTTAACACAAAATTCATTTAATGCGGTATCACGCAATATGTTTGTTTTTGGTCTGTCCCCTTAAAGTAGCATAAAAGAACACGAGAAGTATTAATTTCTTTCATATCGTGTTAAACTATCAGCTGCTTTACAATTTTTCGTCAGAAAAAAAACACGATATAAAATCTAAGACGTATATTTTATTTATTTCATGACTAAATGTCGTCAGCTGTTTGTGTTTTGTCAAAACGAAACAAAATAAAATAACAGGAAAAAACCACATTTTTTGCTACAGCTTGCTTACTTGCCTCGAAATCTGAAGAAAACACGCCTGCGTGACTTTTTCGTGTTAACGAAATATGAGAAAGTTTTCTTAACGATAAAATAAGACTGAAAATACGAGGTAATTTTAAATATATCGTATTTTCAATGTATTCCGTATTTTCAACATTTTGTTTCGCATTGTACAAATCATCTATTGAAACTTTTTTTACTTAAGCATTTTTTTCTGATTTAATTTTCTTGTTTTGGTCTTGATTCATTTATTAAAAGGCTCACGAGGCTTCCGAAGAAATGGCGTGTAAGATGTTCTTACCGTTGGCCGAAAGGATGGCCGAGAAATATGCTAGAGAGAACCGTATCGAAGCCGAGGCCGAAGTTCACCTCTATTTACTTATTCTCGAATTGGAACAAAAGTACGAGAAAGCCCTCGAAGTGTTGAGGAGTCCCCTCGGAGGTCACCGCTCACTTTTTAACCTTAAATACGTTTATCGTCATAATAGTATTAAAGCAATAACTTTTTTTTTTTGGCCTTTGTAGACAAACTTACTTCGTTTTTGGATTTTAAACGAGTGAAATGTGCGGAATATTTATCGAAATTACACAAATGGTCGGAAGTTATCGACGCCTATAAGGAATTGATTACTTCAAAGTGAATTTTAGTTTTCTCGATTGTTATTCAATTCGACTTTGATGATAAAAAAAACGCGTCGGAATTGTTTCTTTTAGCCCCGACAACTGGAGTTTTTATTGTGAGTTTCTTTCGGCCACTTTTCAAGTGACGGACGAAAGCGGGTTGACGATCGACAGCGCTAAAGTTAACGACGCCGTCGAATCGGCTCGTAACTTTATCGTTTCTGTGGTTGAGATGCAGAACGGAAGTGAAGGAAGATCTTTGCGTGGTCCTTTTTTAGCTCGGATAAAACTCTGCTGTCTTTGTCAAGAAAACAAATACGAACTAAGAGGTTAATGAAAAGAAGTTTCTCGACTTTTCGTGGTTTTCATGTTTCTTTTTTGTGTTTTGTGACAGATTCTCTCGTCGATTTGCTTAACGACTATTTCGTGCGATTCGGAGACAAACCTTGTTGTTTTAACGACGTGAATCTGTTTCTCGATCGATTGGACGACGAAGAAAAACTATGCGTTAGTTTTTAAATCTCGTCTTTCTCTTATGAAGGTTACGATTTTTTATGGTTCTTGTTACAGTTTCTTACTTCTGCGAGGAAAACTGTCGGACTGAATTTGGATGGAGATGAGATCGACTATCCGATAGACGTACGTGAACGGTTGTTTGTCTAGTGTAAACGCCCGTTGAACTTTTTGTTATTCATTTAACTTTCAGTTGCAACTTTAAGAAGCTTTTTATACCAGTTTGAAAATGGCTAAACTTTGAATATATATTTTTTTTTAAATTTTCACTAAAACGTTATTTTGGAATATATGCGCTTAGCAATACCATAATGGAATTCAGCTACCATTCTAGTTTCTAACACAATTTCAGCTTCTTCATAGTTTTGCTCTGAAATGGAGAATAAAGAGTTCGACTAATGGGTTCTTTATAAAACATCATATGATAACAAGTTTCGAATTTTGTTAACATTCAAAATCTCGTTTTTATAATTTGTCGTTAACGAAAGTTTAAATTGTTTTTATTTATGAACCAAAAATTAGAATCATTTACTGAATTGAAGCATGGGCTGCAAGAACGTTGTAACTTGAGTTTTTAATTTTTTTGGAAAATGTTGTAACTGTTATTCCACATAAACTACTGTGAAAGTAATCCCATTTCACAGCTGTTTTTTTTAGTGTTTGTAGGTGACAGAAGGTGTCATCCACGGGTTAACAAAGAAAGTCACAACCGTTTTCTACCGAAAAACGAATTTTCATTTGTTTTGGTCAGTTACAACGTTGTTCGAGACGATGTTTCAATTGTTTATTAAGTATATTAATCATTAAGGCAACCAGAGAAATGCGATTTTTAATAAAAGTATGTGCTTATTGCGAGGGTCTAGCATGCATAAAACGTCAACGGAAATCAATACATAAAATGAACTTAACAAAGTTGAGATTTATTTTAACTTTGTTTTTTGAAGTTTACGATTTCTGTTGAAAAGGTAGTCACAGAAATAGGAGGTCACATCAAGTGTCAATTGTATGCTGCAATCCCGATATCCTCCTTAAATTTTTTTAACGTGGTCACCACGTTTGTTGCCCCTTCGTACCAATAGATGGACCCCTTTTTTAAAATTTTCTGTTTGTTGTGCAAGAGTGCTCACTTGTACGTCGCAGGCAGTGTAATATTGACGACGACGTAAAATGTGAAACGTTTTCGTTTGTTTTCAGCAGTATTTTTTTACACATCTGAAACTGTAGCTTTAAGAGGCTAGAATTCAAAAGCTAGAGGTGAAACTAGCATCTAAAATTCTGATAACCACTGTACTAGAACTGGTCACCAACCAGGATCTTGACTGAAAACTCATTTTGCTGGTGGTTTATCACTTTGAAATTAACTATTTAATTAAAATTTTAAATGAAACCTGTTGTTTTATGTAATTTATTAATATATATTAAGTAATACATATTCATTAGGTTTCTGTTTATTCATTTAACAGGCAAAGCAGATGCAACGTCATTTGTGTTACGTTCATTTATGCCATCGGTTAGATGTTCACTGTAAGCTCGAAGTAGCCAAAAGACATCGGCTAGTTTCGGAATTACTTCAGAAGTATCGACACGCTTCCAAATTCGGTGCGTCTTCGAACGACAAGTGTTAGAAATGACTACGATATAATAACATCGCTACGAATTATTTATTTTTACGAATCTCAGGAGCCGATCTGCTTTCGACGGACATTCAACCTAATGACGGTTATTGTCTTTTGGCTTCTCACATCTTATTTGACATATGGAAGGAAACCGGTATTTTGACAATTACGTCTTCTTGCGTTTTATTTCAGTGGTTCTGATTTTTAAATTTTCCATTTTGTCGTCAATTCAGGTGACGACCGGAGTTTTAATCAGTTGTTGGTGACATTGGAAGCGGCACTCGTTAACAGTCCATCCAGCCATCAGATAAAACTTCTTCTTTTGAAGCTTTACAGCAGCATCGGAGCTGCGGGTCCTTGTTACGGTCTTTACGACAGTATGGATATCAAACATATTCTTCAAGATGCCTTAGGGTAATGTTATCGTCATGTCTCAACTACGCATTTTATTTTGCACGAGTTCCTGTTTTGTAATGGAGTTAATTTCGTTTCGTAGTTTGTTGTTGCAAGCTTTTGGTGAAATGCAATTTCATTAGAAATTTTTGTAAGAACGGCATCGTATTTTTTTTGGTCCTTTCTGTTATTAAACCGTGCGAGGGAAGGTTTCATTATTAAGTTAGGAGTTATTCCGTTTGCCCTCTTAATATTCTGCAATTGGAGTTTGGGGAAAATGCGATTTTCGAAAACTGTGGTTTTTCAGGTTTCATTTTTGAAAACCGTGGGAAACCGTGCGGTTTTTCAGTTTTGTATTTTTTTTTTTAACTTTAAAATTTTTGATAAAAACAATCATATCAAACAAAATTTTTATTTTGTTAAGTAATATTTTTTGTAAAACAATAGCATTTACTGATTTATTTATCATCCAATCTTGAATGAGGTTTTGTACAAAAATTACTAAACAAAAATGTTCTTTCGGCATATGTTGATGTTTGTTTTATGGGAGGAAGTGCTGCGTAAAGATGACCAAGGTTCGTCTGTTTTTTCAAACATTGCAAATACCTGATTTAGTGATAATGATGGATTTTGATTTTATTTTTGATAAAACCGAAAACTGCGGTTTTTGGAGACTGTTTTGCGGTTTTGGTATTGGGTAAACTGAAATTCTAATCTCTAACTGCAATTCAATGCTAGTTGAGGAATGCATAATTAATAGTCGAAGCATGTGAAGAATTTCTGAATCGAAGGATATTTTCGTTTTGTTTCATTTGTACTTGATTGACTAATCTATCACGACATTAATTATCGTTTTTAATTTGTTTTTTTGTGATAGTTATTTAGTGGCGCCCGTTTTAGTGGCCAAAGGTCATTTCTCTCAGGGTTCAATTCTTTACGGCAACATGCTCAAATTCTTCAACTCAAATTATAAAGATGTAATTAGTTATTTCGGAATTTTGCTTCAAAAGATGATCGTTTAAAAGTGGCTAACTCTTTTGTCCGTTCTCTTTTCAAGACAGTAGATTATTTAATTGCATCCTATAAGTTTGGTTCATTTACAAAGGTAAATGCCGTGATCTGGTTTTATGTTGTCGTTCGGCTTGTTTTCTGCTACATTTTCACGTTTTCTTTTTCTCGTTGCTCAGATTCGGGAGTTCGTCAATTTTCGAGAGCGCCTTCGTAATTCGTTGCAGTTGGCGACGGCTTCTGTGGAACGAACGATTCTGGACTTAATTTTGGAAGCGGACAAGTGAGTTTGACGTTCGTAAAACAGATCGAAGAGTCATTTTTATAGGTACAAAGAAGAAAAAAAAAACATGAGAAAAATTAATGATGAGGAAGTATGGAATGGTAAATGGTAACTTCTGCCGTTAAAAAGTTTATTTCGAAGGATATCATTATGGAAATACAGACATATTCTATTTGTGTTTCTAACTAACTTTTGAGTTTTTGAAAACTCGCTTTACATCACACCAACACTACAACTTTGGGTTTTGGAAACATCTTTTTAAGAAAAGCTTGAAAGGGATTTAAAAACTAGAATAAGTCGATCGTGATTCAGTTAAGTTCTCATAGTTTTTTAACGGATTTTATTGTTATTGTGTGTTTGTGAATAGTCGGACAATTTCTTTTTTTCGATTTTCACCCGACTTGTGAAAAAGAAATGTCGTTAATAGAAAATTCGGAAAGTTCACAAGGTACGAACGCAAAAATACCCTTAAATGATTCATTTACTATTGTAGTTTCTAAAGCAGTGGGTCCCCTGAAAAGTTGTCCACAACGTCAGTCACAAAAAGAAAAAGAAAAATTTAACAGGAGTTATCTGTGGTACCTTGTGTTTTCGACAAGTTTTTTGTGCAAACAGGAATTTTCCTGTCTGCTCATGGTGAAAAACAAGCAAAGGAATCGATTGGATGCTTTGAGCAGCAGTAACAACCCAAGATTTTCGTTGCTAATGAAACAAATGTAAGCGCAACCATTGCAATGAGATTCCTACCCCGTGAAGTTTTAATTTATTTTAGAGGTGGGACTAATCCTAAAAGGTGGCAGACAGGGTCGCTACAAGGTGATATTGGTGATCCGGGTACCACCGAAATTGCAACAATCACCAGGTTTTTTGTTAGTGAACGCTTCTATTGGACGTCAATGGTGTTTAAACTAATTTTACCAAGGACTCGAGCTTTCGCATCTTGAATAGTTTTCAAGATTTGAGGTTTAGAATGTCCAATCTCTAAATTTTTAATCATGACTGATCCAATTTTCGCATCAGTGGTCTGTGTTTTCCTAAAGGCTGAGAATCACTGGTCTAAAGCGTTTGTAAAATTACCGTTAAGAAATCGCATTTGTTTTTGTGATATTTTAGTTATGTTAACGCAAATTTTCTTGTGACGAACTGTAGTATTTATAATATATATCTTGTTACGTATCGTTAGCCACGAATTCACCGAAACGGTTATCGCTGGATTACAAATAGACCCAGAAGTGGACACGATAAAAACGGAAGATCTTAGAGACAATCGTGATATGCACATTATGCTTAATTGGTCTTCTCCAGAGAAGTAATCACTTGAAAATATAGCTATAAAATGAAAATCTTCTAATGTCTGTTCCAAAATGGTTTTTATAGGCAAGTTTTGACTACGACGAAACAAAAGTCGCTGGAAGCCGAGGTCGGTAGACTCCTTCGAAGAGATTTGTTATTTTTTTTGTTTGAAGATCGGTGGACGGTTTTATTTTAGGTGGTTTGGTGGCAGATGCGAAATGTTTTGGTTCGTGCTTTAGTCGCTGCCTGTACGGTTAGTCGAAGGCAAAATTGCGATGCGAAAACGGAGTCGGATGTCTGTCTCGTGTCAAATGGAATCAAACGACTTCCCGTTGATTCTCTCTGTGATCTCGTTAAAAGACTCGAAAGTGTCGTCGAAGCGCAAAAAGTGGAATCGTATCACTTACCCGAGGTCGGTTCGCTTTTCGCTTTTGATTTTTTGTGTCGTGAAAATAGCAAATACTTTTTGTGTGCGAAGGTTATAGTTCAGGGTCCATCTCAGTCGAGACTTGTCCTAAATCTCGAAGGCCGTTACATCGTTCCAATTATCGGCGTTCTGAACGATGTGATTGCTTTAAGTAAACTCGATGATCACGGCGATTGTGCTGGTGAGTGTAAGTTGCACTTGCAGTGTTTAAAGTTGGAGTTTCGAACAATTGCAACCCCTCGAAGTAGACGAGTAAGTGACGATATGCATATTTTTTTTAACAAGTTTTTTTTTGTAGAAATGGAAGTTGTTTTTCGAAAGTCAACTAGGGATGAAATTAAAGGTGTGTTTACGTTGTTGATCTTTTTAAATTTGGTTTGTCGTTTCTCAGTGTGTGTGTGTGTGTGTCGAAATTTTTAGAATGTATCGTCCGAGTTACGAATAAATTGAAATCGGCTGATGGACTTCAAAATCTGGCTTCCATGGGGCACATTTTGGAAGAACTGGTCAACGTAAGCGAGGTGCGTTCTTCTCGTTTTCGAATGCTGTTTTTTAGGCCTTGAGTATATGACGAATGAATTTCGTTTTGGTTCAGATGGTCGGTTTTCTGGTCATTGTTTTGGGGTTTTGCCGGCGGATCTTGGAATCTTTTAAAGGAGTTGTCGGCAAGAAAGGAAAGAAAAGGAGAGAGGCAACAACACAATCAACAACGGTAAACTCTATTAAACATCTTTGGGATAACAATTGTTTTGTTCTTTTAAAATTTAATCGTGAAGCTGGATTGATTCAAAATTAAAAGGTAAAAGCGAAAAGAGATTATGGCGTGGGTAGGTGCAGCTCAATAGGAAAGACCCCTCCCCCAGGAACATCTTTGTGAGGTCGCCCTTCATGTCGTTTGTAATACCAGGCGCCCGCATGTAATACAAGTGAATTTTGCGGAGCACCTCTGGAAATGCATCCCAAATTCATAATTTATTATTTCAAATAAAAAATGTGTAATGACAAATTGTGAATTTGGGAAGCATGTCTTGATTACTTGTACTTTTGAGAAACAGGCCCCAGACCATTGACTTGTGTCCACAAAATGACAAATCTGATTTTCAGGTTGATAATTTTGGGGATATTTTTGCTATATTGCGAAATTCTGAACGTTATAGAGTTTATATAAAATTCAGATTATTGCATATACAGTAATTATCGTTGTCGATGTTCTAATTAGGGCTGGCGATGTTTTAAAAAAATCTTAATCGGTCCGCTATTTTTTTTAAAAAAAAATTAACGATTATTAAAGCTTTTTAACGATATATTGAAATAAATCGAAAATGACACAATAAAGCTAATATTAGTGATCGTTGTAGACCTACTCGAGTATATATATCAAAGATGTAGAGCAATTTTTATTTCATTTCTTGTATAAAGTAAACTGAGGTCTCGTAGACCTATGATATTTATTCTTTTTGTCATCAGTGTGATTAATCAATTCAATGCTTGAAAGCTTGAAATTCTAAATAGTAAATAACAATCTTATGCATGAACTAACCTGACTTACTATCAGTTTTATACTGAAGTATTAAAAAAAACTATTGGCCTTTCAACAAAATTTTGATACCTTTCGATTTTTTTTATTTTTTTTTATTTTTCGACATATCGAGTACTTTTTTTTTTTGAAATATCGAAAATTTTGCCATCCTTGGGCCTCTTTCACACGACCGATACATGTATCGCAATACTGTAATACATGTATGATACTGAAAACTGTATGGTACTGAAAACTAGATACTGAAAACGAGCACTCTCTCCAATAGGTGTGAGAAAGGAGAATGTACTCGGGTTTATTTGTATTACTCATTGTCTTTTGCATAAGCATTTGCTAAGCATAAACTTAAGACAAACATCATTCGAAATTACATTGTTTAGGTGATAACACTGATAACTATTAGGGATTTCTGATTCGATTTTTTGGTTTCGATTAAGAACCATTACACTGCAGCACGTGCACGTGCGGCCTGATTTCATAGACACAATGTTAAGTGAAAAATAATGAGTCCAAAAACAGGGTCTCGATTCAAGCCACCTCGTGCTTGTAATAAATGCGATAATTCAAGTTGCAACTTTCTTCAATTTTGTTAAGAATTTTTAGTGATGACAGTTTTTGTTTTTAGTCGAAAGTTGTAGACAACTACAACGCTTTGTTGGGCGAAATCGAGATTTTGACGAACGAGTTGTACGTTATCCTAAATATTGTGCAATTAGAAAATGTCCTTTCGCATTTGAGGGTCACGGACTACGACACGGTTTTTCGGCAGCAGGTGAAGAAACGTTTTAACATTTATTTTTATATGTAAGCTTTGCACGTGTATTGGGTTTTGTTCGTATAACACTGATGATAAATTCGTTCGTTTTTATAGGAGTGCGACGTTCTGATGCTTGCAGTGTCGATAAAAGTCGAAAAAAGTTACCGGCAGTCTTTAGTTGGCATTGGAGATTTGTTGAAAAGTAAACTGAAGTACATGAGTCTGTTACGGCTTTGTTGACAAATTTCGAAGCCTTTAGCCAATTTTTCGTTTTTTTGAAATTTTACACTTGGAAGGATGGAACCAAGTTTGATTGTGTGACTGAAATAAGTAATTGTGCTCAGATGAATTTTTAAACGCGTGTCGATGATTATAAGTGCATAAACGCTGTGCAGCTCTTTTGATTAATTCTGCGCACGAGCCGTTTTTTGCATGTGTTTTTTTTTTTCCTGATTCACTTCTTTTTGAAGTGAAATAAAACTCCAAAATCGAGTCTTACATGAAATAATATGGAGAATAAATGAAATTCGTTTTAATTGAAAGTTTGTTGTGTCGTTGTCTTGAGGGAGGTGTGGGACTCTTTGCGGGGGGGGGGGGGGGTGGGCGGTATAAATTGGGATATTTTAACTGTTCGGCGCTTTCTAAATATTTTTTAAAAAAATATTTCCATATCGCACCTCGGATTGAAAAGTGACACAATTTAAAAAACACTTTTTTGGGAAAAAAAGTTTAAATTTGCATTTTTCTATCTCAATCTATTGTAAGAGGAGCCAAATAAACCGATGTTGTGAATAGTTAAAATGGTTTTTGCACTTGAAAAGCTCAGCAAAGTAAGCCATGAATCTGCTCCTAACTTTAAACTGATTTTCCCCAAAAGTGTTTTTTTGAGTTGTGCCACGCTTCCAGCTGAGGTGCGATATGTACCATACAAAGGTCCACGATGAGATGAAAGGTGAGGACTTCCTTCAGTACTGTTCACTCAACATGCTGATGCTGTCTTGTGAAGCAGAAGACATTGTGACATCAAGTCAACTATTTTAAATAAGGCTGTACCGAGCCGATTTTGCCGAACAGTTTTTTTTGCCGGTTTACTCCTAATCGGCAAAAATTGGATCGGAGAACAAACGTTAATCGATTTCCGATCATTAAAATAAGCTACAGTCAGCAGTAGGCCTAAAATGTGTGTAAAAAATTAAAAATTTAAATTTTGTACTTTCCCCGTTTGCTCAAATCCGACTTGGTCTGAGCAGCTTTGGAGAGAGGGGTGGGGCAATTGCCCTCCCCCAGCTTGTATGCCTGTTTGTACAGCCGACACTTTCTGTAAGAGAAATTCGCAGTAAAACAAACTTCAGCAGCAATAATCGGCATGATCGGCTCGGTTAAATCGATCGGCATGCCAATTTCTTTTTGTGTGTGATCGGTTCTGTATCGGCTAGGTCATAATCTATTCTTTTTTTGGTTCTTATTATACACAAATATGAACAGCTGAGTTGTTGAACGCGGTAATTTTTCTCTCCAATTTTCCAACATGGATTTATGTAACCCTCTATTGCATAAATTATGAAATTTCTTCATAAAACCTTCATGTATGGTATTGCAAATGTATGCTATGTTGTCCAAAACTTATTACTTTGTGTTGAAAATTACATCTTGGAGACATTCGGAACCATTTGTAATTATGTACCATTAATATTCGTTACAAAGAAGGAGAATGCTTTTAAATAAAAAAGTTTATTACAAAAGTATTTTACAATTGTTAATGCCAAGTTGATGGTGTTGAATGGATTTTTAAAAAAAAAAGCAGTTAATCGCATTCAGACAAAGATATGAAGGTTGCAATTCCTGCAAAACACTAAGCTTGAAGTTGCATTCGGTTTTTGCCAGTGGAGAATGGAGAGATAGCTTTTTCTCGGTTTCTTTATTGTTTCGAATTCCACCATGGTCTCTATCTGAAGATTGTTGCCAGAAACATTTGACATCACTTATCATCGTGTTGAATGACTTTTTGAACTTATGTATGGATTATTCATTAATTAGAAAAATAAAAATGTCAGTGTACAATGAATTAATGTTAATATCGCTCCACAATTTTACGTCCTTCTACTTGCATCACGTGGAGCTTTTTTTTCTTCAAAACTCAATAAGTCCATATTTTGGCCAAACCTATTTTATTGCAGTTTTGTAAACATTTTTCAGAGCTGAATCGAGATCTGTAATCTGTTAGAAAAAAAATCGAAGTAGAAAAAAAAAAAATACAAAGTAAAAATCATTCCAAATTCAGATTTTTTTTTTATCTCTTTGCATGTAAAAGGATTGGTTTTTTTGTATCGGTATTTTGGTGCTGAATTCGAAATTATGACAATGTCTTTAAAAATAAACTTTTTATTGTTTTTTTTTTTAAAAAAAGACGGTCAACACTCTCCCAACTACTTTATTTAAAAAGAACTCTCGGTGCTGAAACACATAGCCTAGACCAGTGGTCTCCAAAGTGGAGTATGCATACCCCAGGGGGGGTATGCGAGTCGATACGCGGGGGCTACGCCAAGAAAATTTGAATTTTTTTTTTTCCCTAAGAAAAGTTTTATATTGATAGAAAAAAATAAGACGAATCCTAAATTTTCTCGAAACCGAGTCCGAATCCTAAATTTTCTCGAAACCGAGTCCGAATCCTAAATTTTCTCGAAACCGAGTCCGAATCCTAAATTTTCTCGAAACCGAGTCCGAATCCTAAATTTTCTCGAAACCGAGTCCGAATCCTAAATTTTCTCGAAACCGAGTCCGAATCCTAAATTTTCTCGAAACCGAGTCCGAATCCTAAATTTTCTCGAAACCGAGTCCGAATCCTAAATTTTCTCGAAACCGAGTCCGAATCCTAAATTTTCTCGAAACCGAGTCCGAATCCTAAATTTTCTCGAAACCGAGTCCGAATCCTAAAAGGTTCTCGAATCCTTCATATAAAAACCCTATATTACTAATTCATTAAGAAGATACAAATAAATGAAATAATATTAAATTATTAATGAACTGAAAACAAGTGTGGCACTCAGGGTCGCCGCAAAGTGATTTTGGTGATCGGGATACCACAACCGTGAACGTCAATGAAGTTGAAACTAATTTTGCCAAAGTTTTGAACAGTTTTTTTTTTTAGGTAAAGATTCGAAAGGCGAAAAAAGCGGCGAAGAATGGAGTTTTCGAATCTCGAATATTTTTCAAGATTCGCGTGATCCAATGATTCGAATGGCCCATTCCTAATTAAATGTGAATTTATTTGATATTTTTGAAGAAAATAATAAGTTACGAAGACTGACAAAGGAATTTTGTAAAATAAAATGTGTCACATATCTCTTCCGTCTTTTTTTTTTCTCATGAAATTAATCATAAAAATAAAAGCGGAATAATTTGGACGGATGTTTATTTGTATTTTTATTCTGAATGTTATTTTTTTTTTCGTTGCCACTTCTAAAGGTCCTTCCTTGAGTTCCTTGTTATATTCTAATTTCCTTCCCCACTACTTTGAAAAAATTATTGCTTTTCGAAATAGAAATTTGAGAAAGAAGAAGTGTTTGAAAATGTTATGTTGTAATTTTGTGCCACTAACAAGAAGATATTTATTGAATTGTAATTATTTTACTCTTGAGCCATGTGTACGAAATTATTACTACAATGGATTGTATTATTGTGTTTTGTCTTAATCGATGTCCATCATGCTAAAGGTACTTATTGTCACATATAAGTTATATAATAAGCATGGGTGCCCGCGCATAGGGACAAGGAGGTGGCGGTCGCCCCCCCCCCCGCCTCTCTTTTCCAAAGCCATTTTTCAAAAAGCTTTTAAAGCATGAGGATTCAAGAATTTTTAAAATTCGAAAAAATGGTTTTTTTTAAAAAAAAAACGGCCAAAGGTCGAAAAATATTTAAATGCTCTAAAAGCTCTAAAAATGCTTCAGGAGCGCTCAACTGGTTTCAGAAGTCCCAAAAAGCTTAGAAAAGCACAAGGATTCAAGAATTTTTTAAATTCGAAAAAATGGATCAAAATCCAAGACTATAATGGTTGGCTTTTTTTTTCAGAAAACGGCCAAAAGTCGAAAAATATTTAAATGCTCTAAAAGCTCTAAAAATGCCTCAGGAGAGCTCAATTGGTTTCAGAAGTCCCCCTTTTTCTTGTCGAGGGCGCCTTTGAGAGTTTGCACAAGAGCGCCTTATACACACGCAGCAGTGCTGTGAATCGCCCCCCACCCCTATGAAATTATCCTGCGGGCGCCACTGTACATATATAAGATATCTTTATTATTAACTAGTGGGGTAACCCGTCATAAATGATGGGAGCAAAATTCACAGGCAATTGTGCCCAGCATTAGAATTTCTTTTCCTCCGCCCTTTTATGCCGTCAGACCAATTAAGTAACAAATCCAATTAGAAATTGATGACGTTCATAAAAGGGCTGAGCAAAAGAAATTCTGATGCTGGGCACAATTGCCTGTGATAAACTCTGGTTTAATTTTGCTACTATTATCCCCTCCCCTTTTTATATTTGAAAGAGAAAATGAGTTTTTCATTTTTTCTGGTGTGCGCATGCGCGTCGTTTTTTTCTTTTTTACTCCTTTCATTTCAATTTCAGTCAACCCTTCCCTCTTTTTTTCCTCCCTCCACGTTTCTCTCTATCCCCACTCTACACTTTCCAAACCTTTTCCCCTCTCCAATTTAATATCAATGGGGTTCTTGGATGGGGAGTGTGCAACATATAGTTGACCTTGAGAAAAAAGCGGTTCATTTATTCAAATTTATATAAATTCCGATGTTACACACACACAGAATTGGCTTAATATATATATAATATTTTTTCTCATAATTGTAGATCTAGAAGAATGGTTCGAGTGGACAACAGGTTACTGTCACTATCCAAAAGGTGACCAAAGTGAAAAAGTGACGCTTCTCCAATGTAACCTGAGAAAATTTGCGAAAGAAACTGATATCGCGCATCTGTCACGCAGTTTAACGAATGTTTGCGACCATCATGACGATGTAAATTCCATCAAAAGGGAATTATTTGATGGAAGTTGCAAATCGAATCAGTGCATCATAAGTAAACAACAACAACAAAAATCGTATGTTATTTCGATTAGGAGCCACTAGCCTCCACGCTAAAGCCGTGGAGGGGAAGCTTTTGGTGCTTATTATTCGGCTTGGCGTTTGTTCGAACTGGGGCTTGTTCGGTTTATTGGTTATTCAGTTTGGTGTTTGTTCAGTTTGGCACTTGGTCAATTTGGCGCTTATTTAGTTTGGTGTTTGTTCAATTTGGCACTTGTTCAACTTAACGCTTATTTAGTTTGGCGCTTGTTCAACTTAACGCTTATTTAGTTTGGCGCTTGTTCAACTTAACGCTTATTTAGTTTGGCGCTTGTTCAACTTAACGCTTATTTAGTTTGGCGCTTGTTCAACTTAACGCTTATTTAGTTTGGCGCTTGTTCAACTTAACGCTTATTTAGTTTGGCGCTTGTTCAACTTAACGCTTATTTAGTTTGGCGCTTGTTCAACTTAACGCTTATTTAGTTTGGCGCTTGTTCAACTTAACGCTTATTTAGTTTGGCGCTTGTTCAACTTAACGCTTATTTAGTTTGGCGCTTGTTCAACTTAACGCTTATTTAGTTTGGCGCTTGTTCAACTTAACGCTTATTTAGTTTGGCGCTTGTTCAACTTAACGCTTATTTAGTTTGGCGCTTGTTCAACTTAACGCTTATTTAGTTTGGCGCTTGTTCAACTTAACGGTTATTTAGTTTGGCGCTTGTTCAACTTAACGGTTATTTAGTTTGGCGCTTGTTCAACTTAACGCTTGTTTAGTTTGGTAGCTTGTTCAATTTATCATTTGTTTAGTGGTTGTTCAGTTTGATATTTGTTCAATTTGGCGCTTGTTCAATTTGGCGCTGGTTCAACTTGGCGCTTGTTCAATTTGGCGCTGGTTCAACTTGGCGCTGGTTCAACTTGGCGCTGGTTCAACTTGGCACTTATTCAGTTTGGCATTTGTTCAGTTTAGTGGTTGTTCAGCTTGGTATTTGTTCAATTTGGCGCTTGTTCAATTTGGCGCTTATTTAGTTGGCGTTTGTTTCAATTCTAAAAGCTTGTACATTGAGGCTCTGCGGTTCCTAATTGAAAAAAAAAAATTCATAAAAAATTGACTAATTAATAACCATTTTTTTTTGTATTTTTATTCTAGTATTAACTTTTGGTTACATTTTGGGGTTCACTTTGATAATGGCCACAATTGGAATTGCTCTTTATTATTACCGAAAAAGGCTACGGTATCCTATAATTTTTAATAATGGAATCAATTTTAAATTGTTTAAATAATGTTAGGCTTCATCCATAACCTTGAACTTATTTTCTTTATTTAATATATATATATATATATTTCAGTCCTCAAAGGAAGTTGTTATCGGAAACGATTTACGAAGAAGCAGTTTATGAAGACGCTTTTGCCAAAAAAAGTGACGGAGAAAATTTCGAATTGATTGAAAATGACTTGTATGATATGGAAATCCCGAGTCCCAAGTTGACTGAGAGTAACGCAAAATCGAACCAATTTAATGATAATGACGATATTAACATATATGAGTCAGTGCCATAGTTGTTACTACTGTATTTATTATATATTAATGAGGAATTTTCGTTTCTTTCTTTCTATTGACTTAATTTATTAATAAACAAATCACACGTCTTTTTAAATTTTATTTTGAATATCAATAATTAAAAATAAACAAAAAGAATTTTAAAGAAATAAAAACAATGAGAAAATTAAAAACAATGAAAAATAAATTGTCATAAAGAAAATAAATACAAATCAATAAAAATAATTAAAAAGTAAAAATAAATAAAAAATAACAATGAATTGAAATAATTAAAAATAATTAAAAATAACTAAAAAATAAATATAAAATATAAATAAATAAGAATAAATGTAAAATAATATAAATAAATAAAAATAAATGTAAAATAATACAAATAAATAAAAGTAAGTAGAAAATAAAAATAATTATCAGTGGTGGTCTGTGTGAAGCAAACCATGTCAACCACTTTGTAGTGCCACTAAGTGATCATTGTGTAAAGCTTGCTTAATAGCCAAAAAACGAACAAATAAATGTTTGTAGTGTTGCCACTGAATATATAAATGGTATTTTGGGACGGGATAGCGACATTTTGGGCAGTTAAGCGGCAGTCACACTAGGCTGGTTTACAAGCCGCTGGTTGCTGCTGGCTATTAGCAGCAATAGCAAGCAGCAGCTGCTTTGGGTTCACACTTGTCCAGTCACTGCTGGTATTAGCAGTGCAAGTCATCCAATCACCGTCTTGCAAAAACACAAACTCTAACAACAACCAACCCAAGCAGTGGAGTTTCAACTACCACTAGTGCCACTACTAGCAACAAAAAGTTCACACTAGATGGTAGCAGCAGGAAGGAAGTCACATGACCAGCTGGTAGCTGCTAAAGTTGGACATGTCCAACTTCACCAGCCGCTGTTAAAATCACTAGCCCGCTGGAGAAAGCAGCTGCTAGTAGCCGTTCAGACTATGCTGCTAGAGTGCTACAACCAGCCAGCAGCAACCAGCAGCTGGGAAACCAGCCTAGTGTGACTGCGGCATTTAAGTTTACTCGGTGGCTGGTGGGGGTATTTATGGCGGTCGAGAAGAATTTGCCAAGCAATACATAGGTTTAGAAAGACATCATCGCCACGTTATGAAATAATAAGTCAGACGTTCCAAAGGGGTTTCTGACAGGGCATCCACTGTTATACAATGTCTGAGATCAGGAGTTGAGTATAGTAGAATGCCATAATACTTGTTTTTTCGGATTTCGTTCCGCCGTGCACCGCACCTATATAATACTCTTGTTACGTTCATGCAGCTAATGCCCGGAAAACAGCCTGTATGTGGTGCATTAGCTGCATGAATGTAACATGATCCTCACATACTCCACAATGTTTTATTGTAATTATTTTTCAAAAACACTCTTTAAGGCTGCTACACATCTTCTGGTAAACATGTCATGTATGCCTGCATAGGCATGCTTGTGCAGGTCAACCCACACATTCCGGTAAGCCTGTTTATTTATGCCTGCGCAGGCAGTCCTGTGTAGGTGGACATGATGACAGCAGTGCATCATGCACATGCTCTGGTAAACATTGTCACCATTCACGCTTTCTGTCAACATCTGACCAAATTTGGTGGAAGTCAAGAACAAAGTAAAAAAGTGAATTTCAGATGTGAAGACACTGACATGATGCCAGTTTGTCCACCACAGTGGCGTAACCAGGTTTTTTTATGGGGGGGGTCCAAAATTATTTTTTCATAATAAAGCTATTCAGTGATCACAGACTACAGCGTGCTGTGCCGCACCACACTGCCTAAAAAACTTTCCATTGTATGCATACTACCACAGAATAAGGAGATATATCTCCTTATTATGTGCTAGTACCAAAGAGTTTATTATCAACCAAGAGGCACCACTCAAGCTAAAATGTGTGCATTTGTATCAGCAGCGCCGCCAAGTGGCAAGTGAGCAAGCATACATTTATCACGATTAAATGTAATGTTATTTTAGGAGCTCTACAAGCACGTCTGTGAAGATTTATTTTATATTTTATTTTTTTATTCTTTTCATTACTTTTATAATTTATTTTATGCATATAAATGTATTTCAAAACTAAAATATTAGTAGATGATGTTAAAATTTTTTATGAAAATTTAGTTTTGAAAGTTTAGTTTTAAAAATGACCTGTTTTCAGCATGTTTTTATAGTATACATTTCATGAAATTTACTTTCTAAGAAATCCTAAAATACAAGCTTATGTTCAGTAAATATCAAAACAATTAAACACAAATTTTACCTGCACCAAAAAAAATTTATTACAACAAACAAAATACAAAATTTTAAACAAAATACAACTACATAAAAGAAATTTTACAAATGACTGAATTTATTAGTTTTTTTTGGTGCTTCGTTTTTGGCGATTAGTAAGGGTCCTGTTGAAAATTTTTAAGGAATAAAATATCTTCACTCTTAAAAACAAAATTATTAGATATTTTTTTAAATGATCTGCATGCTTGTTGTTAGTTGACAGACAAGAAAAATCAACAGACGCAACATAATTCCTGGTAAATGTTTACATTTCTCAAATTGTTTTGAAAAGATTGCTTCCATGTTGCTAATGCAGCTGATGATAGACCCCTTTGGTCGTGTTAAGCCACCAAATGGAGAATTTTGTTGGTTGTATGCTTTTATTGTTAAAAATACTTCATGCTCCTGGATGGGACTTTCTGCTGGTTCAACCAATATGTTTTCACAATCACTGCAGTTCATCTTACCCAAAACTTTTTTAACAATGAATCCACACACATATGTTAGCCCAGATGTTTCAAGGCTTGTAATGTCTATTTCTGAAGATGAAATTTCATGTGCCATTGAAATGGCACACAGAATTTCATTTTCCTCTGTGCTGTTTCTCGGGATGTACATTTCTTGTGTGTTGCCTGTCTGGATGTCATGTTTTTCTTTCTTGTCACTATTAGTTGCAGATGCCAAAATTGACAAAAAAGAGTATATCTTCGATGCAGTTTGTTTTGCAGGATGTTGGTGCCATGAACTTTGCAACTATCACAGACCGCAATGAATAACGAAACTGTTCACATGTTGGATTATCACGTTGTCCACCACACCCTCGAATAATAGAAAAAAGATTTTCTAAGGCATCCTGATTGAGCCTGCTTGTTATAAGAAATTCAAATGTTGGGTTTTCAAACAGGTCACTTGCCATCATCAGTAGACCATTGATAATTAATTGCCATCCAAGTAGTGATGGTGGACATTTTAAAGGTACACCATTTTTTTCAATGAACTGCCAAGTTTTCATTTCATGTAGAATATCCTTCAGAAATTGTAATTGAACAGAAGAATCTTTTTTTAGAGGCTTCCTCATTGGTTTCCTCTTGTCATTGAAACTATGGCTATTACAAATGTCAAAAAGATTATCCATTTTGTGTAGAAAATTTGCAGTTGGCATTGCAGTTTTAGAAAGAACACCACTACGCAGTTGACATTCTATACCACATGCTACTGAATAGCTGAAAACTTGAGTTGCAAGCTTAACCCGAAGTGGTGCAAATGGTGGAAGGTAAATATGCTTTTTTGTGAGTCTTGGGGCTATACGGTAGGTTTGGCATGAATCTTGCTCATGAAACTGCTCAATATGTTTCCATGAGGCAATTTGACCATCACCCAGGTCCAGATCATGTTTCTTAAGGTTATTTCTCAAGCTTTTCAGTAGATGAGGAAACTCATATAAAACAAATATTTTTCTGTCATTGTGATGAAAATATGGTAGCTCAACAGTGGCTCCTAATTTAGCAATAGTTGCTGTGTTGTTTGTTCCTAGATCACAAATTACACATCTAATGTTCAAACCAATGTTTTCTAAAGTTGTAATTGTATGCAGAACCAATGGCCGCAATTTTCCACTTTAACAAGAGTTCTTCACAAAAAAAACCAATCGGTAACTTCCATTTAGAAGCAATTCCTCGTACCATGAATACTAAGACATGATTAGCCACATTTTGGGTTCTTCCAAGTAAACCAAAATCATCCAGTCCTTCAATACAATCATTTTTGACATCATATGTGAGGCTTTCTTTTAAGCTCATTTCATCAAACAGAAGTACACAGAACTTATCAATTTCATTCACGTAGGACACCCTCTGTTGTCGAATCTCCAAGAAAAAAAAATTTAATCATGGCTGAAGGTTCATGCCACCAACATATCGACGCAAACTTGTTGTAGATGCCAAAAAAATACAATTGTTTGAGTGATCTGTATGTTTTGGGACTCTGGTAATAGAGGCCAAGAGCAACTGCTTTAATGTCAGCTGTCCATCTCCTTCCATTTTTTTTATTCTGTCCAGCTTTCATTTGTCCAGTGAAAAATTTCAAAATTTTATCTGGTAAAAATGTAGCAGCTGAATCAGTAATTTCTTCAATGGATGTCAATTTGGTTTGTGCTTTTTTAGTTTTGAATTGCAGACGATGTATTTTCATTCGTTGTGAATTAATTCTTCTCATTGCTTTCTTTTTTGGAGTTTCACTGTTGATTGAAAACACATTTTCAGTGTTGGCTGGACAAACAGGTTGTTCTTCTATATCTTGTTGAATAGAGGCCATGTCATGTTCTTGTTTAACTTTTTCTGTAATTTTCTTCCTTTTTGATGGCACACTGTTTCTGATGGGTGGAGGTTTTCGTTTTGAACCAATTGTTGGTGGCTTATTTGAAACATCAAATAATGTTGGAATTGCATTCCAAATGAGGGAGTTTTTAGACAAAGCATTCATAAATTGACGTGTCTCAAAATGTTCCTCACAAATATGGCAATTCCGATTTAAATAGTCAACTGTACGTTTTTCCAAGTCTTTTCGACGGCAATTGATGATCCATTTTTTTGTTCTGGGAATAGCAACAAACATTGTATAATTTAAAATAAGTTTTGCACCACAATAATTTGTGACTTATAAAATGTTTCAGGAACTTTTTAAAATGTTATTGTAAATTTATACCCATTAGTATTGTATGTTATCATTTTGAACCCCTCTTAAAGATGCCAGTCTAGGGTACAGAAAAACCCACTATTGCTACTAACCTGGTAGTTGTATAGTTTATTATCTACCCTAAATCTCAGTAGATAAACTCTGCTATATGTATTGTACATATTGTAGTGTTGTAAATTAAAAAAAAACTTGTTCGTTTTTTTTTGAAAAAAAACAATGAAAAAATTAAAAAACGTTTTTTTTAATGGCAGGAAATAAAAAATGGGGAAAGGGAAAAATACAAAGTTTACATTAGCAGTGAAATGCAAATTGATGAATTAAGAATATAAATTATGTCAGATTTGGGAATTGTCATTTTAATTACCTTCACTATATGATAGTAAATCTGAAAAACATGTTTTAAAATAAAAACTTTAAAAAAAACAATAGTAAAAAGTGTCTATGAATTTATCCTTAAATTCTATTATTTTTAAAATTATATTATTTACCTTTCTGCTTCTTTTGGAAATCGAAAAAATGATAAGGTTTTTTTTTCTATCATCGTTTTGGCAATTAATTGCCGGACAATGTCTATGACCACCCATAGAAACTAAATAGCAAGGTACTTAGAATTATACATAGAAAAAAATTTTTGCTCACTTGCCACTAATTTTTGTGGCGCTGTTGTAGTGCACACAGACATCAAAGGCACCGACAGAGAGTGGTGCCTCTTGGTGATAGCACAGAATAAGGATATATATATATATATATATATATATATACAGAAGGGAAACTGAGCCATTAACTTGTGACAGAATTTTTCTGCGCATGTGCGGCGCCGCCCCAGAATTTTAGTCACTATTATGTCGTGAAGCAGCTGCTGCCATTTTGAAATGTATTACATTTTGATATGTGTTCATCTGTGGCAATAGCAACGATTCAAAAGTTGGCAAATTGTAAAAATATAAGTTGAAAAATTTTAAATTAAAAATGTGTTTATAAAATTTCATATTTTAAATGTATTTTATTTTACATAATAATAAAACTGAAATTTAACAATAAAATTAAAAACTGAAATTTAAAATTTAAAAATACAATTAAAAACTGAAATTTAAAAATAAAATTTAAAAATAAAATTAAAAACTGAAAATTAAAAATAAAATTTAAAAATAAAATTAAAAACTGAAATTTAAAAATAAAATTAAAAATTGAAATTTAAAAATAGATTTCAAAACTAAAATTTAAAAACTAAACTAAAAACTGAAATTTAAAAATAAAATTTAAAAATAAAATTTAAAAATAAAATTTAAAAATAAAATTTAAAAATAAAATTAAAAACTGAAATTAAAAACTGAAATTTAAAAACGAAATTAAAAACTGAAATTTAAAAATAAAAATTAAAAATAAAATTAAAAACTGAATAATAAAAACAAAACTAAAAACAAAATTAAAAACTGAAAATTAAAAATAAAATTTAAAAATAAAATTAAAAACTGAAATTTAAAAATAAAATTAAAAATTGAAATTTAAAAATAGATTTCAAAACTTAAATTTAAAAACTAAACTAAAAACTGAAATTTAAAAATAAAATTTAAAAATAAAATTAAAAACTGAAATTTAAAAATAGAATTCAAAACTAAAATTTAAAAACGAAATTAAAAATTGAAATTTAAAAATAAAATTAAAAACTGAAATTTAAAAACATAATTAAAAACTAAAATTTAAAAATAAAATTTTAAAAATAAAATTAAAAACAAAATTAAAAACTGAAATTTAAAAATAAAATTTAAAAATAAAATTAAAAACTAAAATTAAAAACTAAAATTTAAAAACTAAAATTTAAAAACAAAATTAAAAAACAAAATTAAAAACTGAAATTTCAAAATAAAATTCAAAACTAAAATTTAAAAACGAAATTAAAAACTGAAATTTAAAAACAAAATTTAAAACTGAAATTTATTAAAAAAAAAAAGAAAACTGAAATTTAAAAATAACATTTATTAAAAAAATAATCTGAATAAAAAAATTACATTTATCATTTTATTTTAATTACATATACTTTTAATAATTAAGATTAAAACAATTTGAATTTGATTATTTAAAACGATATTCATTTTCTTCAAAATATTTTTTTTCTTCAAATTTTTCACATTTAAAAAGCATTTGTTTACTCCTCATGTTTCCGTTTAATCAAATGAATAACACAAAACAACCAAACATAGTAATACATTTCAAAATGGCGGCCATCAAGTAACCGGTTAAAATAAGTGAAGCTTTCAGTCCAAGGTCATGAAATTCTATCACAGCAACTTCAAAGGTGCCGCAGGAGAGTTTCCCTTCTGTTTATATCCTTATTCTGTGGTGATATAGTATACTCTTTGCTAGTACTATGCATCACAGCTACTGTGGAGCCAAGTAGTATGTATTCTCCTTGGAGTAAGTATACATACTCCTTGTGGGGAGCCAAGATGGCCGACTGATTTGGTGTAGTGTTTTTTCTCTCCTTCTGTTTTTGATGTTTTTTTCTGGATTTTGTGGTATATTGGCTGCTTTTTCCATCTTCACTGATTCTAAAAGGTATTTTGATTAATTAGGCTTGGAATTTATAAAAGGTTCTGGTCTCAAACTTAAGAATTATTAGATTTAAAAATTCATATATAGAGCGTGGTGGTAGTGCAAGTGTGGCCTTTTGGCCATAGGAGTCAATGTTAATATTCACTTCTCTCACTTCGAAAAGGTAGAGAAAAGAGGGCTCCTTTTTCTTGTTTACTGTATTATTCTGCATATTTGCTTTGGTTTTCACTCCTAGTTGCTTCTGGATATGAATTTCATGGTTTTTTCTGTTACTTCTTCAATTTACTGCAGTTGGTTTAGGAGTTTTTCTGGGTGTTTTTTTGGGAGTTCCTCCTAAATGTAAGGAGGCCCCATAGCGAAAGGAACATTAGTATTCTCTTTTTTGTTGGCTACGGAGGCCCAAATAGGTCATAAATAAATTCATTTTGGGTTAGCCAAGTATTGATAAGAGTTTGTGTACTGGTGAAATTTTCTTGGACTTTTAAGTTTTCTACAGAGGCCTTTTCGTTATTGTTTTGCCATAAGAGTTTTTATTAGTATTTTTAGGTTTTTTAAGGTATAGGGTTTTATATTTTTTATTGTAGTTATTTTTGTTTTTTAATAAAATTAGATTGTTTGGGTAGTATTTTTGTATCTTAAGAGTACAGTGTTGGAATGAGGGCCGAACTCATTCCAGATGAGGACGTCACTGCATTTTACAAGAAGTGGACAGAAAGGTCCCAGATGGCCAAGATGTCAGCATTGGAGAAGCATACAAGTGATGTATTAGGAAACCCAAATGGGTCCTCAGCTGAAAAAAAGCAAAAATAAGTTCTTGAGAATACAAGAGTTTGAATTAGTAGAACAGAAGAAATTAATGGAAGAGCTAAGATAGGCAAGGGTTAAGGAAAATCAAAGAGGTCAATGAGGTAATGAGACAACTAGTACCCCTGGCCCATATAATAAAAAATGAAGATACACTGACGTTGAACATGGGGAAGGTGATATATTTTATATGGATAGCACTTCCATCATGAAGGAAATCTACCAACATGTAGAACTGTTGAAAAAAGCAACTACTTGGTACCAGTCAGGGAAAATTCAATTCAATAAAGAAGAGCAAATTACTGTTGCAAAGGCCGTTGATGACATAGTCAAGGTGTACCATATATTAAATGAGAGGTGCCATAGACTCGAGTTGGACATGGCGAGAGGAGGTAAAGATCCTAGTATGGGAATGACCATAAATTATGCAGATATAGTTAAAAAAAGGAATTTTGGAAAAGGAGTCTAGAGCTAACCAACATCTTAACGATATCTACATCCTCATATCTATGGATAAGATGAAAAGCATAGAGATTGGTTACTCAGTAATTGTTAATAGCAAAGTAATAGTAAAGTATCAAAAAGATACTTCAGGACAAAATAAAGCTCCAGGAATTGGGTGGTTTTAAGTCAATAAGGCAAGCGAAAAGTGGTGGCCTGATCATAGAAAGTTATTCTATGGATCAAACATCGAAATTTAAAAAAAGTTAAGATTGATAATTTACAATCCAAGGACCTGGAGAAAAGATGGCTGAAATTGTTGATCCAGGGAGTGGATACTGAAGACTCCGAAAACATAATGGATAAAATTACTACGGGTAAAAGGATCTCGTGGACAGTGTGTTGGGGTATTACTGAGTTTATAAAAGGTTTTAAAATTCTGTCAACAAGAAAATGCAGAAATTTCCTCCATTCAAACATTGTTGTGATCACATCTTCTCAAATATATAAGGCCTGTGTGATTAGGGAGACTATGACTGTGGGTTGGACGAGAAGCAGGTTAAGTGAATTACCAGATATACTTAGATGCTATAGGTGCAACGAGTTTGGACATGTGGCTGTCAATTGTAAACAGACCTCCCAGAGATGTCTGCGATGTGGAGGTGAGCACATAATTAAAGAGTGCATAACTGAGAAGGAAGATTGCAGCAACTGCCTTAAGGCTGGGCTGCAGACTCGCCAACATTCATCGCATGACCCATTGTGTCCCATTTTTAAAATAAAAGTTGCTGCTGCTAAACAACGCACTGACTGGCTAAACCTGCATAACAAGGAAAAGTTAAAAGTTTCAACGGTAAATTGAATATTCTGCAAATGTAGGAAATATTACTCATGACTGTTACTCTTAAGTAACCTACTGTTTATAGTTCCAATGAATAATCAGGCAATTATGTTTTAATAAGCATTGGGGTCTAACATCATGTTCAGAAGTCTAAAAATTTAAATCGAATTACTTAATTCGTGGATAAATTGTAGTCCGCCTTTGACAGGGGAAATGGGTGGCTGCGATGGAAGAAAGTGGGGAGGGGATGTAGCCCAAAGCCTTCGGGTTAGGGCAAATAATGAACTTACCAATTATATTTATGTATGCATCACATTTAGCCCTTAAACCTTTCAGTGAAGAGGGGGGTTAATAAGGTACATGTATGCATCAAATTGTGCAATGTGTGCTATAAGGTGGCATGCTGAAACATGCAAAACTGGCTTGTAGAACTTCCATAAGTTGCATGCCAGAAGTGAAGAGTAAAACAGAGAACTTTTTTTTCTATGTGGCGACGGAAGGAGCAAGGGGAATAACGCGCTCACGTCACATTCAGACACCACTGAGGTGTCTTCATTTGCCAGCATACTTTGCTGTAAACAACAACACATTCAATTGTATGCTGAAGTGTGACTATTTAAGTTGTCTTCAATAAGTGGTGGCATTGTGGTGGTACATATGCAGTATATGGGCTGTTTCTCAGGTAGAATGTTCCACATGGTGGTTGGGGCAGCATACAACTGCATGCTGTAGTTGGTGACTATCTGAAAAGTTGCGTAGTTGAGCATCTATTATGGATGGTGGTGGGACAAAATGAGTTAAGGCACCGGTAAAGAGAATGAGAGAGAAAGAAAAAAAAGACCAAAAAAAACTATCAAATATAAACAGCTCTTTTTGGCATGTATATAGAATCTTGAATGGTGGGTCTGGACCCCCTTATTTAGTTATTTCACTGTCCTCCCCACGTGGAGTAGCCTGGGGAGTATATAATGGCAAGCCACCATTATATACTGGACAGTGTAGATACCTTGGAGAGTGAAGACATAAACATCATGCTGCAGGCCAGGGAGGCCTGCCACATTGCATCCCTTTGTTCTTGGTTGTATTGTTATATGGTTGATATAATTTGTTTTGGTATTTTCTGCTGGCTGAGTTAGCCAGCAGATATTTGTATATATTATGGATACTGAGTAAGTGTTTAATAAACCTCTTTTATTATTTTATAACTACTACACTGGTGTTGTGTTGTTATTCTGGGGAAGTAACCGTGGGGGTTTCCGGTGAGTACCGTGCACCACTGTCCTGTTGGCCGGTTATTCTTCGCATGCGACTCCATGGTGAGATTTATTGGGGGTTGATCATGGGTTCCTCATCAGGATTCGGCGGTCATCTGACTGTTGATATTTCTGAGGAGGACTTCCGCTGGTCGGCGCTACCCACGGACACGGGTGCAAGAGGGCAGCTATTGCTTCGATCTCTTCCCAAGGGAGTCAGGAGTCTGGTAAGATGGTCAAAAGTTGCCAAGGTATTGTAGTGGCCTAGCTGGGTCGTTACATGATAATAATTAAACATACATTATTTCAGATATTTTGTTCATGCTTTATTAAATGTTGTTTTCAAGGAATAAATACATTGCTCATTAAGAACTAAGGGGATATTCACAAGGGGAATGAAATAGAAGAAAATCCCATACAAGATTCACAAAGATTCACAACAAAGCATGTGGGAAGTCCTTTTTTACTTTTTGTCCATCTATTACTGAGCACAAAGAATAGAATTAAATTCTAAATATTCAACAAAACTCGAATAAAAAGTAAAACGGCTTGCCATACTGTACGAGATTCCAACCCTATATTGTCCCCGTATAACATGAATTACACTGTGAGTACTGGTTATTAAAATTCCTCTCAATGGTTACCAATAAACATCATTTGTCACTATACGAGTGAAGTCACACAAACTGCTTTTTTATTTTTGCATATTTTATGATGTCACATGTTTCTAAATACCTTAAAACATCAGAACGATCAAAGTCTATTATTGACAGTTCTGACCACGTGGCATGCATTTTTTCTATTGACTTTCGTTCAGTGGCGTAGCCAGGATTTTTTTATGGGGGTTCAAAATTATTTTTTCAGAATTAAGCTAATCACAGACTACAACTTTCCATTGTATGCATCACATTTAGCCCTTAAACCTTTCGGTGAAGAGGAGGGGGGTTAATAAGGTTCATGCATGCATCATATGAAATCAAATTGTGCAATGTGCACTATAAGGTGGCATGCTGCAACATGCAAAACTGGCTTGTAGAACTTCCACAAGTTCTATGCCAGAAGTCAAGAGTAAAACCGAGAACTTTTTCTATGCGGTGACAGAAGGAACAAGGGGAATAACGTGCTCACGTGACATTCAGACACCACTGAGGTGTCTTCATTTGCCAGCATACTTTGTGGTAAACAACATGTGTTCAATTGTATGGTGAAGCATGACCATTTAAGTTTTCTTCAATAAATGGTGGCATTGTGCTGGTGCGTATGCAGCATGTGGGTTGTTTCTCGGATAGAATGTTCCACATGGTGGTTTGGGGCAGCATGCAACTGCATGCTGTAGTTGGCGACTATCTGAAAAATTGCTTAGTTGAGCATCTAATATGGTTCTGGGACAAAATGAGTTATGTAGGTACTGTTTAAGAGAATGAGAAAGAGAGAAAAAACAAGAAAAACTATCAGATATAAACACAGCTATTTTTCGCATGTATATAGAATCTCGGATGGGGGAGTCCGGACCCCTGAACCCCCTTGGCTATGCCACTGGTCCTACCATATTGGGAAATGGCTGACTTTTGTCATTTTATGAATAATTGTCAATATTCACAACATACAAATGTGCATATTTAATGTGATACACAATTAACATAAAGCAACTAGATTTTGAGATATAACGACTTTTTAAAAGAACTCATAAAAAATCTGTATTTTGCTTTATACATTTGATTTATTCATTTGTTACATTAGTGCAAATGGTTTGTGAGATAATACATTTTTTGTGATGTCATGCAGTTAAGCGCCTACAGTGAAAAAAAAATTCACATGTAGGTGTTTCTGTAGCTGTGACATCAACTTTTGACACTTTTGTCTGCCATTTTTTTTTATCGTTGGATAGAAGCAGCTATATTTTAATAACGACTTTTTTTGATAAATATGCAATACTGAAAAAAGGAAGAGCAACTTTTGATCTACATTGGTGAGTAATTTGAGTTGTGTACAATTAGTGGTCAAATTTTAGGGTATTATGAAACTTATTGTTAGTGGGAAATAGATATCCTATAAAATGTATAAATGGAGGAGCTTTTGTGGCTTCTGGGATATAACATGAGCTAAAAAAATACGAGATTTTAAAATGAAATTAAAAATAGAAAAACTAATTATAAATTTGTACCAACATATCTTTAGATGAGCAAGATTGTTATGTACATATTGCAATTTGAATTTTGAAAATAACAATTTTCGTTGCAGAAAACAAAACATTTGCCTGAACCATGTATTTTTTAAAATAGGAATTTCTCTTTCTCATTGGCTTCAATTGCTTAGCTGTGGGGCACCACTGAATGGTAAAAAGTGGAACTATAACTCATCTGCTAATATTCAAAATGGCGTCACACATATAGGCTCTTAAGAATAAACTTTAGTCAACACAGGCCATCACAGAAACATGTTGCAGTACACGTAAGCTCAGCATTTCTGCATTTTCATTTTGCTTCATATTTTTATAGAAATTACAGTTTTGTAATTTTTTCATCACTTGCAACTTACAGACAATTTTATTATGAACATTTACATTACTCATACATTCAGATTAACCAGCTATTTACTGAGTAGCAGCATTTATAGTGATTATGTGTGAAGAAAACATTTGAATAATTATGTATTCTTTGCTATAATGCATTAAGCTAGTCTTTTAGATGCATACTTACTACATGGAAATTTATTTCATTGAATAGTTCATTAATCTGCAGGTTGGTGGGATAGGTTTTCTGCTTAATTCATCAGTACTTTTCTTTATGTTTACAAGTTACAAGTTTGACAAAATAGCAAAAACACTGAAATATTCAGACTACGGGAAATCCAAAAGGTGAAATGAACTGGGACATTTGTTATGCCAAGAAGTGACAATTGAACATTTAACATGTCCTGCACTGAGTAACAGAAAAGATGCTGGTGCTGGATACAAAATATCATCTGAAATTTTGATGAAATTGAGTGTGCTGTCAAGAAAGTTGCAGATACATTGACCTTCTATAAAATTCATGAAGGAGATGGAATTGAAACTGTTTCTATCTCACAAAGCCAAGTTGCATAAGTCATGCAATCTGAAGTACAACAAAATGCTTCAAACAGCTTGCACAAAAACTCGGTCATGAACTTGAAAACCAACTACATCAACTACAAGATTTTCATCACTTTCATTCAGAATGGAAAATGCAGCGTGTTTTTGTGGACAATCTGGTCCAGATCTACTGTACAAGGTTTCAAGATTTGGGATGGATCATCATGTTCATGCTAGTGCAACACTTCTGGAAGATACAGAACTTATTGCTAAACTGAGCATTGGAGACATGGTAGCAGTGAATGCTGAATATCATGCTAAGTGCCTTGTATCACTTTATAATCGTGCTAGATCAGCCAAGTTACAATGCCAAGATGTCTAAGACACATGGGAATTGGTTTTGCTGAACGTGTTTGTATATTGAGGAAAAACGAGTTGAAGATCTAACATCACCAGTTTTATCAAATCTAGTGGAGCTGTATAGTTAAAGAGTGAAACAATTTCGAGTACTCATGACAGAATGAGTTCATTCTACAAGGTTGAAAATGCGAATATTAGCTCATTTTCTAGATATGAAGGTATTCCACAATATACGAGATGTGTTGCTAAAACATCCAAGTGGTCTCGAATGAAGAGAACGTCAAGAATCATTTCTTCTGATGTGCAATTTCATGTTTAGACAACGAAACAGATGTTCATTTTTAACAAATCCTTTAAATTCAGTCTCGTTTGATCTTTAAATTATTATCATTACATTGTTATTGTTATAAATCATGAATGTGAAAAAATTCAAATCTTGTTTTGGATTCTGAAGATGGTTTTCTCGTTCGAACATAATCTATCATCCAGTTGAAGATTGACGAGTTTTTGTTTTTCATCAACTTTGCCTAAAATAATTTTTATTTTCTTTTTTATTTAACTATAATGTTGCACATGTGATCATTTTCAGTTTTTCTTCGTTTAAATTTTACAGCTTTTCTAACTTGGCATTCTCTTTAAATTAAAAATTAATTCAAATAATAAATTGTTATTGTATGTTCTAACTTTAAGAAAAACTCACTGTCTCTTCTTTTTTTGTCTTTTTGCTTTCACTTTCATAATTTCATATTATGGTGATCGTTTCTTTTAATTTTTATTCAAGTTCTTCAATTTTTACAACGATGTCCTCCACTTAGTGAGCTTTTGATGACGTTATAATTTTTACCAACTTATGATGTTTTCCGTAGCTCGTTTCTTCTCCTGATTGCGCGGTGACTGCACGGAGGAGATTTGAGCTATAGAAATAGTTGGATGTCGGATGATCATCCTTCTGTGCAGGGGTGTAATCGGTGCAGAAGGATGGTGACCATCGCTTCTGGTCGCCATTGATGTACATCTTCCTTTGTTACCAGAAGATGTAGCTCCTCCACTATCTGTATGTCTCTTTGCCTTGTGGTGTCTCCGGCTTGTCTAGAGAAGGTTTAGTTTCCAGACAAATAGACAATGCAGTTTCTCATTATAAACACTTGATTCATTCTTGTACAGAAACTCAGATTACAAGAATTATTGTTGATATTAAAGGTGCATCCACGAGCCCATTATGTGATATGGATAAAGATCTACGTAGTACAAAAGACGGCAAAAAGAGTGAACGTAGAACAAAGAGGAACTGGTCTTTTTATACCTTTGACCTGGGTACACCTACGAGGTGTATCCACGTCCAAGTGACCATGGTCCTAAGAGTATCAATCCGCCACTTCAATGAGTTAGAGGGGGAGGGAGGGACCTGGGATAGCTATGAATTGTGTAACAACCCGACTGGGCGCTACAATGACCCGCGGTAAATTTCGTTTCACTTACCGCCGCTTGACTCCTTGGGACGGGATCCTAGCGCGGACCAGCCCTCCTCTTGCACCCGTCCGTGCCACGGGTAACGCCATGCGGAAGTCTTCCCCGACGATCGACGGCCCAAATGCTGCCGAACACGATGGAGAACCCACGGTGAACCCCCGGTGGATCTCACCGTGGGTGACGACGCGAAGTACCGGCCGACATGTCGGAGAAACAGGCCGAAATAGGACGGTGAAGTGCCGGCAAAACCCCACCCTCTCCGCGGTAACGTCCCCAGTAATTATTGTAGAATAATAAAGGACACGGACACCAGTGTAGAGTGAAAACAAAGAATATAATTTATTCTATATAAATTAGATAAAACACTTAATAAGATGATGCCTCTCCTGGCTAATTCAGCCAGGAGGGGAGGTCATTGACCTCCAAACACAAAGCAAGCAAAAGATGAATGGTGGCCATCTTGGCCACCTGCTGAAAATGAAGAGAGCATTAACACATGCACCTGGCATGAAGGGTTTCACTACACTGTCCAGGATATAATGTCTGCTGCCATTATATACCACCCCCAGGCTGCTCCACCTGGGGGAGGACAGTGACTCTTGCTGGCCATTTTGTCGTCTGCCTGGCAACCAATTTACAGGTGCCTAGCAGACGACAATGGGAATTTAGTTTTGCTCACAAAGGAGCAAAAGTGTGTCGTCACAATTGTTTACCCCCAGGCTATGGTTTTTGCGGGATCGCAAGTTACTGGGTGTCACAACTTCCTCGTCAGTGTCCATACAGAGCCTTGTTGGAAAATAAAAAAAATAAGTGGAGTGAATATCTAGAAAATAAAACAACTATACTTCCCACACTTTTACAGTAAGGTTAATTCCTGTCTTTAGGGTACAATCAAAACACTAATTGTTTTACTAACATTTCTTTTAGAGGAGTGAACCCCCTATCTCTGTTTATTATGGGAATGTGGCCAACACTAAAAATACCTAAATTTGGTTTTACTTTAATTGGAGGCTGGATTTTCCTTTTGTCTTCTGTTAATTACCTGTTATTTTAGTGTGCACAGTGCACCTTATTTTCTTTTCACGACACATTTTCCACATCTGGATAGAGTACATTGATTTGTATGTATTCTGCAGTTTCTACAGTTTCGTTCTCAGATGCTTGTTCAAGTTGTTTTCTCAGCTAGTAAAGAATTAGCCAGCATTAATTATAGATATTTTTGAATTTGTTTTTAAGGTTAAACCATGGAACTTTCCTAATTTGGCTGCAGCAGCCTCTGCGTGTGCGTGAAGCTCTAGGTGAAGGATGCATGTGAGAGGAATGATTATGTTCTTCTAGTCACTACTGATCACAATGGCAAAAATGTTAGATAAGGAAGGAGGGCCTCTTATAGCTGTCTCCATCAGTGCTCAGAAACACTGCTGGCTTAACAGTGGCTACTAGGACTCGTGGCTATAATGAGCAGACCAGGAGGATTCTGTTTTTCTTGCCTGGTGTAGGCACCCGGAAGGAGCGCACACAAGGTTGATTGATTACAAGAGTAGAGGAACCCTCGACTGTCTGGAATCGATGACTTAAGCAGAGTTGTGCTGTGGTAGAGCTAAAGAAGGACTTGCCAATGCATAAAACAGAAGTTCTGATGAACTCTTTAAAAATATAAATCACTGAAGCAAAATATACATAAATATTTTGTTACACCTGTACAAGGTTCTCTGGTGTCGAATGCTCATCCTTTCCTTGTATCAGTGTTACAGGTGTAGTTACTTCCCTTTTTGCTACAGTCTGTTCTGCTTCAGTTTCATGAACAGGTGTGGGTACTTCTTTGCTTTTTGCCACACACTGTCCCTGCTTATTAACAGGAGTAGCTACTCGAAGATTCACTGGTTTCACTCATTCTTGCGAATGACATATTAGCCCCACTTTGCACTGGTCTCATCTGGGTTCCCCTCCTTGTAGATGGTATGGATCTGGATTCCACTCTCAAAGATCACATTAAAATGTACTTAATGGTGGTATTTCTATTGTAGCACATCGCTTGTATGACTGACTACAATAATGAATTCTCTTTTACATTGCTTTTTCCTCCAACTCAACCAAAGAATGTTCTAGTGGAATGGATCACTTCGAAGGGCCTGTCGCAGTTTCACTGCACAGGCAATAAAAAAACATTTTGAGAGCATACAATTGATTATAAACTTAGTTTCATTCTGTTTAGAAACCGAGAAATATGCACAGGTAATTTTCTTCTGCGTTGGCAACGAGGAAGCATTCAAAAATGATCATTTAATTTTTCAATCCCCGAGAGTAGCAACCTACTACTTGAATCCTGAATTTAATTGCTGCAAGGTGGCTGAAGTTTGTTTTTTTGCATTTTAATTCTAGCTGCAAATCAAAGTATTTTGGTATGTTTGTGATGTGTAAGTTTGCACCACTTGTTATGGTTGGTCACACGGGACAGTTGGATCCAACTCATCACAGGGTGAGCATTGAAGGGCGAGCATTCGATACCAGAGAAGCTTGTACAGAAACAGGTGCAACTTTTTGTGGTTAACCCCTTCTGGCCATAATACATTCATACAATGATTTACAAAGCGAGCAATTGTCGCATGGTTTGTTCGTTCCAGTTGTTGACAGTCTAGAAAGAAAGATTTCCCCGGTTCGTCAGGTTGCAGATTTCCAATAATGAGATTCACCATTTGCCGTCTTTTGGTATCAGTAGACTCATTTACTTGTACCGATGTTGCTGAATTTCCAATTTCATTTCTGATGTTAGCAATCGTCTTGCGATAACACAGGGAGGTAGTTTTTCTAAGAGTCGACTCATCTGGAATTACTCGATTTTTATACTTTTGAAGAAAGTTCTTCAGCTTGGGATTACACAGTTTAGTTTAGTTTCATTGGACCAATGTACTGAATACACTGTAGAAGCATTGTAGACATCTTATTCTTCTCTGTCGCCATGGTCTGAAGCTGAATTACTAAAAGAAAACCTTCATAAAAGTATAACAATGACTCAATGAGTTCATACAAGGCTAACTGCACAATATCGATATATGTCGCTTTAGAAATTTTGTGTCGATCACATTCAATTATTAAGGCACTTTAGCATATGGAATTTGTAGCAATTTAAAGGAAATCAGAACATGCCACCCACTGAGATGAAACTCCTCTTTGGCTTTACATTCACATATGTTAACTGAGGATTCATGATGGGTAATATTTCATTGTCGTGGCCAAAGTTTGTCTAACAGACAGTTGAGAACATCAATGTAAATTTGGCGATAAACCCTCTGCTAAGTGCCTTTTTGCAGAAATGGTTGTATAAAATGTGTCATTGCTTGCATGGCAGGTCATAATTTGTTCCACCACAGAAGATAATCTTACATCTGGTGAAGTATTTGATGATGCAGACAATAAACATGACTACAGATGCATAGGATAGATGTAATTCTTTCATGGGATTTAAAAGTATTTATGTGTATATATGGAATGTGGAGATATCAGGAGATTCCATACATGCCTCAAATAGGGCTGCCTTTGGGGAATTAAAAAGTGTCTGTGAAGTGTGTACATTTGATGCGGCCATCTCAGGAGATTCATGAGATATAATGAATAGTGGCAATACCATTGCAATGTGTGATGCCTTTGGGAAACTTAAAGGTGTTGAAGTGGCTACATTACAGAATTCAATTCAATTAAATACACCTGCAATCAGCTCGAAAGCCATGTGGCACGGAGGGATTGCTCCCAATCACAACTGATTGTCATTTTTTAAAAATAAGACATCGTCATGAAATTGAAATCGTCCTAACAAAGAACTATTCACAGGTGGTTAGGTTAGGTTTTTGAGTGCCCAAATCTACCTTTACGAGGATTTCTAGTTAGTAAACCATTATGCAGGGTAATCTTATCACAAGACAGCAAACGCCCCAGAAGAGCAAGGCTTTGCTCATTTCTTCGGCCTGCTAATGATTCCCATTCTAGCTCTTGGAGCATAGACGATACGCTGTCAGTATACGCATACCGTTCCTTTACAAATCTTGCAGCCCTACGCTGCACCATTTCTATTTCTTGTTTTAGATTATTTCTAAATGGGCTCCAAATTGGGGAACAATATTCTAAGATAGGTCTAACTAGGGTAAAGTAACAGACCTTTACATTTTCTTTACAATGTTTAAGAGGGTATTTGGTAAAATTAGGCTTAACAGGTGACATTAGTTCAAAAAACTCTCACTTGGGGGTGCAGTGTACTTTTCAAATATGATTGGTAATTTTAAATTCAGTTAATTTTTGATTGGTTGTTTTAAATCAGTTTTTGTTTTATGCCAACATCCATCACATAACTACTGTAAGGTATTTTTACATAATTAAAGTATTTATCATTAGTTAAATATATTAACATCTTAAGAAAGTAGTTACATGTTACAAAAATAAATAGCTTTTTTATATTCAATTACAAATTTTGATGTTTTACCCCATGTTAAATGCCATAGGGGATTCTTTATAAACCCATCCTGTCTGTTTTATGTGGTTTTATGCTATTAGTAAAATTTCACTTCAATCTTGACTGTATCCAATTCAATATAAATTAATCTTTATTACCATATGGGGTCAGTTTCATTGTAAGTGGACACTGTTTGTAAAGGCATATAATGGTCAAATGTTGATGCCTTCTTTGACGTCATCAATAGTTGCATCTAATTTCTCTCAAACCGGGCGCCATTTGCAATTTGCAGTGGCATTACATTTTGTACAATTTTGGCGTTTTTAAGTAAAATAACAGCGTCAAACTTCTTATAGTGTTAACTACGACCTTTAAATGTAGGTAAGTAATGTTTTTTTATAACTAATTTCTGTAATTTTTAATTTTGGAGTGAAAAACTGCCTCGACAATTTTCTAAAACGACGCACGGTCGCTCATCGTTTTCGAACGAGTTTGACGTCGTTTCTTTGTGTTTTTAAGCCAAAGAACGACATCAAACTCGTTCTAGAGTTAATTACAGCATATAATTAGGGTAAGTACGTGTTTTTATCACTCTAATTTGTTATTTTAGGCTGAAAAACGACGTCTAAAAACTTGAAAAACGATGCACGGTCGCTCATCGTTCTCGAACGAGTTTGACACCGTTTTTTTGTGTTTTTAAGCCAAAGAACGACATCAAACTCGCTCTAGAGTTAATTACAGCATAAAATTAGGGTAAGTACGTGTTTTTATAACTTGAGTTTGTTATTTTAGGCTGAAAAACGACGTCTAAAAACTTGAAAAACGACCGCAGCCTTTGATTAGCTTTGGCAACTGCTTTGGTTATATGATATTTCCAAAGCATGTCCTTGGACAAGGTTAAGCCAAGATATTTGATGGTATCAACATGGGTTAGCTGAACATCTCCCATTGTGTAATCTGCCATGCACGATTCTTGCTTTCGGGAAACTCGCATAACATTGCATTTACTCCTATTCAGTTGTAAATGCCACTCAGAGCACCACTCTTCAACACTGTCTAGATCTCTTTGGAGGACTTCACTATTCTCATTATCCCTAATCCTCCTGTAAACAACAGCATCATCTGCAAACAAACGCATCGTACTGTTGCATCTGTCTGCCAGATTGTTTATGAACAGAAGGAAAAGCAGTGGTCCAAAAATGCTACCCTGAGGTACACCAGATGTTACTTTAGCCCAGTCTGACACAGCACCATCAATTTGGACTCGCTGTTGTCTATTTGATAAGAATGATGATGTCCACAAAATTACTTGTTTATTTAAGTTAAAAGTCATCATTCTTTTAATTAGTAGTGAATGCTTCACTGTATCAAATGCTTTTGCAAAATCTAAAAATACCAAGTCAAATTCGCCCTTACTATCCAAGCCAGATTGTATGTCTTGGATGAATAGTGCTAGCTGGGTATCACATGATCTGCCTTTTCGAAAACCATGCTGGTTTTCATGAATTAATTTATGGTTTTTTAAATGCTTGATTGTATTAGAATAAATTATATGCTCGAGAGTTTTACAAACAATGGAGGTCAGAGAAATGGGTCTATAGTTCTTTGGACAATTTTTATCTCTTGTTTTAAGAATTGGGCAGATATTTGCTTGCCTCCATGCCATAGGCAGTATACCACTATCAAGGGAATCTTGGAAAAGTTTACTTAAAAAGGGCTAACTTTTGTGGCCAGCTCCTTTAGCAATCTTGGCGAGATTTCATCTGGAGCAGCTGATTTATTAACATCTAGATTACAAAGCAAATTTTGTAATCCAGTGGAGTTTATGATTATATCAGGCATGACATGAGATAAGGTGCCAAGTTGTGGTTCCTCATTGCCATCATTGGTATGAAAGACACTTTGGAAATAATTGTTAAGTGTGCTTGCAATAACCTGTTTGTCAGTACAGACATCACCAAGTGGTGTTATAATTGAAGTTATATTATTTTGAATTTTGTTGATTTTTTACATATTTCCAGAACAACTTGGCATTTTTATGGAGTGATGCCCCAAGACATTATTAGTATAGTCTTTTTTAAGCAAGCTTTTCACAAGACATCGCTGGGAATTAAACTGCAATCTAATAGTATCATTCATTTTAATCTTCATTTTAGATCTAAATTTGCGTTGTTTACGAAGAGCACGGCATATCTCAGTGGTGTACCAAATTGGTTCCAAGCTTGATTTTACATTTTTGAATGGGATGAATTTATTTATGCCATTAGAAATGACACTGACAAACAATGACCACTGTTGGTTTACATCTTTTCATAGTCCACTTTTATTTTTATTTTTCAGCTCATTTGTTACAAAGAGCTTCAAATTAGCCCAATCAGCTTTATTGTACTGTAGGACTTTTCGGGGAGCTGATTGGAGTTTTTCGAATTGGGTGGCAAATTCTAAGTAAATCATTTTGTGATCGCTTACGCCATCAGCAATTTCAATTGATTTGGCATTTTCTGGGGTGTTTGTAAAAACTAAATCTAGAATATTAGCTGTTGTATTGGTGCAGCGTGTAGGGGTTTGCACTAGTTGATCCAGGGAATATGTGCATACACTATCAAGCAGTATATCTATTAATTTATTACTAGAGCACTGAGAGTCAACAGTATAATTTTTCCAAATTATTTCTAGAAGGTTAAAATCCCCACCAATGAGAACTGATGCATGTTTGTGGGTAGAAAATAAGGAATCTAAACGTTTTCTAAATTCGAGTAATTCCTTCTCGTCACTTGAAGGTGGGCGATAGAATGAATATAAGAAAATTTTTCTCCCATTATGAAAACCTCTGCGGATGAAACATCTTCAGTTAGCCATGATTCACTACCAAAGATAATGTCGGGATTGTAGCTTTCTATGGCTTCTCTAAACTGAATTACTTTATTTTTTATACTTCTGCAATTGATTATTAACATTTTTAAAGATTTATTTATAAGCTTGTTTTCTTTTTTGGTCAGAGGTACTGTCTCAGAAGAAATTTTTTTGTTAGAAAGTTGGGTTTCTTTTTGAATATCTATTTTAGGTACAGACAGGTACAGGTACAGACAGGTACAAACTGATTTCTAGAGAACAGAGCTGAATACATCCTTAACCGCTGCAGTGAAGTGAAGGCCATCACGCAGCTAATACTTATCAGGTGCTTTAAGAAGCTCCCGAGAAGCATCCGCAAATGATTAACCAGCACTACGACAGAGAAGAGATAACTCTTGTGAAATCTGCTGAACTGCAGGGTTTGGATAAAAAGAACCCCTAGCATCACGCTCAAACCGTGGCAGGACAGTAGAATTCACAATCCTTGCACGAGGTCTGATGCGTTTTACCTCTCTAGAAAAGTGTTTAAGTCTCTCAGCTATCCCCTTTGGCGCATCCATCTTGAGATTAATAGTTCCGGCATGCACAACTACAACAAGGTTAAGGCTAGCTTTGTTCAGCACTGCCTTAACTCGAGTAGTTAAATGCTCAACATGTGTGCCTGGATAGCACCATGTAGTTGACTTCCCAGTTTTGCCGACCCTAACACCTCGAATGATACTGTCACCAATGAGGAGCACATCGATAGGCTTACCAGTTTGCGGGCTATAATTAGTGGATGTTGAGGCAGGAATATCGTTAACCTCAGACAGCACACCAAATCGGTTACCACCCATGGTAGCAGAACTACCATGAGCCACGACACTGGCAAAGCTTTTTCTCTGTGGCCGGAGATCCTTTGCCTTTAAATGTCGGAGGTGTTGGATCAATAGGTGTGTCCGAGTCTATGTTTGTGTTTTGATTTTTAAA
Source organism: Brachycybe producta (assembly GCA_036925085.1). Lineage (NCBI taxonomy): Eukaryota > Metazoa > Arthropoda > Diplopoda > Playtdesmida > Andrognathidae > Brachycybe > Brachycybe producta. The sequence goes on along the minus strand of JAUPFP010000001.1, from coordinate 8,445,808 downwards.
TAAATCCATATTTTGTGTTAGTCGTAAAGAAATGTTTGGATTTCTTGTCGATCTTGGTTTAGAAATAACCCACCCACCAATGGAATCTAGTTCTTTGGGTTGTGTGATGTCAGATCGATACATAAATAATTTAACACTCACCTGAATTTATTTTAATAACGCAGACTCCTGTGCGGATTACCTCGCACCACCACCAATTGTGACGAAATGATGTCTTCTATATAGAGCTCAGAAAAGTCACTAATAAGAGTGGGAAAACTATCAAAGGAATCTGTGGTGTTAAAAGAATTCAGACACAAGAGTACTAAATGAAGAATAAACAAAAAGGTTTATTCTTCAAACAAACTATTTAAACTTGTTTCTCTTCTGAAGGAAGGATGGATAGGGATATACGAGGGGCACTAGTAAAGTTATCTACCGGACCATGTTCTGTCCATTGATTTTCAATATAGTCTTTCCAACTTCCACACAGTGGTCTAACTTGGATTCTAAGAATTTAAGCCCCTCAAAAAAAATTTGAAAGATTGCTCGTCAAACCACTCATTTACGACAGATTTTACAATGGTCTGATGCCCAAAAGATGTTTCTTTAGATTACAGAGCAAAAAGTAATCACTGGGGACCAGGTTCAGACTGTAGGGTTGGTGGTGGATAACTTCAAAACTGCAGTTGCAAATTTTGGTCAACACTTTGCTGGCAGTGTGGATGGGTGCATTGTCATGGAGGAGCCGCACACCACACAACAGCTTCCGATCTCATTTTTTGTTAATTGCTTCACAGTTTTTTCTAATGTGGTGGCATAAGTTTCACCCATGATTGTAGCTTTACGAGGAATGTAATTGGAATCCCAAATGTGGCCATAATCTTTCTTGCGGAAGGTTGGGGTGGAATTTCCTTGGAGGTGGCAAACTGGCATGCTTCCACTGCATAGATTCTTGTTTTGTTTCTGGGTTCAAGTGGTGAATCCAGGTTTCACCCCAAGTCCAAATGTGGTATACAAAAAGTTCTGGATTCTCCTTGAAGAGGGCCAAAGTTGTGTGCAAAATCTCTCTTGTCATTCTGCATTGGAGTCAGCCTTCTGGGCACCCAATGGGAACTGACTTTGGACATCTCCAATTTTACTTGAAGAATGTACAAAACACTTGGTTTTGAGATGCCTAATTTTGTAGCTATCCTGGACACTTTCACTCTTCTGTTTACCATTACAATGGCCTCCATTTTCCGGTATATTTCTCCGACGTGGCTTCAAACGGGCAACTAGAGTGGGGGTCATCTTCAATCAATTCCCACTCCCAATTTAAATTGCCTTGCCCAAAATTTAACTTCATAGGATGAATGAGCACTGTCACCAACTGGTCATGCATATGTGGTGCAGTAATTCTTTCTTTTGTAAGAAAATTTATCACTGACCTGTGCTCGAGTTTCAGAGTATTTATATTTTCTGTCACAGTCTCTTACGAATAGCACAATGAAATAATCTCTAGATTAGCATGCAACTACATGAAAGGCATAACTACCAAATGCAACCAAGTATTCAGATCTGAGCAAGTTAGAACAAGTTCATGTAGATAACTTTTCTAGTGCCCCTTGTAAGTTTCAAGGACAATAGGAATACGCTTTGTGAATAATTAGGAAAAAGGCGGTTCCTTTGGCCGACGACTTCTTGAGAGCATCTGCTACTGAAGAAGTACAAGAGAAAGAACCGGGACATTTGAATTTTGTCGTTTTATACTCGTGCTTGGCCACGCCTCTTTTCACCAGGGACACAGCCAAGCATGCAACTCTTGTGAATTCAAAGCTTCCTTGTCTAAAGTTGCATAGATTTTCAGCACAAGCGCAGGAAAGAGAAAAAGGGAGATCAGCAAAGATGCTGATCTCTATGAGTGCAGGATGGTTACGTATTTTTGAACCCCCAACAATTTTTAGTATTGAAATTACTGCCTCGTCACATTCATATTAATTTTATTTACATGAACAATGAGCAGTTATTTTTTGTGTTATTGTTATTGTTTCACAACATGTTTTAAAATGAAATAACTTGTTTGTGGAATTTGTTTTGAGTGATTTTTTTTCAGTTTTTTAGTCTGGACAAAAGCATGTTCCGCTACATACAAACTTATTTATATGTTTAACAATTAACATAATGTATTTCATTCATTTTTGGTACGGATTACTTTAGTTTATTTTTTTAAAAAATAAAACATGGCCTTAAGGACGGAAATTTCAAGAGGTTGTGCAACAAGCATTATGGTTACCGAGAGAAAAATGTTTTCTACAAAATGTTTACTAAAAAACCTAAAAAATGGTATATTTGCAAACTGCTATAACTTAGAAGAATGTTAACTTTTTAAGATAATGCCATAAAAAGACAGCAGACCCATTCCATCACCACTCAGGCAGCACCTGCCCCTCATAGTCACCAATTTTGATGAAAATTAAATTGTGTGTAGGGATTACATAATATTTAGAATCATATTTTTTATTTTGCCATATGACCATAATTTCTTGAGAAAAAAATTCCCAAAGTTTGGGTATCAGATGCAAAAATGCATTTTTCTGGAAAATTTTAAAATTCAATATCTGGTAATATATTTTTAGAAAATCATCTACATTTTATTTATTAATAATAATTAATAATAATTTACCACAAAGGAGTACATGACTCTGCTAACATGTGGCTACATAAATGGTACAAAAAGCAATATGCACACTTGTTTGTCACAAGTAATACGAAAATTAACAATAAAAATGATACACTTACAATAAAATTTTACAAATTTATATAAATGCGGAGGACTCAAAAAATTTAACAATTTCAACTTGGACAGTTTATATTTAAAACTTAAGAGACATTGACTCAACCATATTGCTTGGCAACCTATTCCACAAAGAAATGATTCTATTCAAAAAGTAAGCTCTTCTACAATTGCCTTTTTGCGACAATGGAGTGATCCTCACATTGTGTCTACGTGTAATAAGAGGTCTTAACACAATCAAGTCTCTAAATCTATTGGTACAATAAATGTATCCATTTAATATTTAAAAAAAACACTAGGTCAGCCTGCAATCTGCATCTTGCGTTCCTTCAGAGATATCAATCCAAAATTGTGTAATCGCTGAGTGTATGTATAACCCCCCTTGCCTGGCAAACTCTTTGTGAAACGCCTCTAAACTTTTTCTATAATATCAAAATCCTTGATATAACGAGGGGCCCAAAGCTGGGAAGCATATTTCAGAATGGGTCTAACATATATATTAAATGCTTTTATTCTGACAGTATTTGAACTGTTAGACAACTTGTTATTTATTAACCAACAATGTTGCAATCCCTTAGAAGCAATCCTACTACAGTGAATGCTGAATGTTTGTCAAAATAAACACCAAGATCTTTAATCTCATTAACAACAGTCAATGAATTACCACCTAGATTATAACAAGCATTATGTTCATGCCTGTTTCTTCCTAAATACATAACACTTTTAGAATTGCTTAATTCCATGTTATTAAGACTAGCCCAACAAGAAACCTGGTTCAGAATGCCCTGTAATCTAACAGGGTCACTCCCAATTAACTTATCATCTGCATACAAATACATGTAGACTTCCTCCTTTTGTGCAATCATATCATTTATTTATAAAAATACCAAACAAAAGTGGGCCCAAAACACTTCCCTGAGGAACTCCACTAGGGACAATAACCCAATCAGAAAAGTGATTACCTACTTTGACCCTTTGAGTCCTATTACTCAAAAAGGCTGATAACCATTTGTTAAGGCACAGATTAAATCCACAAGAATATAATTTTATTAGCAGCTTATTATGATCAACTTTGTCAAAAGCTTTTGCAAAATCTAGATAAATGATGTCCAAATTTTTATTAGTGTCAATACAATGAGTATAATTCAAAGCATTCTATTAACTGCATACATGTAGAACGTCCTGATAGAAAACCAAACTGACTTTCACACACCCTATCCACCCTGAACGTATGATCTTGAATATATTCACCCAGTAACCTTTCCATAACTTTGCAACACAATCGGTCTATAATTACCTGCAGAAGTAAGGTCACCCCCTTACCTATTGGTATAATGGTAGCTTTCTTCCAGTCATTGGGGATAATTCCCAATCTTAAACTAAGTTTAAAAATGTTAGTCAATGGTTTGACTAAAAATGCAGTACATGCCTTTAAAACAGAGCCAGGGAGCTCATCGGGACCTTTTGTTTGTGAATCTTTAATTTTTGGCAAATAAAATAAAACCTTTGACTCAGAAATACTGTCCATAAGTCCCAAATCGATATAACTAGATACTTGTTCACTATCCATTTGAGAATTCTTACAAAAAATATTAGTCTTTGTCTCCTCATCAAAATGTAGGACACCATCATCATCTTTCAGTGGCATAGTTAACTTGTTAGACTTTATTCTAGATTTGACAAAGTGATAAAACTTCCTAGAACATCTACTTTCCACAGTTTGCCTATCCTTGCTTATTTGAAATTGAGATATCTGGTAATTACAATCTTTTACCAAAACCTTATACAGTTTCAAATCAGATTGTTGTCTATTCTAATTTCCACTTCATCCAAATCTTAGCTTTTGCCCTATATAATTTTTTAATTCCAATAGGAAGTCTACTTTTTACCAGCCCCCCTTTTTTAAGTGGAGCCCATCTATCAATACAATCTGTAAGAAAGTCACTAAAAAGTGCCCAACAATGTCAGTCCAATTGACAAACATTAAAAGCCTATATGTGTGACGCCATTATAAATATTAGCAGATAACAGTTATAGTTCCACTTTTTGCCGTTTATTGGCAGCTAAGCCATTGAAGTCAATGAGAAAGAGAAATTCCTATTTTAAAAAATACATAGTTCAGGCAAATGTTTTGTTTTCTGCAACGAAAATTATTTTCAAAATTCAAATTGCAATATGTACATAACAATATTGCTCATCTAGTAATATGTTGGTACAAATTTATTAGTTTTTCTATTTTTAATTTCATTTTAAAAATTTTAAAGCATTATTAGCTCATGTTTAATCCCATAGGCCACAAAAGCTCCTCCGTTTATACATTTTCTAGCATCTAAATTTTCCACTAGCAAAAAGTTTCATAATACCCTAAAATGTGACCACTGAATACCAGTGTATACGACTGAAATTACTCACCATTGTAGATCAAAAGTTGATCTTTTTTTCAGTAGTTTATATTTATCAAAAAAGTCGTTATTAATTTATATAGCTACTTCTATCCATCAATAAGAGAAAAAATGGCGGACAAAAGTGTGTCAAAATTGATTTTTTTGCCACTAGTTGACGTCACAGCTACAGAAGCACCTACATGCGAAGATTTTTGTAAGTTTATATCTCCTAAGTTTATATCTCCTTTATATCTCCTAACTTTTTAAGCGCAACTTAATAAAAGAACCAAATAGTTGAAATTTAACTGTAGTGAGGGGGATTATCACTTCCACAAAATGGTTCTACAACAGCAACATTTCTTACACGGGCCTTCATATCAGAAAAAAACAAGAGACAAAATATTGCCACTTCTAGTTGGGGTGGTTACATACTAGTGAAAAGCCCATCCCATCAGTGAGTAAATAAGACTGATCACTCTGAATTGGTGACCTAAGGAGCCTCCAGTCAATGTGTGGTCGATTAAAATCTCTCACTAGTACATTACTAGCAATATTAGAAATGTTACTTTTAACAGTACTCAAACAACTTTGTGTAGAGTCCAATGATTGAGAGTTCAATGGGTTTTGATACACGAATCAGTCTAACACGATTGACACAGTCCCAAAATTCAATGAAGGCACACTCACAATCCTGGGTTGAACTACCACCAGTAGAAAACTTGATAGAGTCCTTGTATATTATGCAGACACCGCCACCACAAACATGAGATTTGTCCCTTCGAATAGCCATGAAACTCTTTGGACAAAACTCACAATCCAACTCGTCGCTAGTGATCCATGTCTCACAGATGCACAATACATCATAATTAGCAGCTTCGATAAATGCTTTTTTTGACAATCCTTTGTTTACAACACTTCTAGCATTAATTTGCCCACATGTAACTCCTAAGGATTTACAATTATCATTGTTAAAGTTGACTTTTATCTTGCTGTTACCTCCCTAACCTGGAGTTCGCTTGCAAGTTTAAATTACTTCCTTCAGCCACTCGAAAATTAGGCCCACGCCACTATCTTGCAAATATATGATGTGGTCAGAAATCTTCAACCAAGACAAGATCCCGAGAACTATTATTCAATACCACAAAAAGTGAAGATCTTTGACTCCCGTCCTTAAACGACTTCAACACCTCTTGGACAACTTCAACACCTCTTGGACAGCCACTTTTTTCTTCTCCAAAAATGCTTGCAGGGAAGCCGAAGTAATAAAAGCATCACAACTCCCAACAAACAGGCGACATGGACTTGCCTTACCAGACAATAATGGGTCAGCCAGGACCTTATTCTGTGTGATTCTTGAAACTCCTCTCTGCTGGGCCCCCTGGCCAATGCCAACATTATCATCCTTAACTTTTTCCAGTTGTGTGAAGGCTTAAAATGAACCCTCAAGCTAGAAGTTAATGTCTGCCCAGGACACTTTAACTGGAGCCTTCTCCTTGGCCCCTGTAGAGGCTTGAGAATCAACAAATTGGTGTTTAAACCCTTGTTCCAGGTTTAAAAAAACTTATTTGTGAGTTCCATAAAACTCATTAGAGAAGTCAGTTTTTCAATTTTGCCTGAATTACAGGTATTAATTTTTTTCCAAGGAATTTGCCTCAATGACCTTCACTGTATAATTGCAACAAGAGCCTCCATTGATGTTGTTTTAAGGAGGTGGCACATAAACCTCATTTATGAATTTTTCAAGCACTTTTTCAAAATTTTCTTTTGCTCACCATTTGAGGACTTCTTGTAAGATACAGCATTAAAAATAGCAAGATCACCACACAAACTTTGACGATTAATCAAATAAGTTTCCAAACCACTATCGAGAGACATTTCCAACCACCATCTTGTTTATGTAAAGGCAGCCATAACTTCAAAGTTGATTTTCGTAGTTATTTCTGGACAAAATATGGATATTTCGGTTAGTAGATGTTCTCCTGGGTTTCAGGAATTAGGATTCGCTTTATTTTTACCTTGTCTTCGATAATAATTCACCAGTAATCAAGAATACAATGAGACACGCAAGAAACGTGAAAGCTTGTGTAGCAAGACAACTTGGTTTTCTTTTCTTTAACGGTCATGTTCTGCAGCAGAATTCAAGACAGGCTCCTCTTTACCTGTTCTCAATCGTGATTTATCATTATTGTGACAAAACGGGGTTTTCTATTTTTAGACTCAGATGAGTCACTCTTAAGAGCGGGGATTTCACCGGTCTAATCCGTGATGTTTCTTGAAGAATAAGAGTGTACTACACTAAATGACAAATAAATATAATTCTTTATCCGTCAAACAAACAATAAAGTAAATGTTTATGTCTCACAGAGGAAGGATGCAAAGGATATGAGACGATTATAAACAAATACGATAAACAATGAAACACTTTAAATAATAAAAGGCGGTTCCGAAAGCAGACAACTTTTTTAGCTGTCTGCTAGAAAAAAGTACAAGTGAAGAACCGGGAGATTCGGAAACTGCGGGTTTTTATATTGATGCTTGGCTCCGCCCCCTTTTACCAGGGACTTAGCCAAGCAGGCAACACTTCTTGCAGGCTTCCACTCCCGGGTCTGCAGTTGCAACATTTTTCAACTGCACGGACATAGAAGAGAAAGAAAAGGGAAAGGGAGATCAACAAAGTTGTTGATCTCAACAAGACAAGAGTGATGCAAGTGGAGAGACCCCTAGCGTTATCAAATTGAAAATACTGCCCTGTCACACTATATTAACAATGTATATATTCATTATTGTTGGTAATTATTGTAACAAATTCCATATCATTTTGGAATCACCCTGTATAATTTGAAAGAATGTTATCGACAGGTTCTCACCTCATGCTTGGGGGTGGCCAGGAGGTTATCGAGACCCTGATTCCATGTGCCACATGTGGCACTTTTCAGGTCAACGGCTGGCTGGAATTGTGGTCATCGGTGCCACCTGTGGCACCTTCGGTGAAAATCGGTGCCACCAGTGGCACATCAATGTACTATTCCATGGAATAGGTGCCACTGGTGGCACAATCAAAATGCCACTAGTGGCACATTGTAATATATTGTGTTACATGTTCTAATAATGTTTAAACATTAAATTGATGTTGTTTTTGATTATTTTCAATAATAATAAACAGTTTTTAATAGTAAAAACAAGTTATTTTCAAAAAAATTTAAGTGATGGAAAATCTGATATTTTGACGGCCATAGGTGACGCAAAAGATCGGCTGTTGGACTTAGAAAATATTTTATTATAATTTTTGAAAATATTTTCAAAGTTGTACTGACCGCAAATCTGGAGTTTGACGGCCATAGGTGACGCAAAACATCGGCTGTTGGACTTAGAAAATATTTTCAAAAATTTTACTAAAATTTTTCAAAGTTCTACTGACCACAAATCTGGCGTTTGGCGGGCATAAGGGAAGCAAGGTGTAGGTTGTTGATTTAATAATAAAAATACTCAGAAAAAGGCCTATTTTGTAATTTGACAATAACTCAAAAACTAATTATCCAAATTAGAAACTGAAAACACAAGCGTGTTCAGCATGCCAAAATCTACAAAATTTTATTAGGCTAAAATCAAAAATCGTAAAAAAAGCTAACTAAAATTGAGAAAAAACGGCACATTGTGTCAATAATGAAACAACAAAGATAAAAAAACGCCGTTTTTGCAAAATATTCAATAACTCAAAAACTACTCATTGGATTTTCAATCTGAAAACACCAGTGTGTTCAGCATACAAAAATCTATCAGATTTTATTAGGGTGAAAAGAAATATCTTAAAAAAAGCGAACTAAAATTGACAAAAAACGGCACATTGTGTCAATAATGAAACAAGAATGATAAAAAAACGCCGTTTTTGCAAAAAATTCAATAACTCAAAAACTAATGATCGAATTTTTAATATGAAAACACCAGTGTGTTCAGCACACCAAAATCTATTTGATACAATGAGCCAAATAACCAAAAACAAACGAAACGCTAACAAAAAGTAACAAAAAACGACACATTTTGATGAAATGATGGAAAATTTATTTTATTAAAAAATTCAACTGCAACAAGTAATAATGTGGGTGACCGGCCTGGACCACCCCAGCACTATCCTTTAAGAGGATAGTCCCCAGAAGACCTTTAAAACAAGGCCTTCTCCCCCACCGGTCAGCCTGGCTTCAGTAGTAATTGAAATTACTGTATGTATAAAATATAATCTCTGTAAAAAAAACTTATTAAATAATAAATAAATAATAAATATTAACAAAATACCTATAAATAAATTTAAATCATTAAATGATACCTGAAAATAAATTTGTCATTAAATGATATCTGAAAATAATTATTAATAGTATCTAAAAAGAAATACATAAAAATCACGTATTAAGCCAGGGAAAGTCGATTAACTCCTGATCAGTTGGTTTGGAACCGGACAAGTAATCATAAGTTAGTTCGGTTCCAGGTTGTATATCTTTGTAAGCAAAAAACACAATTTTTGGCCTACCACCAAACGTCATCACCTTTCCAATTAAATTGAAGTTCCACTTGGAGTGGTTGATGACTCTTCCAAAGGAGCCGTCATCAATGGTGGCGTCTATGGCTAAATGCTTTTCTCCATGTCTGAAAAAGTGGACGTAGCACATCTCATTTCCTTTGTTGAGTTGACGCTCTCCATCCTTTCTTTCTTTTATTTCACCATTATAAGTAGTGACTATGTCTCCTAAGCAAAACAAATAAAAATGAACAAATATTATTATTAAATTATTAACAAAGTATACCTTTTTTGAACAACTTTGTAGAAAAAACTCCACGGCCATGTGAATTTCCAATTACTAAACCAGGCCATGTGTTTTTTTGTACCTTTGCTTCAACATCATCACTGGATCTTTCGTCATCTGATGGGGCCCACAAGCATAAGCAACGCTTGACAATGTTTTCCGTCCTCGGCCATGCTCTCTTCGAAATTTCTTTTTTTATTTCTTCCATGGTTGGATTTATTGTACGTCTTCGAAAACTGAGAATCAAATAGTTAGAAACGCTATTTCAAAAAAAAGTACAAAAAATACTATTAAATTACATGGTAGAGTTCAGCAGCATGGCCCGTTGAATATCTTGCTGGTAATACCAATTATTTCGAACACACCGAATAAGTGCAGTGTCCATTTGATGGCCAAACTTCACTTCCATTAATTGGGCAGCATCGTATGGAAATGAGCCATCAGGCCCACAAGGTAAGACCTGTAAAATAAATCTTTATGAAGCAATTATTACTTGCACAATTTATTGTGAAGTTACCTCTAAAAACCGGTGAGGTTTTAAAACCTCCTCCAGAGGTAACAACTCCACTGGTTTCGTCGGTTCTGCAAATGAAATTCTTTTATTACTACCTACACATTTTCTTTTTTTTGGGTCAGGCTGGAAGTCGGTATCATCGTCATCATCCTGTATTTCACTGCATGCAGGTGGGTTTTTTTCATCTACTCCTGTTATGATATAAAATTACAAATTAAACTACAATTCAATTTTTTATATAATTTTTAAGACTTACCCATTAAAGAAGATATTAACTTCCCACGCCTGCATACGGTGCTCGTTGTACCTGTGCGGTACCTTCTGACCGCCATGGACTCTTGGTGAGATATGCCCTTACTGACTTCTTCTCGCAAAGTCAGGGGAAAGTCCTGAGCCTTTGTCTGTAGAGCGTGGCGGGCTAGGGTTGCATTCGCAGGGCACTTGAATTGTGAAGTGATCCTAGAAAAGCACAGAAACATTCCAGAAGTTGTAAAACGTACCGATGAACTTGTTGGGATCCAGGAGATTTATTCCCTCTTGTATTGATGAAAAAATACTCATTTTTTCCATCTGGATCTACTTTTGACCTAACATAAGAAAGGTAATCCTGCATGTCTTTAAACTCTGTATCATTTAAAGAAAATCCTGCAGAGCATGTCCCCGACGTCTTGTGCTCCTCCACTTGAACACCCCACGTCTGGGTTGTGTCATCTCTTTTGCTGCACGCAAACTCCACAACCTTCAAATTGTCTGTTACTCCTGGCCTTTGAGCCATCAAACAAATCCTTGCGATGAGCATCCTAGAAAGTAACCAGTATTAATACAAATAATCATTTTAGAGTAAGTTTTATTAATTTAAAATCATCAAACCTGGTGATTAGCATGTATTTGTTTACATGCATTTTCTGTCCCGCCTTAAAGTAGTCCATGGCCTCCCTAAACTCCTGTTGTCCCTTTTCGTCTGTCAGTAGTTTTGTTGCAGTCACTGGGTTTGGAACATTCTCCTCCAGAACAGCAACCTGGAACTTTCTTTTTCGGCACTGTTTGTTCCCATCTTTTTGGGCTCGTTCCCTCATTGTTTTGATGGCCGTCTTTACGTGCTGGATGTCATCAAACAGTTGACGATCTAAATAAAAACATTTAAATGAATTATAAATTATAAAATGAATATTTTCACTGTGTTACCTTCAGTCCTCAAGTTTGTTCCCACAGAAAGGAAGTCACAGTACGTTATGATCGACGTATAAAAGGTCTTCATGGCATCAGGAGTGACGAATTCTCCCATGGCTTTTGCGTAAGAACGCAATCCCTCGATGTCTGTGAGGAGGCTTGTGGAAGGTGTCTTTAGTGGAATCTCTTTCTGGTTGTTGATATATTTTAGTAATCTGGATACATGATGGACCTTTGTTGTTCGGTGTCCTATAAAATAATTAGAAGAATAAATGGTTAAGTCAATGCACTACATACTTAAGTTTTGAAGATTAGAAACTTATGGTGGTCCTGGATGCCTTTGTCAGATCTCAAATACTCATCAAACTGTACGAAAAAGTCGTCATCGAACTTGACATAAAGCCCTTGTTGTTGTAGTCTCCCTTTAGCTGAGTCTTTATTGTAGATTCGGTCATTTTCGCTGTCGCTGTCTACAGGAACATCCTCGTTTTTTTCAACTTGTTCTTTTGGTCGAATGATCTCGAATCCTAGATGGTCCAGGAGGTTTTCAACTTAAGGGAATAGATGAAAAAGTTTAGTGATGACTAAATACATGTCAAAGGTAAAAAAAATTACCTCTTCTTCTGTATGTTTCTTCCACGTACAGGTCGCCGAGGAATTTCTTTATTGTAGCGGTTTCTAGAATTTTTTTGGATGTGCTAGGGTTCGAGGTACTAGAAGTAGTAGTAATATTAGTAGCTTTTAAACTTTCTAAAAAGGCGTCCCTGATTTCGTTGTTTTTCTCCATACGTTCCTTTTTGTCTGTCAGTTTGTGTACTTTTTGTAGGTGTTGAGAAAGTCGTCCATGTGTTGCTTTTGGGGGTATGCATATGTTACAGAAAATGTTTAAGCGTTTTTTGTTTGTTTGTTTTGGTATGTCTGGTTGGTTTTTTTCAGTGGTTTTCGGTGCATCATGGTCAATGTCTAGTTCATTTTCTTGTATGTTGTTTGTGTCAATTTCGTTGTCATCATCATCGTTGTCATTGTCAAGTCCATCGTCATTGTTATCATTGTCATCATCGTCATTGTTTTTGTCATGTTCATATTCGGGTATGTAGTCTTTGTCAATGAAGTCATCGTCATAATCATCAACATCATCCTCATCAGTCAGGTCTGTTTGGTGGTCAGTGTTAGTGTTGTAGTTGGTGTTGGCGTTGTATGTCTCAGTGTCATTTGGGTGTTGGTAATCAGTGTCATGTTGTAAGTTGTCATCGTGAGTGTCTGTTGTTGGTTCATCATTTGTTGTTTCTTTGTTGTTGTCGTTGTCATCATCTGAAATGGATAAACTCAAAGATTTTTGCATAATTAAATGTTTAACCTTTGGTGAGTTTTTCTTTTTTTCAGCTGATCGTCTCTTTTCTGATCTCTTTCTGCGTCTGGCTGATCTAGTCAGTTCAGCCTCTTTGCAGAAAAAGTCCGTCACTATTCGTTCCTTGAGCTTCTTGTTCTTCTGAACAATCAACCAAGAAAAGATAAGATATATATGAAAAGATATATATGTAGAACAAAATGAATAAGTTAAAAATGTCTGGATTCAGGACTGTCGTGTAGTAGTCTCAAAACTTTAGGTACCAGATGTTTGAGTACCACTGTCACGAGCTTCGGTGTAACGCTGCCTTGGTAGACAAGGGCCATATAGTATCCCATCTATAATAACGTAGATGTGATGAAGCTCGGAACTCAGATTATTACGAAGTTCGGTCTTGATTTGTGTCACATTCGGGTCTTTTTCTTGTTCCTCCGACCAATCCCAATGCAATGATACTGCATAGACCACGCTGTCATCGAGGTCGTCTGGGGTAGCTTGCAGGTTCCAATCTTCAGGAACATCCACCGGAGTCCGTGAGATGCAGTCCACATCCACGTGAGTGATGCCAGCCTTGTAGACTACCATGTAGTCATACTCCTGGAGTAGTAACTGCCAGCGGCCCAGGCGTCCCTGAAGTCATTGCACAGACTTTAAGTAGCACAATGCTGCAGACTGAAGGGCATTCGATTGAATTTGAATAGTCTCCCAGGTGTGATGAACGCCGTCTTTTCCCTGTTTTCCTCGGTGACCTCAAATTGCCAGTAGCCAAAGATCATGTCGAGGGTTGCAAAGATTCTCAACCCATGAAGCGAGTCTAAAGCATTGTCGATCCGGGGTAATGGGTAATTGTCTGGTTTGGTTATGTTCAGGCGCCTATAGTCGATGCAGAAATGCCGTTGCCCGTCGTTCTTGTTCACCAAGACTACTAGTGAAGCATAAGGAGACTTGGATGGTCAAGCCACTTTGGTGTCGAGCATTTCTTGAACCATCTTCTTCATGCTCTCTTTGTTCCTGGACACTCTTTCGGGGAGGCTTCCATACGGGGGCGTGATCACCAGTATCGATTCGATGCTCGGTTAGGTTGGTGCATCCAATTTTTGACGTTTCCAAAGTGAAGACATCTCGATAGGATCTCAAGAGATCCATCAGAATGCATCTCTGGCCATTATGTAGTCTAGGCCCGAGTCGCATTGCCTCATCGAATTTAGCGCCTGATTCTTTTGTCAATATTGGGTCAGCTTTTGAAGTTGCTTTTACTTCAACTGTCTTGAAGCAGTAGTCTTTTTGTATGTGGGCTATCACTTTGCCGGAGGCGAGGGTTAACGGCTTTGTAGTGGTGTTTAGGACTTCAACCAGGAAGCTGTTGCTGTTGTGGCCTTGCATAACACCGGAAGCCACAAAGACTCCCCACAAGTCTCATAGCTTCTCCCACTAGTGCTGTCCCTTGGCCAATGAGTTGTGTTAGCCCTTTGACTACCAGATGTTCGTTTGGTTGCTGTATAGTCTTGACTTCAATGGGAGCTGTGACCATCTCCCCAAGAGTGGCTGGTGTAATTTCTTCTAAGGCACTCTTGACATACGCCTGAAGGCACTGCCTTCAGAGCGTAGGCTCAAACAGAGTTCCAAGTAGACTTTGTTAGTCTGAATGGACACAAGGAGCTTCAGTGCCCCACCCAGGTCTCGGCCCAAAATGGCGTCGGGTGGTTCGGTAATAACCAGCAAGCTGCCTGTGGCAGATTGGTTGGCAAATTCCACAGTAGCAGAGACTTGCCTTGTCACGGTGATAGTGGCTCCTCCAACTCCTTCAATTTTAGGAGGACTTGCCATAGGCTCGATGTTCAGTTGGAGCCGCTTTGCTAGGCTATCGGTGATGATGCTGCCGTGAGCTCCGGTGTCCACCAGCATGCGGACCTCTTTTCCATTAACAGTGAGTGATCTTTGGGCTACCATCACTGACACTGTGTTCTCTGATTTCTTTAGGCATACAAGTATTTTTAAGTTGTCTGTATAGGTCTTTCAGCATTCGGCGGCAACAAGGGCATCCTTGTAGTGGAGACCCACCACCAGGGGTCAATATGGCAATCATCTCATTGTTGGTGTGCCCCAAGGTGGTGGTGGTGGTGATGTTAAGGGCCTCCAGGATGCCATGCCAACTAGCGAGGTCATCCATCTCCCAAGATGATTCAGGGATTTGGTCGACCATCATTATTGGTATGTTGGCCGAAACGCTGATGTCATGATTGGTATTTGCAGGAAGTGGATCTGATATGGTGGCCGTGATGCCGAGGTCCGTATCATAGGCCTCTCTTGTAAGATCGTAGGTCGGGTACGCGTACTGGTGTTCTCTACGCTCATAGTTTCTATAGTGCAGTGCATAGTACGTGTGCTCTTCAGGACAGACGTATTGACCTGGTGCGTGTCGTCTGTAGTGTAGATCGTAGTGAGGCTCGTACTGCTCTCGGTAACCAACAAAGTGCGGCGAAGAGCTGTCCGATTCGCTAAGATATCTGTGATGTGATCGTTGAAGCGTTGTACGTGGAGTTGGTAGTAGTGCGGGTGGTGAGTTGGCGGTATTGTAGCTGGCCACTAGGTGAGCTACTTGTATTTTCAGCTGGTCAAGTTGGTGCATGTTGGCATCTTAATTTACAGCCATCACACAGCTGCGTTTGTGCAATGTAGCACGATGGTTGTGATCGTTCTAATTGATATGATGGGTAGTATACCGATGATGGTAACTGCTGTAGCGAGTGGTTGTATGATGTGTGAGCCATGTGCTGTGAAGTCAGTTGGTGCACATTGTCACTAACGGGGTCACCATGTTGTGGTGCCCACCAGGTGCCTGGCCGAGTGGCCGGGTCCACGGCGGGTCCATATGGAATGGCCATGTGTGACAATGTGGCGTATATAGTGTGAGTGCCATATGTCTGTGGTGCTGAATGAGTCCTCAATAGTGCTGATGGGTGCACGCCACCCCTAGAGTGCAGAAGAGCCCTCCGAACAGCCCCAGTTAGTCGTGGGTGGGCGTCCATTATGTGGTGACTCATTCAACACTTTGTAGTCGGTAATATAGTCAGTGGTATTGGTGTAAGTCGGCATGTGTAGGTTCAATCGGATAATTTTGCTGTGAATCGCGATTTTTTGTCGGTAACCGACACCCTCGTACTCTTATACACTGAGTAACGAAGGTTTACCTACGTTTAATAAATATTGCGACGTAGTTTTGCAGTCCTGCGGTGTTGTGCTGGTTGTAGTGTTGTCTCTGTTATGTGTGTCGATTCCCAACTGGTGTGGAATATTGTAAATTCTTTATTGAGTTGTCTTTGGTGATCACGATTATGAGAATTCTAAGAGTCCTCAATAAGAACAGTAGATGCACATGCGAAATTCGAGCATGGTACACCACCCAATCAAAGATTGCACTGCAGAGGTTGAAACTGTAAGAAGAAGAGTGAAGCTAAAATGCGGTGCCTGCACACTTAGATTCACTTAGAAATAAGGAGTAAGAGTGTGTGTGTAATGAACACACAAACAGATGAAAGTCCAAGATGTCTGAACTGTCAGAAGAGGAACAGACAAACAACTAAAAGTCCGAGATGACTGGGCTTTAATTAAAGAATGAGGAAGAAAGCTGAATTGCGCTAAAGTGTAGTGGATCCTGGTGTGGTGACCAGACGTCCCAGAATCTAATTTATTGAAAAGCAGAGCAATTCAGTGCAGAAGTGGAAGATTGATGATTGTTCATCAAAGAAAAATGCTGATTGAACAAGAAGAAATGTTCAGATGGATGAATTTGGTGATCCTCACTTGTAGATGGCTCTGGATAAAAAGACAGTCAGTAGCAAGTGAGGAACTATGATGAGTGAAGAGTAGAAGTCCGTAGGTGGCGCAGGTGTGGCCACTTCTGGTGGTAGAGTTATTGCATTGTTCGAAATGAAGAATTCCGCCAGGTGGCACTTTTGAGTCACCAGGAGGAAGAACACAAAAAGAGAGAAAATTCGAAAAGAAAAGAGAAATTTTCTCCAAAAAGAGAAACTCCACCAGGGGGCACGCAAGGGCAGACCCTCTGGAAGAGAAAAAGAAGAAGAAAAAAAGAGAAGAGAAGATACAACAATGCGCTCACATGGAGTGAAAAACCGCTCCGTTGGTGCCTTTTTTGAAGAGTGTCCGGTCGATCCAATATGGCAGCCGGGCTTCAATGGTGTCAAATGGAGATAGTTCATGTGAGAGTACATTGAGGTGATGATGGTGAGTTGTTTTGAAGATGATGACTTGGGACATAGAGGGTCCCAAGGGAAACACATGAGTGAACAAAAGAACAAAGAAAAGGGGCGGACAAAAGAGTCCCATGTGGCAAGATAAAGTTGTTTTAAGCTTGTAAGCCTCTAACAATGATACTGAGTTAGAACAAAAACTTGCTCGAAAGTTAAAATAAAGAGTGAAGATAATAGGCACTTTTAAAAGACACGTCTTTTAAAGGCCTATTAATAGGTGGAAAGACAAGTAGCTGAGATTTATTTGCTTACCTCACAATGATACGAAGTTTTGGCTAAGCAAACTCATCTCGGAGTGTAAAAAGAATTTGTTTGAAGTTGGCCTATCTACCAACCAATGATACGAAGGAGGGTCAGATAGGTTTCACTTCGAAATTTAAAGAAGAGAAGAATAACAGAGGATGACGATGGAACATAAAACATAGAATACACAAACATGGACGGAAACATGTGTCCATAACCGTAGCATCCATGTTCCCCCAAGTGCTAAGCGGATGGCAGACAAAAGTTCTTTCTACACGTGCCTCTCTGGACGGGACACAGAATTGCGCAGTCGACCTGTGATGTGTGTAGTCACAAGTCTCTTTTGCGATTCAACATAAAACGGTGCCACACGGTTGTCCCCGATGCTATTGTCGGTCTCCACATGTGGCTCCAACATAAAAAGGACGGATGAAGGATCGTGAGGGGACAATCACGAAACTTTAGACAATGAACGAACGTCTTCTGTAGATAGTGTAACACCATGTATTCAGAGAGTTGTGGAACACCCTGTCGAAATTCCTTTCTGACAGCAAGGCACCCCTTGGTGCACAGATGTCCAGAATTTGGTACCCGAATTCTGTGTGAGTTCGTGGAACCCAGTCAAGTCGTGAGAATTGGGAAAATAATCCCAGAAATACTTTTCCTTATAAGGTATTGTTCTCAACCCGGGGCAATGATTGGCCCAGTTGGTCAATCATTGAGCCCTGAGGTGACAGTTGCCCTCCCAGGAGACGAAACAAGTGTGCCGGGTGGCTTATGGGAGAGGACAGTCAAGAGTTAGTTTTGAACAGAGTTGGTCAGAGGACTTTAGAGCATTCAATTGTAACTATTCTAACCTGAACTAAATGAAGAGTTCAATATCATGTGAAGTATAATGTATACAACAATGTAAAGCATACAAAGTAAAAGTAAGTTTTATTTACCAAAAAGAGTGTTGTGTATCGAATTCTCGAGTCCCTAGATCTGAAAATAGCGAAACACGCGACAGGGGCACGCAGATATTTTCTGGCTCCCTCTGTCAGGGGCCTACAAGTGACTCAACAAGGATTAAAGTGCCGTCGGTATCATCAAGTACTGTACAGGAAGATTCCCAAGTACACGGTCTTTTTGTGGGCCGGGCTCAGTGCCCAAACTGTGTAAATGTCTAGACAGATCAATGCAACAAGAGCAGAGGCTGGCTCGCAGCTCGATTCACCCATAACGGGCGGATCAAAAGGGCCAGCCACATCACAATAGGTCGGCGAAGGCAAATGGAGGCATACCCAGCGCCTCCACCAAATGTGAGCTTTTGACATCGACTTTAAGATTTTACCAACTTGAAGATGATGTCTTTTGTAGCTTGTTGCTTCTCTGCATCACGCGGTGCCCGCAACGGAGAAGATTCGAGCTACAGAAAGAGTCGGATGGAGATCGATTGCAATGATCCTCCTGCATGGGGGTGAATCTATGCAGAAGGATGGTGGACATCTCTCTTGGTCGATGCTGATTTGCATCTTCCTTTGTTGTTTACCCAAATGAAGAAGCTGTAGCTGCTCCAGGATCGTATGTCTCCTTGCCCTATGGTGTCTCCGGCCTCTGTAGAGAAGTGTTAGTTACCAAACATAAAGCCAATGCAGTTTCTCATTGTAACACTTTTATTCATCCTTGCTCAGAAACATCAAGAGTACAAGAATGAATATTGTTGATTAAAGGTTCGTCCTCATGCCCATTCATGTGGTACGGATAAGAATCGACGTAATACAAGCAAGTTGAGCAAAAGAGAAGGACGACGAACAAAAAGGAACACGGTCGTTTTATACCTTGGACCTGTGTACACCTACGAGGTGTAACCAGATCCAAGTGACCATGGTCCTAGAAGTATCAATCCGCCATCAGAATATTAATTAGGAGAGGAGGGATGGACAAGCATGAATTGTTTACCCGGTTGGGGGTCACTACAGCTACCAAGGCTCACAAGCGCTACTAGGGGCAGAACTGCTACTTGGGTCACTTCAGCTACCAAAATAATATATAGACCTTTTGTTTACCAAAAGGGTCACTACAGCTACCAAAAAATATAGACCTTAATTAATAGGGAGAGGGGGGAAAAAACTCAGTCACGTGGCGGGCACAATGCTGGTGCAACAGATATCTTTATTTACAAAATAAATTACTATAAAAATAAAATGGCAAACATTAGAACGTATGAAAAACAATTTAAAAAAACAATTTTATCTTTACAATATAAAAGGTATATACAAAAATACATAAAACCTATGTGACTAGTGAAAACTCAAGTGTAAATAAGATATGAATTTAAACATAATTTAAATTAAATTGCTAACTACAAATTTAGTGATTAGTTAATACAACTCTACTTTTTTTGCCAATCAAATGGCGCATGTAATGTAAAAAGTTATGAATTTAAAATAATAAAAACTGCAACTTATCAGCAGGCAAATCCCGAATATGAAAATTTGTTATATCCCATAAATGACCAGTTCTTTGGTAAAAACTTAGTTTTGCTTCATTCACACGATTATCTAACTCGACATAAACAGCTTCACGATTTTTGGGTTGATAAACACCTCACTTTAAGTTACGAACTCTGATTTGGTTGTTATTGTGCAAATGATTGAAGCAAATGCAAAAAATTTCGGATTGCTAAATGCATATCTCGAATGTCAGTTAAATTTAAACGGTTGTGATATCCCTCGGCATGGTTGGTAGTTCTTGGGCCGTCATTATTCCAATGGTTCCACAAATCTGTTCCATATACTCCATCTAACCATGTGCGTTGAAAATAACTAACTAATTCTAACAAACGGTCTGTTAGGTCTTGATCAGTAATAGCTGGCGGATTTTTTAAAATTATTTCAAAAGCTGCAGAGACTAAGGGAACAGGCAACATAGCTATGCTTTAATACAGCCAACCCATTTCCCTAGAATACCATGGTCTGACCATATATCACGAAGACCAATAGATTGCATTTTTCTGTTTAATGCCTGACTGATGCGCCTGCGATAGGCCTGGCATGGCGCAAGGCGGACCGGGCCATATCGCGGGCCCGCTGACGTAGTCGCTTCGATGCTGACTTCCTGCTCAGCGCCTCCAGTGGCTTGGCACTTCCTGGTGCACGGCCCAGTGCTTCCATGGGGTCACCTCCCTGTTGCATGACGTCTTGCAGAAGGTTTGTGATGGCCTTCTGTTTTTTCAAGAACGCGGCACGCTCGGCGGAAGGTGGCGGCATCAAAGGTGTAGGTGTAGGTCGTCCAGAAGGGCGGCCCGGAGGTGGCGGAGGAGGAGAGCGATGCGGGACCCAAGTAGGAGGGCCCCGAGTTTCGCAGCGACGGTCGCGGTCCAGTTGGACACGGAGATCCTGTAGATCTTGCCTGGCCCTTGGGTCGAAGTTACCACGCGGCGGAAGGCCGCGTCCAGAGGAACCACGTTGTTCCTGCTGACTTCTTCCGTCGGGTCGGTGTCGGGGCGAAAGATGGGAACCACGTGGCGAAGAGCGACGTGGCTGTGGCCGTTGAAGAGAGTCTCGAGAAGAGTGGTGGCCCCTGTAGGACTGTTGAGGCTCCTTGGGGCGAGCCCCAGTGGGAACCTGAACACGAACAGGTTGGGGAACCACCACTATGGAAGGTAACTTTGGAGTCGGAGTTGGTGTGGCGGCCTTACTGCGTGGAGGCGTGGCACATCGGGAGGTTGGTGGTGATGATATCGGTGTATGAGGAGGAGGTAGCGGGGAGATAGACGGCACCGGCGAGTGGTGTCGGAACGGCTTCGGTGGCGTTACAGATGGGGAAGGAGACGCAGAGAGGCTAGTCGACAAGGTTGCTGGCGAGTTCGAGGGTGGAGGCGATGGCATAGTTGGTGGTGGAGTCGGTGCTGTCTCTCGGAGTCGGGCCTCGATTTGTAGGAGCTCCTCCTTTGGGAGTTGCGCCGTACAAGGCAGACCCAGCTCGGCGAGGCGGATGCAGACTGCACGGAGGTACGCCAAGTTGTCCTCCCCTTCCTTCTTGTCCTTGGCTGCCTGACGAAGAGCAGCCTCCCTTTGCAGCTCCAAGTGGAGGTTTTCGAGAGGGGAAGGCACAGATCCGCCTCCCCCACGCTTCCCTCTGGCTTCAGCTCCACCTGGGATGGGTTGGTCAGGCGCGAGGTTACCGCGGAATGCCTGGTTAACCCCCCATGCCATTGTATTAATATCGATGCGGTCTTCCCGCTCCTCCCAGTAGTGTTTCGATGTCGTGACGTCGAAGGGGACGATGCTGCTTGGAGCAGCAGGTTTCCCTTCGTGCCCGACATTGGCAGGTCGCTTGAAGCTTGCTTTTAGGCGCTTCTCCCCACGCCGGTGAAAATTCTCTGGTTCGGAGGAGGTGCGGCGCCTATCTATTGTGTTTGGCGACTCTCTTCTTGTTATTGGCGCACTGGCGGCGCCCGCCTTCTGTAGCTGGCAGGTAGATTGAGAGAGGGGTTCAGCGGTCCCCGCCGTCCCACTCTCCGTCTCTTCTTCACTAGAAGAGGCAGACATCATCCTGCCTCCTCTCCATGAGCCTCTACCTGGCATATTTCTTAAGAGTTTGAAAGTTCTTACTTTTTCAAAAGTCCCGCTGCTGGTGATTACTTCCAAATAATAACAGAAATCGGTCCCCGATCACTCTGTTATTATTTCAAGAGGTCCAAAGAGTTCTGAAGGTCTGATGCACTGCACGTGAGTTCAAAGGCTTGAAGGTGGTACTCAAGCTTTGGATTAACAACAAAAACTGAAGAAGTTCGAAATTAAAGTTTGGAACTTGGCACAGAAGTAGATTGAAGATTTGATGATTGAAGAAGATCGAGCACAAGGAGATGAACAAAAACGAGTGCTCCTTTGAAGAGAGCAAATCGAGTGGTAATTGACCAAATTTGGTCACTTTTCTTATTTAATTTTAAAAGTTAGAAGGGCCGTCCCTTTTTAGAATAAGACACCTTACTCTAATTGGTTTCTTCACGACTTTATTTATTGGGGGTGGGGATTGTCCCACCGACATTAGATGTGAGAGGTGTTGATCTAATTTTTATCAGAGTCGGTCCTGTTTATTATTTTTAGATAAACAAAAGGACTAAGGAATCTCGAGTGAGAAGGACCGTTATTTTATTTCACACCGAGGTGTGAAGTCGCCCATTAACTTTCTCCCCTTCTTTTCCTTAAATGCCTTTTTTTTGGAAAGAATAGGTCAGCAAGGTTACTAATGTACCTTGCTGTTTGTTATTGTTTTTAGGGGGGAGTGGGACAGGAGTTGGTGTCCCACAAATTCAATCTTAATTGAGAGGGTGACAGGTTCTTTAGTTTTTTATTTTTTAATTGAAGGTGCCCGCTCTCACAAAATCTTCAAAACTGATTTTCTTCCTTTTTTTTTATTTGTTTATGGCCAGCAGTTTTTCGTTGTTTGTTTTTTTCTTTGAAGTCCCAGTGCATTGGTCTGGCCCCCAGAGCAATTGTCTCTTTGAAGTTTTCTATCCTTCTACTGTCAACAGCATGGTCAATGACGTCCGTCCATAATAAAGGGGAGCACGGTGTTTTCCTTTTGCTGACCCTTTTATGGCTCTTGATTTTTCTTCTGAACGTCCTTGACTGGCCTTCGGCGTTTTTCTCAGGTGTACCACGTGGTTGACAGTTGTTTGTGAAGGCCACGTGGTTCCGGTGTAGTTTATTGCATGTTTGAAATGGTTGCCAATATGTAAATATTGGTGGCTATTTTGAAAAGTTTAAAAGTGTTTCAAAAATTAAAGTTGTGTGAATTTTGTAGAGTTTTGGGAGTTATTTGAGAGTGTTTAGAGGGGTTGTTGATGCTGTGGGGTTGTTTATTCGTTGGGGGGTTCCTTTTATCCCCTCCCCCACCTCTTGACAACTGTCCTCAGTTGTTTCTTAACACAACATCTCAAATTCCTCCCTCTCTTCTATTGTTGATATTTGATTGTTTGTGTTTATTTCCGTAGTCATGAAATAAACACTGGTGAATTATTGTTCTATTTCTGTCGCGTTTGGTTTCTTGACAGCGTGGGTGGCCGTTGCTTTCGTCGTCACTCACGGGGTGGAGTTTCGAGGTTTTCCTTAGAGGTGCTGGCAGATTTGCCAAGGGCCTCTACGGAAGTTTCTCCCAGAGCCCATCCGATGTGTGCTTCGATGCATTTTTGTCGGAGTGTGGACTCGAAGAGGTCGTCCTCCACGTATACTCTATTTGTTGTCATGGACACAGCTAAGTGCAGAGCCCGGCCTAGATCTCGGCCTAAGATGGCTTCGTGCCGGCCGGTAATCACTAGTAAGTGCCCTCGCACAGCGTGGGGGCCCAGCTGGACCGTCGCGGCGAGTCGCCCCACCACGGTGATCTGTTGGCCCCCCACACCCTGAATGTTGGGTGGGATTAACACAGGCTCGATTTCGAACTTGTGTTCCTGCGCGAGTTCAATGGTGATAACGCTGCCCGTAGCTCCGGTGTCCGCGAGCATTCGTATACTCTTCCCGTTGATCGTGACGGCGATGCGTGGGTTCTTGTCGCTGGCATCATAGTCTCCAACTTCTTGCGGTGAACAGCTGCTTACCAGCTGCTCATACACCGTTGTCATTAGTCTTCGGCAGCAGGAGTGGCCCTTCGTCGGCGATTGGGTTCCGGGGGCCATGATGGCTATTGTTTTATTTTCACGGCACCCAATCTCCTTGACGGATTGTTTAAGGACGTCGAGCGTGTCCTGCCAAACGATTAGCTCGTCCGGGGTCCATTTATGTGCAGGAGCCCGGTCGAGCACCTTGACTGGTATATCCTCAGAGTCGTCAGAGCTGTCGTTGTCGGGTTTATCAGGAGTAGGTGTTCCGGCGGCTGGGTCTGCTGCTGGAAGAGGAATCCGGCAGATTTGTCCCGCCACTCGTATTAGAGCAAACTCAATGCCGTCTTCGGTGATGATATCCGTTTCAGGCACCTCTCCTTTGATGTCATAGTCAGTAACCGGCTCCCCAAACTGCTTGATTGCAACCTTCTTCTTTGGTTGCCGACACTCACGGACGAAATGCCCCAATTTGCCACAATTATAACACGTCGACTTACTCTTGTCGAACGTGCGAGTGGTCTCTGGTTGGGGGTCCGCCGCAGAGTGTCGGTATGAATTGGTGGCAGCAGTCTGACTAGGCTTTTTATCGTGCCTAGACCGGTGTGTTTTGTCTTTAGGGCTGGCGGCTGCCGCCGGCTTCTGGTCGGTCTTCGATGCTCCTTTACCCGACTGTGAATCAGCTGCGGGTTTTGGTTCCGTTGGCCATTTATCCAAGGACAGCAAGACCACCTCCATATTGAGGACGGCGTTTGCGAAGTCCTTGAACGACGTCGTAGATGCGTGGTGCGCGGCGTTCTGTATGGTGGGATGTAGAGCGTGGCGCAACTGACTTATACGCAGCTGATCATCAAGTTGTGGGTAAACTCGGTCGCCGAGTATCATAAACTCCCAGATGAAAGCTTGTGTACTCTCACCTTCCTTCTGGAGCATCTCTGTATACTTCTTCTCCAAGATGGCCAGTTCGTTCGGCTTCCCGAACGTATCTACCATCTGTACTCTCAGTGCTGGCCAAGAAATGTCCTGAAGCTCATACCTCAGTTTACTCAGCCACGTGCGGGCGGCCCCAGTGAAACACCCCGTGATGTATTCCTCCTTGTGGTGGTCTCTCCAACCGTACAGGTGCGCCACTTCCTCGAATTCTTCCAGGAAGGGACGGAAACCTGTCAATCCGTTGAATTTTTGGATTGAGTCGGCAGGGTGGCGACCGCTGTATTTCTTATTAAACTCTTCCACGGAGGGTCCTCTGGGGGTTGGTCGATAGATGCCATCCCGGACGTTTGGCATTCCAGCCGGCATCATACCTACCCCTTGCGGTGGAAAACGTGGCGCGTAAACTGAAGTGCCTTGTGTCGCTCCTTGGTGAGGCTGTTGTTCCGGGGGTGCCGAGCGGCGACCGCTACGTGCAACCCGGACAAGCGAGTGAGGAGAATCAGCACGTGTCATAATTGGTATTTCCGCACGTTCATCTCTGTGACGCGGATCATCTGACTGCCCTTGTTGTTGCCAGTCAGGGTTACGCGGTAGATGACGTGTGTGCGGTGTGTAATGTTTTTCGTAACGATCGTGACGCTCTCTGTAGCCAACATAGGGAGCTGAAGAGGCGTCCGAGTCATTGTCGCGAAGTCGGTGTGTGCGTGTTGTCCGCCGTGGTGTAGTTGGTCGATTCGGTGTGAATCGGTCGTCTATGAGCTGAGACATACGAGTCGAGAGTGCAGCCACTTGTTGTGACAGGTGGTCAAACTCGGCCCCAGTCGGCCACGGCGGTGGTGTCACATCAGTAGTCACGGGTACTTCCAACAGATCTTCGTGTGAACCCTGGTGATCAGACAGGGACCCCGTATTGTCGTGTGAGGTAGCCATGATTAATGATGTGGCTTGTGTAATGTGAATGTGCGGTGATGAACGAGTCCGGCGAAGTCCAAGTCGTTGTGTGCAGCTCCGAGGGTTCTCGAGTACACTCTGAGCTATACTTTTCGGTTCCAGTATGATGGGACTCGTTCAGTTTGTAGGTCGGTGTTGTCACTGTGCGTCGGTAATTTAGTGCTTGTCGGCAACCGACACTATCGTACTCTTATACACTGAGTAACGATAGATTACCTAAGCTTGTGACGTGTATAACGAAGTGGCCGTTCACTCCGTTAGTGTGGTGATGGTTGTATCGTATTGATCGTGTTCTCAGTTGGGCGTGTGACGAGTTTTGGTTCCCAACTGGTGTAGCGTCGTGAGTTCTCTATTGAGTGTCAGATTTTAGAAGGATTTCTCGACACGCGGTATTTGGCGACCACGTGGAGGTTATGAGAATTCTAAAAAGTCTCAATAGAGAAACAGCAGATGTACAATACAATCCCGAGCGTGGTACACCACCCAATCGAAATTGCACTGCGGAAAGTGAATTAGAAATGAAAGTGTATTGCAACTGCCTGAAGAAGAGGCAAGCAATACGAAGAGTAAAGCTAGAGCGCGGTGCCCGCACTTTTAGTTTTACTTGGAAACAAGAATCAAGAGTGTGTGTGTAAAGAACACACAAAGAACAAAAAGTTCAAGATGGCTGAACTTTTTAAATGAACAAACAAAGGAGAAGTTCAGGATGGCTGAACTTTCCTGAAAGCAAGAGAAGAAAGCTGTTTTACTTGGAAAGTTTAAAACTTAGGTGCGGTGCCCGCACATCAAAAGTTTTAATTTAGTTTTATTAAAAAAAGTAAAACAGTGTTGAAATGGAAGTGTGTTCAACAAGCTAAATGCTTGGTGAACCAGAAGAAATGTTTAGACTGTCGAAATTTTGAGTCCTCACTGCTGGATGGCTCTGGATGAAAAAGACACAGTCAGTGCCCAGTGAGGGACTATGTTGAGTAGAATGACGAAGTCCGTAGGTGGCGCCGTGGTGGCCACTTCCGGTTCAGTTTATTGCAATGTCCAAGAATTGATGATTGAAAAGTTCCTCCGGGGCACGTTTTTATGGTGGCCAGGAGAAGGACACAAAAAGAGAGAAAATTCAAAGAAAAAGAGAAGTTTTCTCTAACAAGAGGGACTCCGCCAGGGGGCGCGTGAGTGCAACCCTCTGGAAGAGAAGAGAAGAGAAAAGGACACAAAAAAGATGAGAGAAGGTACAACAATGAGTCACATGGAGCGAAAAACCGCTCCGTTGGCGCTTTTTGAAGAGTGTCCGGTCGATCCAAGATGGCAGCCGGGCTTCAGTGCTGTCCAATGGAGAAAGTTCATGTGATGATGCATTGAGGTGATGATGATGAAGAAATTGAAGAACATGACTTGGGACTTAGAGGGTCCCAAGGGAAACACAAGTGTAAAAAAAACAAAGAACAAAGAAAAGGGGGGACAAGAAAGTCCCACGTGGCTAGGAAAAGTGTGTTCTAAGCTTGTAAGCCCCCTAACAATGAAATAGAGTTAGGGAGAATCTTGCTTGAAAATTAAAGATGAAGAGTGAAGGTAATAGGACATTTTAAAAGACACACACGTCCTTTAAAAGCCTATTAATAGGTGAATAGATTAGTAGATGAGATTTGTTTGCTCATCTCTTAATGAGACTGCAAACTCCTCTCGGAGAGTAAAAAGAATTTGTTTAAAGTGTTGCCCACGTGGTGTGGGTCTCACTTTAAAAATTAAAGAAGAGTGAAGATGACAGTGGGTGATTGTAATGGAAACATAAAATACAAAAACACGGACGGAAACACGTGTGTCCAAACGGTTGTCCACGTTTCCAAGTGCTAAGCGGTCAGCAGACAAAAGTTCGTTCCCACGTGTCTCTAAGGACAGGACACAGAACCGCGCGGTCGACACGTGGTGTGTGTAGCCACAAGTCTCTTCCGCGATTCCACAAAAAACGGTGCCATGCGGTTGGCTTTGACGTGATCGAGGGCCTCCATACATGGTCCCAACATAAAAAGGCGCCACGCGGTTGGCTTTGACGTGATCGAGGGCCTCCATACGTGGTTCCAACACAAAGGACGCCGCGTGGTTGGCTTTGACGTGATCGAGGGCCTCCATACGCGGTTTTACAAAAGGCGCCACGTGGTCGACTTTGACGTGATCGAGGGTCTCCACACGTGGTTCCAACACAAAGGACGCCGCGCGGTTGACTTTGACGTGATCGAGGGTCTCCATACGCGGTTTTACAGACAGGCGCCACGCGGTTGACTTTGACGCTATCGAGGGTCTCCATACGTGGTTCCAACATAGATAGGACGGACGAAGCCTCGTGAGGCACAATCACGAGACTTAGGACAAAGGACGGCTTCTGTTTACAGGTCGGAGAAGGCAGATGGAGCTATACCCCGCACCTCCACCAAATGTGAGCTTTTGACATCAACCAACATTTTATTACCAACCTTTAGATGACATTTTCTACTTTTCGTTTCTTCTCTGAGCAGTATGACACCTGCACAGAGAAGATCCGAGCTGTAGAGAGAGCTGGATGGAGATAGATTGAAGTCACTCTTCTGCATGGGGGTGAAATCGATGCAGGAGAGTGGCGGCCATCTCTCTCTCTTCCGGTTGATGCTGATATACAGCTTCTCCATCGGTATTCCGACCAGAGAAGGTGTTGTAGCTGCTGAGAATCGTATAGCTCCTGCCCTATGAAACCTCCGGCCTCTGAAGAGAAGTTATTTACATAGACATAAAGACAATGCTACTTCTTGTTACAACACTTTTATTCATTCCTTGTAAGAAGTACAGATACAAGGGTGAATAGTAAAATACTAACGGTGAATCCTCAGGCCCATGATTTGGAATTTATCTCAAAAACAGGCAAAGGAAAGAACTACTTAACAAAGAGGAACATGGTCCTTTTATACCTTGGACCTGTGTACACCTGCGAGGTGTAACCAGGTCCAAGTGACCATGGTCCTTTATGTATCAATCCGCCGCTTGGGCATGAGTCAGAAAGGTGAGTCAGAGAGGAGGGAGGGACGGTTGAGAGTTGTTTACCCCCCAGGCTATGGCTTTGGCGGGAACACGATTTACAGGGTGTTACACACTGAAGTAGACTTACCTATCTGATACTCTTTTTTCAATCCACGAGTTGCTGAATTTGAATAAAGAGATTGTATTACATAACCAAAATCTTTGTGTTAATTTTTGTTTGAATTACAGCCGCCACTTGACCGAATGATTCGACCGATGGAAGAAGTCACCAGCAGCCACTTGTAAGCCGATTCGACAGTGCTACTTTCTACCTCTGGACTCCTGAGGTACCGACCCTTGTGTCTCTGGTGTTCAAGTATACAACACAGGTGCCAATAGACTGAAAGACTTGAGCATCAACGTTCATTCGACACTTTCAAATGGCCACCACAGATTTCTTTGTGGGCCGTGAGAAAATGTGAACGTTACATTATTCATAAATGGAAAAAAGAATTCCTTAAAAAATGTGGCTTGTTTGATGGCATGTATAATGGAAACGAAAAGCACCATTTTCACATGAAACACACCATTGAATTTTGTATTCAAAGACGAATTCAGAAATACCAATGAAGTTATCATGTATCAATAAACACAAAAACTACGATAAAAACAAACAGTACATTTTGCTAAAAATCGTCATTTTCATGGGTTTTTTTTTTACCTTTGAAAAAAAAGTGGTTCTGCAACACAAGTCGGATTTTTTTGTAAACATGCATCAACTAACTTACTAATATATAGTAGTTTCTCAAAAGTGGTGGCATTTTGTTCGTTTGGTTGTTAGACAATTTAATTTAATGTTCTATAAGATATTGTATATCGTGATATATTGATTTTTGAATACTGGTTATAATATAAGCAAAGTATAGAAAACTAGTGGGGTAACCCATCATAAATGATGGGATCCAAATTCACAGGCAATTGTGCCTGTGCCCTGCATTAGAATTTCTTTTCTTCTGCCCTTTAATGACATCAAACCAAAGTAACAAACCAATTAGAAATTGATGACGTTCATAAAAGGGTGGAGCAAAAGAAATTCTAATGCTGGGCACAATTGCCTGTGATAAATTCTGGTATAATTTTGCTACTATTATCCCCGCCCCTTTTTATGTTTGAAAGAGAAAATGAGCTTTTCATTTTCTGTGGTGTGCGCATGCGCGTTGTTTGTTCCTTTTTTTACTTTTTTTTATTTGAATTTCAGTTTCCACCTCCCCCTTTTTTCGCCTCCATGTTTCTCTCTTTCTCTCCCTCTCCCTCACCCTCTCCCCCTACTCTTTCCAACCTTTTCCCCTCTCCAATTTAATATCATGGTGTTCTTGGATGTTGAGAGTGCAACCAGTGGCATAGCGACAGTCTATGGCGCCCGTGGCGAATTCGGTAGGCTGGCGCCCTTCAATAAATTGCAACAAAACAATTCAAATTTAGTTTCTTGCAGTCATGTTACTTTTTATTGGCGGTGCCTATTACACAGTCAGTTTTGGCTAAACTACTGTTAACTACAAAAAAAATCTATTATTATGATTATTTTTATGAACAATGAACCATGAACAATAGGCTAGCAGGGAACTTGAAGAGTTAGTTTTAATAATCATTTTATAATTTAGAAAAGATTTATTTTCTTGGCTTTCACGGCAGCAAATTCATCAATAACATCATCAAAGTCTGTTTTCTCCAGCACTTCTCTCTCAATACTAAGTAGTGCTAGATCATTTAACTGACCTTCTCTCATTGATGCTCACAAGTATGAGAGTATTAATTTCAGTTTGCTGAATCATCTTTCACAGCTAGCTATGGACACTAAAATTGTTAACAAAATTTGCAGAGCGATTCACAGATTTGGAAAAACATCTTCGCTGTAACCGATTATAAAACGAAAAAGTTCCAAGGGAGTAATTGGAAGTGTGTTAAGACGACTATTCAGTAACATCCTACAGTCGTTAATCTCTGTAAACAACTCATTTTAAATCAACATCAGTGTCACAAAAAATTCCGAGATCAAGGCAATCTTGTCTGAGAAGATCCATATGTTGATTGTCGATTCGAATAAGATTTGGAATGTCAAGCAGAAATCCAAATTTTGAATTGAGATCCTTCAATCTTGTAAGTCGTGTATTAACTTCTTGCTGGAGTCTGTCAAGAGTACTTTTCATAACACGCACAGCTTCCTCTACAGCAGTAAGACCTGCATCCCGAGACAATTCTCCAGGCATCATTCTATGCCTTCTAATTCGTTTAACTTCAATTCCCCAGGTGGCACATCTGCTCTTTGCATTCTTGACTGCACGTGTACACACACCTTCTCGAATTTCTTTCAGTTTATTTTCAAGGCCTTCTAGATCAGAAGCTGCGTCCTTGAAATTCATGGTACGATCCTGCAGTCGCTTCTGTACCCGGTCAATTCTTCCAAGGATGGTGTTCCAGAAATAAAGCAAAGCAATAAAATTAAAATTAAGAATGTTTTGCAGAAGTTCGTTTGCATCAGCTCAAAGTAAATTAATCAGTTCACACAATCCTTCATAAATTGCTTTGACAGCTTCTGCTTGTGCATTCCATCGGGTTTTAGATTCACGTTTTACTGTTATCTGCACAGTTTTTTTTAGTTCTTCCCAGCGAAGTGTGGAACGTGAGAAAAACACATATATGGTCTCGATTGTACCGAACAACGTAATGACGATTGGATCCTGCTTGGCTGAATGAATTCATGCTAAGTTCAAGCTATGGTTATCACAATTGACAAACAATGCATGATGATTTCTTGCAGTGATCCTTTGCTGAAGGCCTGATATATGGCCAGACATCACAGCAGCATTGTCGTAGCATTGAGATTGGCAATCAGTGAGAGGTAAGTTGTCATTTTTCAGTTTATCAACTAGAACTCTTTCAAGCATTGCCGTATCTTTGGCGTGGATTTCAATATAACCCAGAAATGATTCTTTAATATCTACTGTTTTGTTTACAAAATCCACATCAACAAATCGGATTACTTCTGAGAGCTGTTCTCGATGTCCTAGATCAGGAGTCGAGTCCAGAAGAATTCTATAGTAACAGTTGCATCGGGTATCAATCAGTAACTGATTCCTCAATTTGTTGGCAAGAAGACTAATAATATTAATTCATTCAGAATTTTGGGGGATAGGTAAGATACTGATCTCGGATTTTCTTTAGCAAATTCCAAATGGGTTGCCATCAATGGATTGTACTGCGATATTAATTTGAATAAGGCAAGAAAGTTGCCAATATTTGTTCCATCATCAGCATGTAAACTTTCTATATGACCACGAAATAGTAAATTTTGAGATGCTAGAAACTTGACACAGGCTAGTACTCTTTTTAAAATGTCTCGCCATCATTGCTTTTCTGACTGAATTTGTGATGCACTTCGGCATCAATTCCTCTTTCTTGGTATAATCTTCGTTCTGCTTTTTTCCATGTAGTAAATGTTTTACGATGGCTAGTACTGTTTTCATGACTCTGCACCCGCTCTGTGTCGCCAGTTACTGAATCCATATGCAGGTTCAAAAGAAGATGGACGATTTGGAGTTGATGATGCATACAGTAAACAACAGAAGCAGTAAGCTGCTTCCTTCAAAGGTGAATACATTTATAATTTCTGGCTTACGCCATTGCCCCCCCCCCCCCCCCCCGCCTTTCGGCTTTAGGCAATAAATACCCACTTTCCTGTTAGCAGCCACCCCATGCACCTACCCTAAGGCAGTTTCTTTAGTTTACTTGACTTATCTCTTTCCGTAAAGTAATAAAATAAGTAATAAAATAAATAAATAAATATACTCTTTTTTATATATACTTTAGTTTAAAACAAATATAATATGTAAAAATCCTAAAAATAATAAAAGTAAATAAAAAAAAATATATAAGAAAGAGGATGTTAAATACTGTATAAAAAAATAAAAGAATAAAAGAGGACATTTCTCCCCTGTAAAACTTCGATATCAAGTTCTTCATAGTTGAAGACAGCCTCTTCTGCAAACTCTTTAAAATATATGATTACTTCAGGGCTTATCAGAAGCAAAACATCGCATGACCAATGACATGCAAAAGCCCGTTGTAAGTGTCTGCGAAGTTTGCCTCTTACCGAAGTCCGTGTGCTATCTTCGCACCTAAAAATCACATCTTCCATAGTGTCCTCCTCTTTACCGCAAATGAACAAATTTGCTGGTTTAATCTTGAATCTTGCAAGATACCTGTTAAAGGGACCATGTCCTGTTACCAAATGTACCAATTTGCCTGTTATGATCCTGTCTACATCTGGACTTGGAAACAGATTGTAGACCTGGTGACCTGTTGTTGCACTATCCCATGCTACGCTACTAGTTTCAAAATAGGCTCTGAAGATGAGATGACTTAACAATTGCAGTCGAAACATCAGCCATTTGTGTTTAATTTTAAAATTATTTTAATAATAAATTGTTTCTATACAAAACGGTCCTTATTATTCTAAAAATTAAGAATTCAACATTACGTGACGACGATTCAGAAGAACTAATTTTTAAATAAAAATGAAGCGAAATTTTAAAATAAGCAGTTTCATTTTTCATTAGAAAAAGTAATTAATTACAATTACAAATTACAAAGATATAAAAAAGTAACATACGAGTAACAAATTACTTGAAAGAGTAATTTAATTACGGTAATGAGTTACTTTTTGGCAAATTACTTTTTAAGTAAATGTGTCACAGTTGAGTACAATGGCCATGATTTTTTTTTGTAAACTTAAATACAATTGGCTGAAATTATAATTTCCTGTGTTGAAAGAGTAACGTGTGTTTTGTTTTTTCTTAATTAAAATTTTATTTTAATTAGTCTTCTACATTGTAGAAAATTATGTCAGTGTATATTATTATTTTTATGTAGTTTCTTACATAACAAAAATGAAATTTTTTTCCAATGATAATTACAGGGTGGATGTAAAAAAACATTGTTCAGTAATTTGATATGGAATTAATAATCTGTTATATCTAGGCCTACGTAGGCCATAATGTTGTTTGTCTATCTATCTTTCTTGAGTTTTTTAAGGAATAGTTGTAGTATTGTACCCAACATAGTATATTATTCATAACTGTTATACATTGAAATTCTGACATCATATAATTTATTTGAAATGTCTGTATTGTAAAATGTAGACAATATTGTTCTTAAGATATTTATTACATTTTTTTTTCTTCAACAAAAAGAAAAAAACATGAGAAAATTTCAAGGCTGTAATTGAAGTTGATCAACTTGTAAAACCGGTAACCAGAATAAAAAAAGAATACATTATAAGCAACAGCATCATCATCATCCTCATCTTCATTTATTTTCAGTAATTGCCATTGAGTGCCATTCCGTGGTAACCTCTTAATAGAAAGTGACTTAAGTTCCGTTTAGAAGTTAGCCTAAACACATGATTGGTGCATTTTTTACTTTTATGTTAAATTGTAAATTACGGTTTTTGTAACATTTTGAATATTGAATCTTGAGAGAAGCAGCATCATTGTCTTTTTATAAAAGATGCTCACAGGATGATGATGATGTTGGTGTTGGTGATGATGATAATGATACATTAGATATTTTGGTTCTGAAAGACTGAACGTTGTTTTGTATTTGTAAACTAGAAAAAAAAAATTCTTAATAATGGTAAGTGAATTCAGATATGCATTAATAATATTGATGATTTTCAAAAAAATTTAAATTCTAAACTTTTTTTGTGGTATTTTTGGTGGCTTTTCTTAGAAAAGTGGATATTTTAAGGTTTTTGGAGCAACTGTTGTGATGATGATGATGATGATGATGAGTAATATTTTGTCTACCAAAGGTAGGTCACATTACAAAATGGCATTCCTAACATGATTATATAACAATGTGCAGGTTAATGGGACATCGAGAAATCAATGAAAAAAAAACCAAAAACTTTCTCACTTATTAAATAATGTAAATTAATTGTTTAATAATGAAATAAGTCATTTTGAAGAGTGAAATTGCACTAAACCTACAAATGGATAAGTTTTGTAAATAAATAAGAACTAAATTGAATAAAAAACATATCCAATTTGTACATTTAAGTGGCGATTACATTGAGGAAACATCGTGCGACATGTGGATTGCGGCAAGCGACATCGTGAACTGTTGCATGTGTCATTCACAAAATCTGGCGGCATGCGTCATCTGTTTGTTTCCAGTCAGATCGGAAACAATGGCGACAACGTGCAACATGACACATGAGTCACATTTGTTAGCATGCCATAGAGGAAAGATTGTGCGTCATGTCGCATGCCACATGTCGCACAATGTTTTACCGGTGTTATGGCCACTTTAGGGAAGAAAATCTCTCGGAATTTCACTTTGTAAGGAATTTTAACAGAAGCGCCATATATCTTTCATTGCAATACACCATACATATATTCTGATTTTCTATTTCTGTTTTCTATTGATTTTTCAGCATGTGTGACTCTTCCATTACTTTTAAAAACAATACATATAATATTTCTTCATATAAGTTTTGTACTGCCAGGAGATTTTATCACCATCTTCCATTGAAAATATGTTACGTAGGCATGGTATCGACATGTTTTCAAAATGGTGGACTAATGTTAATTTATGAGGTACTGTCGTATTGTTTTAGGTTAGTCAAATTTGCATTCAACCAAGTAAGATAAAGCTTAGATGTTCTTGTACAAAATTATTGCTAAATGAAATATAACTGTTTTAGCATACAAAATATGTAGACCTACAAATTTACGACACGCACACAAAAAAGTAATCGGCTTTGTTTTGTTAATAATTAAAAACTGCAAAAAGTTAACTATTATGAACATCTATTATTAATTATGAAAATTTAAATGTTGTTGGTGTGTTTGCCATGCATATTAATTGCTAAGGCCTTCATATCTTAACAAATTATTTAATATTTGAATTTTTAAATATTCATGCATATATACAGTATATGTTCTTAATTAAAATTGTTAATTAGTTTAAATAAGGCTTTAAAATAAAATTACACCATAAAGCAGTTTTTAAATTCAGTCCACACAATTAAGCACTTAGTCACACTTTGTATTATGACTTTTACCCTCTGTAGGTTAACTGACTCCTCCACAAATATAATGAACATCCTCACCTTAAGAAATTTCCGCCAACACAAACGTTTAAAGCACAAATAAATATAAGCAAATCCGGTACCTAAAATAGGTCTCGTAAACGTCATTTACTAGTTTGTCTTTGTTGTGCGAGACATATTTACCCTGACCCAAAGGTTTCTCTTTATTACTGTCTTCTTCTATGCTTTGGAACTTTTGTTAGGTCTCATTTTTTGGCAACTTTCACCCATAATTGTCTTTTGGTAAATTTCAATTTATTTTTTAAATGTCAATTAAAACATGCCTAATACCTTGTACACACATAAGTTAAATGAATTCAAAATAAATGTGTTTAGGTGAATTATACGAAATCCAGTTAAGGACATGAACCAAATAAATTGACTTTATCATTAATATTTTAAATTGAAATACTAAATTAATATTTTGTCAATAGTTTATATAATTATATTTGAGTATTTACTCAATTTTTTCAGATTATTAACTGAATAAATATGGAATTCGACATATTGTTTGTTTGCCGTTCACAGGGCTCTGTTGAACATGTTTATTATTTAAATGTATTTAAATTATTAGGTGTGCACTAGGTGTAAGTATAATTATATCAGGAGTTGTTTATTCAAAAATATTCCATTAATTCTTTAATTACATTAAAAAGCAAAATACGAAAACACCTTTTACAACGAACACAATTTGTAATGAATAATTGCTAACTTAATTTGTTCTATTAAAAAGTGTCATTGCAGAAAGTAAATAAAACTGTCATAGGAAAGTAAACTGTCATATCTGTCTGTTAACCTTATGACAGTCACAAAAGAAAATTACAAAATATTATTATGACAAATAATGTCATATACTGTGTATGACTCATTGCCTGATGGACAGAATAATATGACAGTCATAAAATAATTGCATACAAGAAGTGACATCTGTATTCTGTCAGGTATGATTGTCACAATTTTATGACTTGTTTAGTCATTATAATGAGGCCTTTGCTGGCTGCAAATTCTAAAAACTGATTAATGGATTAAATAACTTAAAAAGCAGTTTTTGAAACTCATATAATTTTTAATAAAATTAGGTAAATTGAAATAGTAGATAAATAAAAACTAGAAATAAAAGAGAGTAAATTAGAGATTTGCATACATGTTACATAATTCATGATGAAATTTATTTCCTTAATGGATTGTTTTTTAAAAAATTATTTTTTTGTGTTCTTGTTTTGCATAAATTACATCATTTAACAATTACTGAAAACTTTTTTCAGTAAACAATACTGAACATTAGTGTGAAAGTTATTGTCAAAACAGGATCCATGAATGGGGGGACCCCCAAGCCATTGTGTATTTTTCATTGAAGATACTGCATTTTGTATGCAACCAAGCACACACCACCATCATCAGCGTCATCATCCCAAATTATTCTAGGATAATGGCGTAAATCAACTTTTCTTTTAACAAAAATAAAAATATAATAAGACGTGATTTATATTTTAAAAAGTCATCTCTGAAATCAGCCAAGGACTCCCTGTTATACTTTCTACCTTCATGACCATTTTTAGCTATTTTTTCATAAATGAAAAGTCAAAAGGTTGCTAAGCAAAAACTATATAAAAGAAAAACTTTGGGTTGGTTCACACCATGAAATTAATTTAGGTCAGTGGCGTCATTTAGAGGGCAGGGGGCAAGTTTTCAACTTATTTTAAATATTTTACAATTATAATTTGAAACAAATTATATTAAAATCAAAGCAGATAAGTAAAAATGAAAATAATAAGATAAAAGCAGATAATAGTAAAAAAGAAAACTTTCGTTCATATTTCATCATAATATAGTCTCAGATTTTTTGTTCAACGATGCCCGCCCGCCCCTCCCCTCTTCTTTTTTTTAAATGACACCACTGATTTAAGTTAAGGTGGCTGAATAGATATTTATTTTGCTTTCTTTTTCTCAGCGCGCCTGCGTGGCTATTATATTCTATAAGGGGGGGGGTCTCTTCCTCCCATGTTGCTGTTTTGATATAAAATTTATAAACTTATAATAAAATTTAGAAACTAGAAGAGTTATTGATAATGCTAAAAAAATTTCGTGACGAATATCTTCAAAAATAACATTTTTATTAAAGTTTAAAAAGGTGAAAATCAGTGATGCCACGAATAGTGAATTTTACTATCCGCAGATAGCGGATATCCGATTTTATTTTTCTGTCGGAAAGCGGATATCCATTCCGATAATAAACTGTAAATGGAGTCCTGAGATATTTTTTGTTTATGGATATATTTTTCGATTTTACACAA
Organism: Brachycybe producta; assembly: GCA_036925085.1. NCBI lineage: Eukaryota > Metazoa > Arthropoda > Diplopoda > Playtdesmida > Andrognathidae > Brachycybe > Brachycybe producta. The sequence goes on along the minus strand of JAUPFP010000001.1, from coordinate 8,407,434 downwards.
TTAAAAAATATTTCTTTTGTATAATTGCTCGACATGCTGAACAATAGATTTGAATATTCTCAAAGTAAAAAAAAAATCCGGGTTAAAAATCTTTATTGCCAAACTGTCTTTAATTTCAAAAATTCATTGCACGTGAACGAGGAAGAGCGGTAACGGAAATGTTGGATGCAATGCAATACATTTCCCTCGGAGTCTACAAGACAAGAATGTCTTCATACTTACTGCATGTAATAATTTTTAATACATTCTCTTCATTGGTTAGCTTCCTAAATAATTTGTATTACAATATTTTATACTTTTAATGTACGAGCGTAATGAGTTTAGTAGAAAATGTATTTTTTCTAGAAGTGGGACGAATCCTAAATTTCCTCGAATCTGAATCCGAATTCTAAAAGGTTCTCGAATCTCACAAATCTCGAATCTCATAAAAGAATCCTATATAATTAATTAAGAAAATACAAATAATAATTTAATATTTAATATCATTTCATTTAATAATAATCCGGGTTGCAACAATCGCCGGTTTTTTTTTGTTAGTGAACGCTTCTGTTGGACGTCAATGGAGTTAAAACTAATTTTACCAAAGTTTTAACAATTTTTTTTTAGGTTACGATTCGAAAGACGAAAAAAGCGCGAAGATTCGAGTTTTCGAATCTCGACTATTTTTCAAGATTCGCGGGATTCGAAGATTCGAAATGGCCCATCCCTACTTTTTTCTATCTTGAAAAATTTAAATTTTGGCATATACAACGTTATGGAAATGCACGCTTCAAATAGTCTTTAACAAAGGACAAGCAAATTAGTATAATTCAAAATTGTGTAAAATATGTTTTTTTTAAATATTGCAACAAAAACATGCCGATGTTAATACCTGGTCACAACAACATTCAAGAAGAGATTGAAACTTCAATTATCGTTCAAAATTCTATTTAAAGCCACCAAAGGTGACACGAATCGAATCCCTGTTTATTGGACACCTTTAGGAGAGAGTCGTTACCTTAACCTTTTCTTTAACCTCATAATGTGAACTATGGCCTTACTTTTATTTATTTATTTTTTTACAGATTTCTGTGAGAAAAAACATTTCAAAAAATCTATTGTCTGTTACTACAAAGGAGAAATGTCCAATGACGTCATTGATCCTTGTATTTGTACACATTTGGTTCTCACAAATTATAACATTGATGATAAATTCAACCTGATTAATCCGATGTTTGGTTCGTATTTAACTACATTATATATTGTAATACCTTGTACACACATGAGTAAAATGAATTCAAATTAAATGTGTTTAGGTGAATTATACGGAATCCCGACATGAACATGAACCAAATAAAAATTGACGTTATTAATAATATTTTAAATTGAAATACTAAATCAATATTTTTTCAATATATTATATTTAAGTATTAACTCAATATTTTTAGATTATTAACTGTATAAATTGAATTCGATATATTGTTTGTTTACCCTTCAGGGAGCTCTGTAGAACACGTTTATTATTTAAATGCATTTAAAATTATCAGGTGTGTGTACTGGGTATTCCCATTAATAATTAATTAAACTTAATTGACATATTTTGATGATGATGATTTGTATTAGAAAATGTTTCATTTGTGGAAAAGCTAAAAATGCGAAATCCTCATCTTCAAGTTCTACTTTCAATTTCTGGAGATTTTCAAAATGAAACCTTCATGAAGATTGCATTACAAATAACAAATGGATCATCTGTGTTTACAAACAATTTAATCGGATTTTTGAATCAAGTTGGTCATTGGGTTGATGGAATTGAATTGAATCTTTTGATAAAAGAAGCAAAACACAAAGGAATCCATTTGAATTTTTTACAGGTAAAGTAAATTAGATGCGATAATAAATAATTAACAATATCTGTGTCACAAACAACACAATTAACTTTTTTTTTCACCACAACTTTTCAAATTTCAATATGGTTTTTGTTTTGTTTTGTTTTTGCTACATCGTTGAACTCTTTTTTTTTTTAAGTAAAAATGATTTAGTGAAAGAAGAATTTTTAAAATAGGTCAATTTGTTGCTCAAGGACTTCATTTTAAACAAAAATTCAAAGATCAAAAAGATCTTTAACGAGATTTATAATTGTGAACCAAAAGTTCAATCAGGTTAAATGTATTCATCAAAGACAAACAAAAAAAAAAGGATTTTCCCAAATCCTTAATTATATCACGAATATATTACGCTCGTAATTTATTTATTATATGGTATTTTAATTTTTTTTTTCAAAAAAATAGGTTCTGCGTGAAATATTAGATGAAAATGAAAACAACAATAAAAAGTATTTATTGATGACAACTTTCTCAAGGATTCCGGAACATGTTCTTTATTCCTATGATGTTCGCAGTATTTCAAGGTAGATTTGTTCATTTTTTATACGACAAAAAACGGCGAAAAGAAATCTTGAATATAAATTAGCATTTTAATGATGTTTAATTTGAAAGTATTGCAAATGGCTAAAAAGGTAACTAGAAAAATGCGTTTTTCAGTAAAAAAAAAACAAAACAACCACCACCTGGTCAGAGGCTAAATTTTCAGAAACTTAAAGGTAGACAGGCATGACAGGCATGTAAAGACAGGGACATGCAGACGTTTGCTCCGCTCTTCTGTGACGTCAGACCACATAACAAACCAATTAGAAGTGGCCTGTCCTCATAAAAGGGGCGGAGAAAACGTCTGCGTGTTCTTGTCTTTACTTGCTTATTTAAGTAGTAGTCTATCAAAAACTATTCGCTCTGAAGACTAGAACTCTAGCCTTTAACCAGGCTCTTTTGACTTAAAAACGCATTTTTCTACTAAAATAATTTTTTTATTTTCTAATGGAGTTTATTCAAAATGGCCACAAAAGGTTGCATGAACAACTAACAATGGAGAATCCTAAAAGGTTCTCGAATCTCTCCTATAAGAATCCTATATTATTCATTAAGAAGATACAAATAAATGAAATAATATTAAATATTAAATTATTAATAAACTGAAAACAAGTGTGGCTTTACTCAGGGTCGCCACACGGTGATCCATTGGTGATCCGGATATACCACCGAAATTGCAACAATCGCCGGTTTAGAGAACGCTTCTATTGGACGTCAATGGAGTTAAAACTAATTTTACCGAAGTTTTTAACAGTTTTTTTTTTAAAGTGTAGGATTCGAAAGATTCGAAAGACGAAAAAAGCGCGAAGATTCGAGTTTTTTGAATCTCGAATATTTTTCAAGATTCGCGGGATTCGAGGATTCGAATGTCCCATCCCTAGTTGTTATGTAACTACATTCATTTTTAGGCGCTGTATTTTAGCCTCTAACCTGTTTCTTTGAGTGAAAAACGCGTTTTTCTAGTCTGATGAATAATTTTAGAGAACTATTTTGATTACTAGTTTCCATGTTTTAGCCTCTAACCAGATTCTTTTTTAGTGAAAAACGCGTTTTTATTATTACTCGGTGTGTGTTTAAGTGTAGTATAAATGACAGTATTCTTCGGAGTGTCAAATGTTATAAACTTATAAGTACTTGGGGGTTACAGTCACAGATGATTTTTCTTGGAAAAAAACACATTGATGGTGTTACTGAAAAAGCTCTACAAATGCTTTGTTTTAGTCAAAGGACATTGGGCACCTGCCCAGCACAAGTTAAAACTATTGCCTATCAAGCATTGGTTCGGCCTCATCTTGAGTATTGCTGTAGTGTATGGCATCCCCACTCTGTCACACTCGCTCACTCACTCAGTAGAAATGGTTCAGCATAAGGCATTTAGGTTTGTTTGTGGTAGGCACAAATTTACAGATAGTGTCACTGAGATGCTGTCAGTCTACAATGGCATAGTTTGGCACAACGCAGGGCTGAGTTAAGTTTGAAATTGTTTGGGGTTAAATTACACGTGGTGATTGTCCTAAACCACAGTCCAGTGATAGTCATAAAGCACACTATACATGGGCCTGGCTGACCACTCTCACAGAAAATTAGGGAGATTTTTGCTAGGACAGATTCATATTTTCGGTTTCCCCCCTAGCGTTATAAGACAATGGAACTCTCTTCCTGAGGAAAGTGGTGAATGGGGATAATTTTGTTTTGTCGGATTGACAATTGTTTATTAATTTTTTTTTTTTATTATATATGTGCTTGACAATGCTTTATGCTGCATGTCGACTTTTATGTTCCTCTGCCATAGGCCTATTTGGCTGCTAGCAGAGTACTTTTTGTAATTGTAATTGTATTTAGCTTCATAATTTTTTTATCCACCATTTTCTGAAATATTTGAAAATATAATTCACACAAGACACAATTACATCTTGTTTTACTTTTTAGACCTTTTTTTCCATAAAAGCAACTATCACAAAAAATGTTTTTTGTTTAATTTTCTTGTTCTATTCTGATATCAATGAAGAATAGTTTTAGATAACTACTTTAATTTCTAGTCTCCGTAGTTTACAGGCAATTAAAAAACGGGATGAACAGAAGTTGGCTCCGCCCTTTTTATGACGAACTCAACTTCTTATTGGTTGGTTATGTAGTCTGACGTCACATGCTCCCCCTTTTCAACGGAGCCAACTTCTGTTCATCCCATTTTCTAATTGCCTGTCTGTAGTTTAGCCTCTAACCAGGTTCTTTTCAGTGAAAAAAAGAATTTTTTTTGGTTGCCTTACAAATCAGCCTTTTTTTTCTCTCTCTCTTATGAAATTACTTCAGTTTTGTTGATTTCGTCTTTTTGCCGGCATTTAACCTCACAATGGATGAAGATAAAATGGAAATATTTCATCCGAGTCGTCTAATGGGTATATCTGATATGGCCAATGCAGTAAGTGTTATATTTTAAAATCATTTTTGTTAAATTCTTGATTATTTTTGTCTTTCAGAAGAGAAACTTGAATTTGTTTTATTAACTAGAAGAGAGAGGCTACCCTGTTTAATTTTTGTATTTAAAAAAAAACCTTATTTTGAAAGAGAACAACAACATGAAAATACTATTATTGGGGGAGGGGGGGGATGGTATTTTGATGAACAGCGGCGGAACGGTTGGAACAGTTGTAACGGGTGGTTACTAATAGGCGGAACAACGGTAGAAACATTCGGAAGGTTAGATTTTGCTAAATTCAGCTTATTGCAAGGGGGCTTGGGGACCCAGACCCCCGCCCCCCCTAGTTTTTAAAGATTCCATCAAATTAGTCCATTGTTCCGACCGTTCTTTACGTCACCCCTGCTGAGTAAAACGTTGCGCCACAATTGTGCCCTCAAAATCTCCTGCGAGTTTCCAGTCATGCCCCTGTTCAAGATGGACAATGTAGGATATGTATTAGGCTTGGGTCAAGGTGGTAAATACAAGAAAAATTATTTAGTACATAGATTAATGGGGGGTTACAGTTAGGCTTGCCATCTGTGGAGAACTGTCCTCCGGCCAGGACCATCCTTCACAAACGTATTTAAGTTTTTATACAATTTATTGTGTGGAGGACTTATTTGCCTTCGTGGTGGAGGACGGAACTGGTCGGAGGGACATTTCCTCCGAATGGAGGACTGTCCTCCACAAAGGAGGAAAGTTGGCAAGTCTATAGTTACAGTATATTTATTACTGAAGGTCCAGGTGAAGCCTGGTTAAATAGTTAATCCTGTGAAATAAAACCAGATCAGCATGTATGTATGCTCATATCAGGTGGTAGGTATTACGACGTGAAATAATTTAGTTGGAACATCGCGGCATCCAATGACGTGTATTGAATTAATTTCAATGGGGGAATGAAAATACACATAAAGAGATGTTAACCAGGTAAAGCCTGATTCAATAAATTTTAAAACAAAGCAAATAGTTATTGATTATAAATATTTGGGCCACGACACGTGAAAAAACTTCTCGACTTGTTAGAATCTGCTTATTTTGTGACACGAGACGAGTTTGCACTCCTGTTAATACCAACTTAAACTTTCTTCCAACTGAATGAAGCTAGTGCCCTCTACACGACAGACCCTCAGAAACTCCCAAAAAAACCACTAAATCCCAAAAACTGACTTTTCCCAAAAGACAGTAACTCCTTCCAAACTTTTTAAAAATCAACTGCCTCAAACTTCCAAAAAATTTCTCTTTTCTCGTAGTTTTTTTTTTGTTGTCCTGAAAATAACCGATTTAAGGCCAATTAAAATCCACTCTTCCTTTTTTGGGACCTACTTTAATTTGTCGTAATTATGCTCTTAACAAACAATGGTCAAAAGCCATTGTTTGTTATGAGCATATAATGTCTTCTGAAAATATGAAAGAGACCAACGTGAAAATACCATTAGGTGATTGAGCCTACTCTTCTAGTTTCTAAAACACATTCCAGTTTTTCTTTATTTTGTAGCTGAATTGACAATTTGACAATCAAACCTTTCCCACTAGTTTAACTTTGTTCCAAAAGTATAATTCTGCTCTGCACTTTCGCCAAATGATAATGCACTAATTAATTGTATTATTTTCATCGAATAGGATTCAATGGTTGATTTGGTAATCAGCCTGGGTTTAAAACCTCAGCAGTTAATCCTTGGAGTTCCGGCATTTGGTGTCTCCTACACGCACGTAAATGCCAATGATACCGTTGTTCACGAAAGACAACCTTTACCATATCGTCAAGTATGTAGGCCCTACATTATAATACAGGGTGTCCACCATGAGACTCCAACATTTTAAGTACACCCAGTTTGAAGGAAAATATATACACAAATAATTACTAAACATGAAAATGATTGTTAAACTCACAAAGTTCTCATTTCTGTTCAGTGCACCTTCACATGGGCGCCATTGGTAGCACGAATAATGTGTAGTCTGTATTCAATTTCACGCTATGTCCACACCTCGTTGGAAGAGTGGCACAACTCAAAAAAACACTATTTTTTGGGGGGGAAAATGAGTTTATTGTCAATTATTGTAGGCGCGTCAAATAAACCCATATTGTGAGTAGTTAAAAAGTTTTTATTAGAGGTGGGACGAATCCTAAATTTTCTCGAATTCGAATCCTAAACGGTTCTCGAATCCTTGATATAAGAATCCTATATTATTCATTAAGAAGATACAACTAAATAAAATGATATTAAATATTAAATTATTAATTATAAACACAATGTGACACTCAGGGTCAGGCCACAAGGTGATATTGGTGATCCGGGTTCCACCGAAATTGCAACAATCGCCGGTTTTTTGTTAGTGAACGCTTCTATTGGACGTCAATGAAGTTTAAATTAATTTTACCAAAGTTTATAACAGTTTTTTTGGTTAGGATTCGAAAGACGAAAAAAGCGCTAAGATTCGAGTTTTTGAATCGCGAATATTTTTAAGATTTGCGAGATTCGAGGATTCGAATGACCCATCTCTAGTTTTTACACTTGAAAAGCTCAGCAAAGTAAGCACATGGATCTTCTCTTGACTTTGAACTCATTTTCCCAAAAAAGTGGTTTTTTGATTTGTGCCACTCTGCTTGCCTATATGCAATGTGTTCTGCAACATATGTCTACTGTGATAGCTTTTGCCATCTGTTATGTTCTGTTGGAAGTCCATTATGCTGGTAACTTTTGTAGAGTACACTTTGTCTTTGCCATATCCCCAAAAGAAGAAATCGTATGCAGTAATGTCAGAGGAACTTGGAGGCCAGAGAATTGGACCATCATGACTTATCCAATGGTTTGAGAATGTGTCATTCAAAAATCTCGGACGTGACAGCTCCAATGGGGTGGGGGGGGGGCACTATCCTGCTGAAAATTATGGTTGGCTGCATGGCTGCTATCTGTGGTGGTACGGCAAAAAGACCCCTAGCATATCTGATCACAGCTTTATATCCTGAAATGTAAAAATAATGAAATAATGTTGGAGTCTCATGGTGGACACGTATGGATTTTTTTTTACAAGTTCTTGTTTGAAAATTAATTAATATTCTGAAATTAATTTTTTTGTAGTTGTGTGAAAACCTAATCGGATTGAAGAAGAAATGGATAAAGGAACGTGACGATGACCAAACTGCGGTCAGGATTTATAATAATCAATCTTGGATTGGTTACGATGATCCAAAAAGTATTCGTGTTAAGGTAAAAATTGTTTCATAGTCGCTTTAACAAATGAACTAATATAAATTTGGCAATTTGGTGTGTATTTTAAACTAGTGTCGGTATTCGATGTTGCGGAATTTGGCTGGTGTTGGATTATGGACGATAGACGATGACGATTACACGGGGAAATGTGGACAATCTCGGCATTTTCCTTTACTCGGAACTGTGGCAGATGCATTTACCATTACGAGTGCACCAAATACCGATTCGAAAATAGTAACTAAGGATGGGTTTAATTCCTCCGAAAGTGAGACTATGTCTCGTAGAGAACGAAGAGCTTCGTTAAATTACATAACGCGGATTGTGGATCGAAGTGGTGATATTCACATTGTGGCACGTGACGATATAACCGACCACGAATGCACGCGGCAAGGTTATTACAGACATCCTCGAGACTGTGGTCAGTTCTATCGATGTGTTAAATTCAACCAATACAGAGATGACTTTACGGTGTTTGAATATAATTGTCCTCCTGGTCTTGTCTTTGACGAAAGATGGGAAGTTTGTAGTTGGGCTTCGGTGGCACCGCCTTGTTTCGGTTCCAAAGAAATTTTTCCCATACCGAAAAACAAATATGTTTGCCAGGCCGAAGGATACTTTCGAGATCCCGAGAATTGTCGTTGGTTTTATAAATGTAGCGACTTTTACGGCGATGGTTTGTTCACCACTTTTGAGTTTCGTTGTCCGTTCGATTTGGCTTTTGACGAAGAGAAACTCATTTGTAATTGGAAGTGGTTAGTTCCTTCCTGCGGAGAAGAGTACGGAAGATACGGACATAGGCTATCGTACGAACCCGTTCGATCCTACGACGATCATTACGGCCCGGTCCTTTTTAAAAATATAAGTGCCGTGTTGAGCCCACAAAATGAAGATGGTGTTGCACCACATTCAACTTCGACTGGAACAAGACATCCGTCGGAATCGCAATCCAGAACTCCATATTCAACATATCGTAATGGAAACATTGGGAGAAATATTCAAAATGGTAATGACTAATGACATTGGGTAATATCTGGTATAGGGATGCCCGAAAATCACAGAAAAATTGATTCTGATGAATCGAATAATTCCATTCCGATTAAAAATCGGGGGGGGGGGGGAAATACGCGATTTCATAGGATTCGATTCGATTTTTAGGGTTTAACAAAGTTATCAGAACTTTTCTATTTACTTTTATGTGACGTCATTTTGACATTTGTTGAGTCGGTTTGATAAAAAAAAAAATTGTAACAGGATGTGCAGTGAATGAATGTTTTATAAACTCTTCTATAAGGGACTTTAACGATCAAATTTAGAGGAACATTTTTTGGTGGAAAAAAATCGAATTAAGAATTGTTTAAGGTTTGGCATCGATTCATATGATTAATCAGGAATCTTGGAATTGATTCAATTTGCACGATTCATCGCAAGTCTTGGAATCGATTCAATTTACACGCGATTAGTCGCAATTCTTGCGATCAATTGAAACGATTCCAAGTCTTGGAATCGATTGAGTTTACACACAATTCATTGCAAGTCTTGGAATCGAATCCATTTAAACGATTAATCACACGTCTAGGAATGGATTCAGTTGATACGATTAATCAGAAGTTTCAGAATCGATTTTCCGATTAATTGAATCGGGCATCTCTAATCTGATACAAAACAATTCAGGGAGTTAACTTCAAACTCTCGCCATTAGTAGGCCTACGTTTTGTGGGTGTGTGAACATTTGGCCTACACACATGCCCTCTAAAGATATTAGGGCAACTATTTGTAGGGCAAATTTCTCACAAATCCATTTTTGTGAATATCTCATTTATGCAAAACACTTTAATAATGCAAATTTTGTTGTTAATTTCAGGTAATTCTTGGCAAGCTCCTTCACTTCCGAGTGACCAAAAGAACTTCCACGAGTCGAAGGAAATTTCTGACAAATTGCATCAGTTTGATTCTAAAGTGATAAGCACTGAAGCAACTTTGCCAGTACAAAAGCGACCAGTAATAACACCTTCTCAGGAAGGTGGCATTGGTACACCCCTTCACGGTATAATTGCAAGTGATGGTATCGGACAACAAAATCGTGTTACGCAAAAGCAAGATGTCACATCTGTCACACAAACGTCAATTATATCTTCAGACACATTGGTAAAAAATGGAAGTTTTAGTACTAAACATGTAACAGATGGACGTCAATTCTTTCTGAAAGATTATTCGAAAACTGATCCATCCGATGTTCCCGCAACAGCTAATGAACAGTTTTTTCCTCATAGAGGGACAGTAACTCGCGAAGATGATATTGGTAGCATGTTTACGCCTTCAGTTATCAACCAAGAAAGTCACATTGCAACTCATGACAGTGATAGTCATTCAAGAATTGATCAAACATTTACTTCAGTGCCACATATTTCGACAGAATCATCAACAATTTCAACACATTCCAAGCCCCCCACTGTTGGCCCAATTGAGCCAGGGTTGTTGTTTGTAACACAGTCAACTGTAACTTGGCGAATTGATCCTTTTTCAGCAGCCACAGTCAGTTCCACAGAATTACCAACTAGGATAAGACAACACACAACTCCTTCAACAACTCAGTCATCATCCCATGTTCACCCAATAGACACATCTGGTACATCATTTGATAGTGAGGATCCGAATAGGCAGAAAGTTCGTGTCGATGGCAATGTTTTGACGGATGACACAACTTCGAGAAATGTTGTTCAAGGTGCAAGTTACGTCACTGTTGCACCTATCGCTATTGCGAAACCCGACATTCCGACAGGGTTCCACGTACATTCCGATATTAATTTACATGAAACGTCTCGAACGGAAGCTCCATATGTTTTCACAGTACCGAAAGTGTTGACTGTAACACTACCAAGTACTCCTCATAGCAAAGATTTATATCAACCACTATCTAGTTTTTCCGCAAGTAATTCAACTCCAGTTTCTGCACTTTTTCCATCTGGTGGCGAAACAGTTGAAAATGCAGATGCAAACAGGCAGAAGACCATCCAACATCAGGGCACAGTTACAAAGAATACCACATCCCCAGTAATAGTTCAACAAAGAACCAATATAGGTGATGATGGTCCCATTCATGCCACCATTCGACATATTCCTGTTACAGTGTCAAACATTCAAACAGGGCCCATTAGAGATGATGGTGTATCTGAAACTACTGAAACTTTAGTTTCGCATGTTTCTTCCGTGACACAGTCAAGTTCTCCTTACAGCACTGTAGTATTTTCAAAGGACAATGTGGGTACCATCATAGAAATAATAGGAATACCTCTAAATCGTACTCCAACTGTACCATCTAGTGTTTCTCCATTTCATATACCTGGTGGATCATTTGAAAAGGTAGATCTTCATGGGAAACCAATTAAACTAGATGAAAATGTCCAAAGACAACATCCATCTTTGATTATCAATCAGCAAAGAAATGTTGTAACCAACCATGGTGACACTTACCGAAACCTTTCACCAATTACTAGAACAGGTTTGCATGAAATTCCACTAAAGGATCTGCAGGAAACTACAAGAGCACCAGGACAAATACTTGTCTCAGTGACTCCGTTATCTGCAATTGGTGATAGACGAGTGAGCCACGGTCAGGCAACACCAATGGGTCACTTTCAGCTGCCTACAATTCAATCATCTGATACAACATCTGAAACAACGGAACATTCTCAAACTGGAGATTTTCATTCAGTGCGGAATGGTAAAACGGATGTCGTAACCGGATACATTGATAAACCACAGGATGAACAGATTTCCAGTGTTTCTGATGGTTTCAGGAATCATTTCGGCTCACCACAGTTGGTTACAACACAGCAGTATCTTACTAAAGGTGATCCATTCGAATCATTATCTGGACACAGGTCTTCACAGATAATGGATGCCACAGTTTCTCAGTATGCTGCTACACATGACGATCATTCTACTACCACACCATTGTCACTTACCACACAAACAATTACTGTCACAACACCACAAGATGATCATATTACAAGATTGTCTGAAGATGTCACACAGTCAAGAACTATCACAACACCTTACTATAATATTTTAAGGGATGTTTCTTCTATTACGTCTGTCAAACCTGACGTCATCCACAAATTGTATATTCCAAAAGTGGAAACGCAGACTAATTATTATGCAACTGTTCCCATTGTATCTCCAACACAATCTCCTCTAGCTGAACAAAAACCTAAAAAACAGGGAGCAACATTATCTGATAGACAATTAAGTAGACAAAATGTTATTGTGAATGATGTAAGTCAATTGGACAATGCCAAAACCAAAATCACTAATGCTGATGATGTTTTTATCAGATTGCCAAATGATACAAAACTTGAAATTTTATCTATAAGCCAACAACATGCTAATAATTTCACTAAAAGTGAAGATATTTCTAGCACTTTGACATTTGCATCAATTCCACATCTTCATTGGCCATGCAATGGTTCAGTGACATTGTTTTTGAAAAAACCAGACAAAATCAATTTTCATACAAGGGAAAATGAAGCAAACATGAACATCAACTCTGATACAACTCAAAGTGTCAGAAATTTTACTGCCGTTGACAAAAATGGTAAATATGTGGTGTTTTCTGTTGGTCATGGTGATAACAATTCCCGATTGCCCATAAATATTGGACAAAATGAACAACTTTCAAAAGCAACAAATAATTTCAATTCTGCAAATGTTAATAACCAATTACACACTGGAAGAAATGGAAATGTGGCAAATGAAGTTCGGAATGTAACTCTGACTGCCTCATTTAATGTGTATCAGAGTTCTCCAATTTCTCATATATTTTATAAAATACGACAAAATGGTGGCGAGATAACAAATGGTGGACATTCAGATGAAGGACATTCACCAGTTAGTGTAAGAAGAACTTCAGAAGTTCATGAGATTGGGTCAGTTCTAAAGAATTCATCTATAGAAGAAAATGATAAAGTACAAAGCATTGGTAGGTTCACAATGGGACAAACTCAAAAGACTGACGATGATGTTGTTAGAAGAGTAGTTGTTTCTGACATTACCACTAGAAAAAGCAAACATGCTGATGGCGAAACTAGTACAGGACCTAAGCAACAAATTACTTCTGGACGGATTTTAACTGAAACAACAGATAAAGTAAATATTTCCAAAAATTTTGGTAATGTCCGTGACATTCTTTATGGTACATTGATGCAAACTAATTATAATGGAGCACAAGAACAAATATTGAATGCAAAAGTACAGACAGATGTATCTTCAAAGAATACTTCCATACAAATGGTTTCAAATGAGAAACAGAACATTTTAAGCAAAGAATCAGGGTCTTCTTCACATTCAGTGTCTGATTCAGAATCAGGGTCTTTTTCACCCTCGGTGTTACGTTCAGAATCAGGGTCTTTTTCACCCTCGGTGCTACGTTCAGAATTGGAGTCTTTTTCACGGTCGGTGCCCCATTCAGAATCGGAGTCTTCATGGTCTGTGCCCCGTTCAGAATCGGAGTCTTCTCCACGGTCGGTGCCCCGTTCAGAATCGGAGTCTTCTCCACGGTCGGTGCCCCGTTCAGAATCGGAGTCTTCTCCACGGTCGGTGCCCCATTCAGAATCGGAGTCTTCTCCACGGTCGGTGCCCCGTTCAGAATCGGAGTCTTCTCCACGGTCGGTGCCCCGTTCAGAATCGGAGTCTTCTCCACGGTCGGTGCCCCGTTCAGAATCGGAGTCTTCTCCACGGTCTGTGCCCCGTTCAGAATCGGAGTCTTCTTCACGGTCGGTGCCCCGTTCAGAATCGGAGTCTTCTTCACGGTCGGTGCCCCGTTCAGAATCGGAGTCTTCTTCACGGTCGGTGCCCCGTTCAGAATCGGAGTCTTCTTCACGGTCGGTGCCCCGTTCAGAATCGGAGTCTTCTTCACGGTCGGTGCCCAGTTCAGAATCGGGGTCTTCTTCACGGCCGGTGCCCCATTCAGAATCGGGATCTTCTTCACGGTCGGTGCCCCATTCAGAATCCGGGTCATCTTCACTATCATTGCCCCGTTCAGAATCGGGGTCATCTTCACTCTCATTGCCCCGTTCAGAATCGGGGTCTTCTTCACTCTCATTGCCCCGTTCAGAATCGGGACCTTCTTCACTCTCACTGCCACGTTCAGTACTGGGGTCTTCTTCGTTCTCGGCATCCCATTCAGAACCGGGGTCCTCTTCTTTCCCAGTGTCCCATTCAGAACCGGGGTCCTCTTCTTTCTCAGTGCCCCATTCAGAACCGGGGTCCTCTTCTTTCTCAGTGCCCCATTCAGAACCGGGGTCCTCTTCTTTCTCAGTGTCCCATTCAGAACCGGGGTCCTCTTCTTTCTCAGTGCCCCATTCAGAACCGGGGTCCTCTTCTTTCTCAGTGTCCCATTCAGAACCGGGGTCCTCTTCTTTCTCAGTGCCCCATTCAGAACCAGGGTCCTCTTCTTTCTCAGTGCCCCATTCAGAACCAGGGTCCTCTTCTTTCTCAGTGCCCCATTCAGAACCAGGGTCCTCTTCTTTCTCAGTGCCCCATTCAGAACCAGGGTCCTCTTCTTTTGTGCCACACTCTAAATCTGGTTCCTCTTCTTCGGTGTTCAGCTTGGAATTAGGGCCCTTGGTGTCCCGCTCGGAATCAGAGGGCTCTGCTTTCTCGGTGTCCCGCTCGGAATCGGGGCCCTCTTTTCCTTCGGTGTCCCGCTCGGAATCGGGGCCCTCTTCTCCCTCGGGGTCCCGCTCGGAATCGGGGCCCTCTTCTCCCTCGGTGTCCCGCTCGGAATCGGGGCCCTCTTCTCCCTCGGTGTCCCGCTCGGAATCGGGGCCCTCTTCTCCCTCGGGGTCCCGCTCGGAATCGCGGTCCTCTTCTCCCTCGGGGTCCCGCTCGGAATCGCGGTCCTCTTCTCCCTCGGGGTCCCTCTCGGAATCGGGACCCTCTTCTCTTTCGGGGTCTCTCTCGGAATCGGGACCCTCTTCTCTTTCGGGGTCCTCCTCGGAATCGGGACCCTCATCATCCTTGGGGTCCCCCTCGGAATCGGGACCCTCATCACCCTCGGGGTCCCGCTCGGAATCGGGACCCTCATCACCCTCGGGGTCCCGCTCGGAATCGGGACCCTCATCACCCTCGGGGTCCCGCTCGGAATCGGGACCCTCATCACCCTCGGGGTCCCGCTCGGAATCGGGACCCTCATCACCCTCGGGGTCCCGTTCGGAATCGGGACCCTCATCACCCTCGGGGTCCCGCTCGGAATCGGGACCCTCATCACCCTCGGGGTCTCGCTCGGAATCGGGACCCTCATCACCCTCGGGGTCCCGCTCGGAATCCGGACACTCATCACACTCGGGGTCCCGCTCGGAATCCGGACACTCATCACTCTCGGGGTCCCGCTCGGAATCCGGACACTCATCACTCTCGAAGTCTCGCTCGGAATCTGGGTCCTCTTTGCCCTCGGGGTCCCGCTCGGAATCTGGGTCCTCTTCGCCCTCGGCGTCCCGCTCGGAATCAGCGTCCTCTTCGCCCTCGGCGTCCCGCTCGGAATCAGGGTCCTCTTCACCCTCGGTATCTCCTTCAGTACTAGGGTCTTCACTTTCAGTGTCTCGTTCAAAATCAAGGTTTTCTGCACCTTCAGTGTCCCGTTCAGTAAAAGAACATCAGACTCAAGTACTTGTCCTCAGTTCAGTAAGTGGACATGATTTTAATCCTGGTCCAATACTATGTGAAAGAGCTGGTCTCTTCCGCCATCCAGATGATTGCAACAGGTTTTATGAATGTTATTGGGATAGGTGGATTCAAAAATTTACTCTTCACATATTTAATTGTCCAGTAAAGTTGGTTTATGATGATCGCATCAACGGATGTAATTGGCCTGCTTTTGGCCCTGCTTGTAATTATTAAAAATTAACATTTTCTTATTTAAAGTTGGAAAATTTTAATTTTACATTGTATTGTCAGCTAGTGGCCATCACTGAACTATGATTTGTTTAATTATATTAAGTATAAATATTTTTGTAACATTTTCAAGAAAGTCAAATTTCCATATTTTTCATACCTCTATAATAGAAGTTAAATTGTTGTTCAGTGAAATGAATATTGTTTTTATTAACAGTTGAAAGCTAATAGGTATTCCTAAAAAAATTTTCTTAAATAATTGGAACATTGTTATAACTGATAAAAAAAAATTCGTTTTTTGGTAGAAAATAGTTGTTTTTTGAATTTTCTTTGTTAAGCCATAGATGGCACCATCTGTCATGTAATTTTACATTTAAAAAACAGCTGTGTAATAGGATTACTTCACAGTAGCTATGTGGAACAACAAGTGTTTATTGCATTTTTGAAAATTTTAAATTGTTTGTTGCAACGTTGCCACAGCCATGTTGTCTTTTTTGTTGTTGTTCAATGGAGTCTAAAGTGGTGAAAAATTAGTTTTAATCATTTTTTGTAAATTACTTAGAATTTTTATATTTACTTTAAAAAAAATGTAACAGTAACTTTCTTTCTGTTCGTGAAAAACACTCCTAATAGCTATTCAATTTGAATCAGGTATATGTAGCTCCAGTTGGTGTAATTGTACATTACATTATATTGCATGTATGTTGATTGGAATGAAAAAAATCAAAACCCTACATGGATAACATTTTCTGAAATGGGCATTCATGACGTTAAATGGAAAAAAACACAATTTTCACTTGTCAAAAGAAAAATTTCAGTTACAAAGTGGACATATTTTCTATCCATTTCATGAAATGAATACATGAAATATTATCCATTTGGCATAATATTTATTTTTTTATATAAAGTGGACAATGCTCTCACAATTATGTCCATTTTGCGGTCTGGGAGCCGGTAGACCGGGGTGCAACGTTCATTCCTTCTCTTTTTATCACACTGCAAGGAATTTGTCTGCAATTCTTGCAAGCAGATGATCTTTGTTACGTATTCTAAAGAACCCCAAGCAAGAAGTCCCACAGCTAAAGCAACCAAGTTTGTAATAAGGACTTTTATTATCGGCAAAGCCAGCTATGGAAACATGTCCTAATTTTGTTGGTAACTTAGCCATAGCACTCTTGTATGCTTGGGTCCGAGAGCTCTTACAGTATAAAATTGATTGCCATGTTTAGCAGTCTTGGGGAAAGAAGAGATCCCTGAAGCACACCTCAGTGGATTTCAAACATTCCTCACTTTGTTGTGTTCCAAATTTCACTTTCGTTTTACAGCCTGCTCTAGAACTGGGGTAAATGCCAGGGTGGTACTTTGTGGAGCATGTGGATGAGATAAATGCCAGGGTGGTACTTTGTGAAACATGTGGATGAGATAAATGCCAGTGTGGTACTTTGTGGAACATCTGGATCAGATAAATGCCAGGGTTGTGCTTTGTGGAACATGTGGATAAGATAAATGCCAGGGTGGTACTTTGTGAAACATGTGGATGAGATAAATGCCAGGGTGGTACTTTGTGGACTTAAAACATTTTCAGTGTTTATTGTTTTTGCCAATTGTTAAGCTGTTTTGAAAGTAGGGCAAATGCACAAAACTGATGACATCAGTCAAAACAAGTATGATGAATTTAAGCTGTTACACATGGATTGTCCCATTGAAAAAGGCATGTAGATGTTTTTTTATTGTAAGCAATCTCAACTAGACTGACTCCAACTAGTGGCAACAGTACTAGATCCAACCCATAAACAAAAAATCTTAAAATGATTGCTATTGACAGGCACAGTACTAGAACAAAAGAAAGAAGCAAAACACCCAAAGTAACAAAAGGAAAGATTCATAAGGCAAACAGTTTAGCAATTTGGTATTCTGACAAGTTCAGCCATAAACCATCAGCTACATCTTCCAAGGTTCTCATACCATGGGAGATATCTTGAGATGCCCTTGCCTGAAATGTCTGTGTTGGGATTGACCTTTCCAACTAAAAAATAAAAACAGCAGTTAGTATCACCTAAAACACAAGAGACACTGTCTACAAAGTATTTGATTTTAGATTATTAACTATTGCATTAGTAAACACTTTGGACAAAGTGAATCATGTGTACCTAAACTGTGTGAATAAAACACTAACATTTGAAGAAAATAAGTTATACTTACCTTAGGGCTAGAGGCCCTAGCTAGTCTGGGACAGGCTAAAACAAAAGTGAAAATAGGAAGTATGTGTGAAATTGTTAAACTATATTTGGTGAGAAACTTCCTATGTATGTCGAATTTGCGGACTACTTAACACTGAATATCTATGTTTTAACTGGACATTTCGGGTATGTTTAGAAATTCATCAAATGTGGCATTTTTAATTAGTCTGTTTCTCAAGGTCCACATGAAGTCTTCCAGCAAATTTGCTTTGTTCTCGTTTGCACATGAGAAGTATGTCGAATTTGCAGACTACTTCAAGCACGTGAAGCCCACTGTCGAAGAGCATGGCATGCAGGAACATTTTTTATCAACACAAAAAATCTGTGTCGCAATGTGGCCTAGCACCTGCTCAGATATATTTATACACAAGTATAAGGCATACTTTTAATTTAAAGGAATAACAATGTGATGTCTACGAGTGTAAGTTCAACCATAAACCATCAGCTACATCTTCCAAGGTTCCTATACCATGAGAGATATGTTGAAAAGTCCTTGTCTAAAATGTTTGTGTTGATTGTCTTTTTCAACTAAAAAAATAAAAACAGCAGTTAGTATCAGCTATAACACATGAGATACTGTGTCTACAGAATGTTTGATTTTAGATTATTAACCATGGCAATGGTAAACACTTTGAACAAAGTGACTCTTCTGTACCTGAACTATGAGAATAACCAACTAACATTTAAAGAAAATAAGTTATACTTACCTTTGAGTTATACTAGGATACATTGCAACCAATAGCAACATCTTCCAAGCTTCCCATGCCACAGGAAATACATTTTTTAAATAACGGCAAATTAAAGATGATTCACAAGATTTAGATAGATTATTAAGAAGTTTCTGAACTTTAGCTGCCATTTTCGACGAATCCAGAGCTTCCGAAATATTGTAGTTTTTGGCAACCTTATATGCCAAATTTTTATTTTGCAAGGACTTCTCTAGTGGCCCTTTTTGAAAAAGTACACAACTACATAATCAAAGTAAATTAGAAGAAATAAAAAAAGTTATACTTACCTTAGGCATAACACCAATTTCTTGCCCTATTAATGACATTTTTTGTTCTTCCCCAGAAAAGAACAAATACTGACCCCTCTGTCTCCACCTCGCCTAGTTTAACCCTGCGATGAAGCTATCCAAAGGAACAAAGCTTACACAGTCTCCTAGAGAGGTGACGAGTTTTGCTCCATTGGCTGCCACTACGATGTCGGGATATTAAAGTTCCTCCA
Organism: Brachycybe producta; assembly: GCA_036925085.1. NCBI lineage: Eukaryota > Metazoa > Arthropoda > Diplopoda > Playtdesmida > Andrognathidae > Brachycybe > Brachycybe producta. The sequence goes on along the minus strand of JAUPFP010000001.1, from coordinate 8,388,005 downwards.
TTCCTTCATTGGTGAGCTCGTTGACAGTATTTCTTTCGGGGCAGTTCCTTGAGAAATGGCCTATCTTGTAGCAATGTTAGCATTTGGCTTTAGCTTCATGAATTTTCTTCCTGTTGGTTGCTTGGTCCCTGCGATTGTTACTAGCAGCAACCACAGCTCCACGTCCCAGCTGAGCGGCTCCTGTCCGGTAGTGTTAGTGGCATTGCTTGGCCGCTTGTTCTTTGTTTGACGTGAGTTTGTGTTTAATTTCCTGTTGGAGTTATGGTTGGTTCCCGAAGTTCTTTTGATTCTATCGTCCTCCTTTCTCTTTAAGTTCCACTTTCCAGAAAGATATAGCGTGCACTCGATGTTGACAGCATAGTCGATGAAGGCTCGTAGATTATAACCTGAAGCAGCTTCCACAGCCTTGCTCGTTATTGGATGTAAGGCCTCCCGCAGTTGCCTGATACGTAGATTGTCAGCCATGTTTGGGTGGAGCTTTTCAGAGACATTAATGAACTTCCGTATTTTGGTGTGGGCTCCCCTTCCTCTTGAGCTTTTCTCACTCGGTCGACCAAATTCCTCCAGCATCTTGTCTTTTAGGACAAATCCAGAGCTTCCGAAATATTGTATTTGTTGGCAACCTTATATGCCAAATTTTTATTTTGCAAGGACTAGTGGCAACTTTTTGAAAAGGTACACAACCACATAATCAAAATAAATTAGAAGAAAGAAAAAAAGTTATACTTATTTTAGGTATAGCACCAATTTCTTGCCCTAATTAATGACATTTTTTGTTCTTCCCCATAACCAACATCTCCAGCATCTTGTCTTTTAGTCCCCATTACCTGACTAGTAGTCACTCCTACTCCTCTGGCATTTTCAGAAGAGAGGAATCCCATCTGGACAAAATGATCTGAAAATGTCGGAGGTGTTGGATCAAGAGGTGTGTCAAATTCAGTAGTCTCTAATATGGGGCTCAGAAAAGTCACAAGTTAGAGCGGGAATTTTACCTGTTGAATCCGTGTTGTTTTCAAGAGAAATCGAGTATGTGTAATCGAGTGTGTGTACGTGTAATTTATTCATCAACCAAACGATACCAACATAGTTTGTGTCTCACAGAGCCTCAGAGGAAGGATGGCGATGGATTATGAATGATTATAAAAGATACAATACGATGAATATCAAACACTTTGAATGGTATCAAAAGAATAAGCGGTTCTGAAGAACAGACGACTTCTTTAGCACGTCTGCTAGCTGAAAAAAGTACAAGAGAAGAACCAGGAGATTCGAAAAACGCGGTTTTTTATACCCATGCTTGGCTCCGCCCCCCTTTTACCAGGGACGTAGCCAAGCATATGCAACTCTTCTGCAGATCTCAAGCTCCCGGGTCTGCAGTTGCAGAATCCTTCAACTCCGACGTGAAAGAGAATGAGAGCAGGAAGGAATATCAGCAAAGATGCTGATCTCAAGGAGACAGAATGATACAAATAGATATTACCCAGGTATTTTAAATTTTAAATACCGCCTCATCACACATGTAATACAATGTAAAACTTCTGATTTTAAAGTTTAAATGTCTTTCCAACTCTGATTTTGGTTATTTAGATGTAAACTTGTTTGTGTTTCAGAAATTCTGAAGGGTAATTCAATTGCTTAAGCTTAATTTCATGTTGATATCTTTCAAAGTAAGCTTTTTGAGTTTGAAAATTTTCCCAGTATTATTAGCATATAATATTTTTTTTAATTTTTGTCTATAAAAAGGTTATTTTGAAATATATTAATGTGACCGGGGCGGTCAGTCTTAAATCTTTTAGTATCATAAATTTGGTTTGTGGCATTTGAGAAACTAATGCAGATTTGAACGTTGGTGACCCTAAGGTTGCCACATCTCATATAATACAATTCATTATTATTTTTTGTTTTGTTTATTGCATGTGAGGTCTTTGATGACCTTAAGGTCAATTTTTTTTGCCATTGTTATACATTATTGCTTACTCATGTATATAAAATGTAACAGATATTAGGCCCATATTTTCAGTTAGACAGTGATACTCAGATTTAAATCAATTGGCCCATTGGAATTCAGTTTAAATTGGTTGGTTCATTTGAATTTGAGATACTTACCGTTGGTCTTATGAGAAAACTGTTTTTGTCAAATTAAACTTTATTGGTAGTTTGAAATATTCGTTAGTAAAGACAAAGAAAACGGGGGTGAGGGAAGTGGGAGTGAAGTTGGGAGTGAGTTGAAAGATAGAACTTAGGAAGGGAGGAAGGTTTTTGTCACAAGATTAGTAAACTTCAACATGTGCTCTGTTGGTTGCCCAGAGAACATCTAGCCGATATTCAAGTTCTTGCCATGTTTTTCCCAACATTTCTTCTAAGTCTATCGCTATAACATCTGTTATTCTTGCTTTCAGAGTAGTAATATTGGCAATAGGACTTAAATACACTTTGTCCTTAACATAGCCCCACAAAAAGTCCAGGGGGTTATATCAGGTGATCGAGGTGGCCATGTTGTGGGGCCATCTCTTCCAATCTATCGATTTTTGAAAGTTTCATTCAGAAATTGACGAACAATTACTACAGGTGAAATTGTTATAGTTGCGGTGCAATGAAAAGCAGTACAGCTGTGATTGATTTATCCGTAAAAAAAATGGTCCAATAACCTTGTTGTGCATGAGGCCACACCAAACATTCACTTTAAGGCCGTCCCTCTGCTTTTTGATGACAAAACTTGGGTTCTCAGACCCCCAGATATGGACATTGTGTCTATTCACTTGACCAGAGGTGTGAAAGACACTGCAGGTAATTATTGTTTGCCTTTATGCATTGCAAAAGCCACACGGCATGGCTGATCATTCGACTCCAAGGTTTGAACAATTTGCACTTTGTATGCATACAAATGAAGTTGTTTATGCAGTATATTATAGACTGTGGACCTGGGCATGCCAAGTTCACGTGAGGCACGACGTGTGGCTTGAGTCACAGTTGGTAGCACAGTTCCTTTCAAATCTCCAACACTACCAGTCTCTTTAAACTTCAGATTCTACTGTTTAATGCTTTTAACATCCAGTGGTTGTCGTCGGTCCTGTCGTTTCTCCTGCAATGACGCCATTTTGGTTTTGATGACCGCAGCGCCACCTGGACTGTTTATGGGCTGGAAAACCGTTCAGGAAAAAACTTTATGAGTGTGGCTACAAATAGGTGAAAACCGTTTTGTTGTACTTTGCATAGTTTGTGTACAGTGGATTTTTGTAATCAGGGAAAGACTTTTTAGACACCATGTATATCAGCACGAAAATGCCCATAGATGATTATGCTACTCTTCTAGTTTCCAAAACACTTTCTAGTTTCTCTTGAGAAAGAGAATGATTAATCAGTAACTAATCACTAACCATCTTAAGGCTATTAACGGCCCCTTTTTCCCCCACACCTTAGCAGCTTTCATTTTTCACCAATTTGCCGAAATCGTCTATTAGCAAAAAAATTCTTTTGTAGAATATAACCTTTTTAGCCAGACTAGAGTGCCAGTTTAAAACTTATGATGTTTTTTTTTACTGAAAATGCATTTTTTCTGGTTGTCTTAATAAATAATTTAAAATTAATACTTATTAATGTGAAAAGTTTGAAATAAAAGTTTAAAATTTTTTTTTAAATCTAATGGGGCCGCCCCTTTTGGATACTGACCGTGCCAAGAGCACACATTTAAATTGGCCCACATAGCTTAGCCACTGGCCCCTAGCTCCGGCCACCCTCACAATAACCGTTATCTGTTTCTCATAACTTTTAAATGTAGTTTTTCTCTTGTTCACTGAACCATATGAAAGGGACTCATTTATAAAAAGAAATTTCACTTTTTTAAATAATTTTCGTTTAGGGTCATACACAGAGGAATGTCGCTAATGAGGGTCTTCGTTTAACAAATAAATATGTCCCATTTTTTGTAAAAAAAAAAAAAGCATAAAAACAGAGTGATTTATGATGCTTTAAATAAGCAATAGGCTTTATGGAAGTAAGAGATATATTGAGGGGGAGGCTAGGATGGTTAGTAGAACTACTTTTGACAAAAAAAAAATTTGCAATGTAAGTTAACTACGTACAGTAGGACTACATAATTATATGAATAAATACATGTAACGAGAATGTTACACCATTCAAGGTTATTATGCAGACCCAGAAATAGGATATCCCACCATAGGGATTTCACAGTGGCAACATTAAAGCAAAAGTTATGTTTGCCTTAATACAATCTAAGCATGTGTTTGCCATAAGTGATTGGGAGGGTGAATTTTGTTATGGATGGAGGATGCAAGTGACGTGTCGCGCGTGATATTTGCAAACGATAACTTTAGTAGTAAACGAGCCGTTGAGGGACCACCATGCCAGAAACACCATAACATAAGGAAGAACTAAACCTCTTTAGAAAATGTTTTTTTTTTAATCATAAAGAGGACAATGTCATTAAGTGTCAAAAATGACATGGGCTAATAGAGCAAAGCTAGCTAGTAGGGCCTACACCGTCTAGTTTTTAGGGTGGAATTTTTTTTAAAGATTGTTAATTCTAAGGTTGTGCTAAACTTATGATAGGACGTAATATAAAAAAGTTGATGAGCGCCACGTGAAACGTTTTAAGCGACAGTAATGCATGGTGATCGAAGTTTATTTGCAGTTTTTTTTTACTTTTTTTCTTTAAAGAAATATTTTAAGGTTTTTATTTATTTTTTCTTGAAGTTACTCATAAATGTGACTCTATATCTTCCCTATTTCAAAATAATTGTCGAATCAATAGGTGTGGTGGTGGTGCGTTCAGTTTCTATGCATTTCTTTAAAACTGCTTGAGTACGTCACTTGCCATTCTCGGGATCTGAAGGACCAAATAATAAAAGATGGTAAATGGAGTCGAGCGCATCGAGTTATGAAAGTCGTTGCTGATTGACGAGCGCTTGACAAGTGAAGAAAAAAAAAACGCTCTACAAGCAGAAAAAAGTCACAGCCTTTCAAGGAACGTTAAACACTTTTATGATACAAACTTTTTTTTAAAAAATGTTATTTGTAACAAATTTAACAAAATTTGAAAAAACTAGTGGGGTAACCTGTCATAAATGACGGGAGCAAAATTCACAGGCAATTGTGCGCATGCGCGTCGTTTTTTCCTTTTTTTACTCCTTTCATTTCAATTTCAGTCACCCTTCTACACTTTCCAACCTTTTCCTCTCACCCCCTCCCTTTTCTCTCTCTCTCTCTCCCCTTCTACACTTTCCAACTTTTTGCCCTCACCCCTCCCACTTTTCTTTCTCTCTCCCCTTCTACACTTTCCAACCTTTTCCCCTCACCCCTCTCACTTTTCTTTCTCTCCCCCGTCTACACTTTCCAAAAATAGAGTTCAACATATAGTTGACCTTGAGAAAAAACGGTTCATTTATTCAAATTTATATAAATTCCGACGTGCTTCAAAGGTTTTGTACAGTTGTTACTCCACACACACACACACACACACACACACACACACACACATACATACACAGACCTGGGATATTTTATATATAATTATATATATAATAATTTAATTCCAATATATCTTAAAAAAATAAGCTTATTACAATTTAGAATATTATTATTTTGGATGGTACGTATAATACAGTGGTTAGTACGAATATAGTCTCTAACAATCAGTGCCTCATCCAGGACTGGCTCACTACAGCTACCAGGGTCACTACAGCTACCAAAAAAATATAGTCTTTTATCAATACGTTTAGTTTAGGTTAGATTCGGTTCGGTTAGGTTTCATTAGGTTAGGTTTCATTAGGTTAGGTTTCATTAGGTTCGGTTCGGTTAGGTTTCATTAGGTTCGGTTCGGTTTCATTAGGTAAGGTTCGGTTAGGTTTGGTTTCATTAGGTAAGGCTCGGTTAGGTTTCATTAGGTAAGGCTCGGTTAGGTTTCATTAGGTAAGGTTCGGTTAGGTTAGGGAGAAAGGGTTATATTTTTTTGGTAGCTGTAGTGACCCAAGTAGCTGTTCTCTCCATAGTAGCTGTAGTGAGCCTTGGTAGCTATTGTGACCCCCAACCGCCTCATTCTAGTATCAAAGCATTCCAATATACTATTCTTGTATAAATACAAATAATTGTTGGGGCATCAATAATTACACATGAGCTGCTGAGAGCTCTGTAATGGTGGAATTCTCTAGGAGCGAACGCAATCTGGCGACCCAGCAACCGGACTTGTGACTCAAACGCAATCTGCGACTGTACTGCTCATAGAGCTTTCTGGTCTCAATCTTGGTGGTAGAAGGTTTATTTTTGATTATTGTTGTTGTTTCGTTTGGTGACGATCGCGAGTCGCACAACAACGACCTGCCAGGAATCACAGTGGGGCGCAAACACGAATATGGTTGCGAAAGACTGCAGGTTGCGGTAGCAAATTGCAGTCGCTCCTAGAGAATTTCACCTTTTAAGTTTTTGGAAAATCGGTGTCTGCATGCATGTGCTTTAAAATTGTTTTATTAAAAAAATATAATGCAATATGCCAATGTCATTCGTAGAAACATTTTTTTACATTGAATTAATGTATAAAGTTAAATATGAAATAAGGAGAAGCAAAATTTAATAACATGTGTTTTATTCACATTTGTTTAATGTTTGATTCGTAATTACAATAGGGATATGCCATTCGAATCCCACGAATCTTGAAAAATATTCGAGATTCGAAAACTCAAATTTTCGTGCTTTCTTCGTCTTTTCGAGTCTTTCGAGTCGTAACCTAAACAAAAACTGTTAAAACTTCGGGGAAAATTAGTTTTAACTCTATTGACGTCCAATAAATCCTCCACACATGTACAAACAATAAATTGAATTGATGTTATTTTTTTTTTCACAAATTTTCTTGCAATTTTTTAACTTTTTTTTTTGTAAAGAACTTAAATTTTGTTATTGTTGAATACTTTGAATTTGCTGAGACAAAAACAAGAAAAAAGATCTTCAATTAATTGTTATAATAATAATAATAATAATAATAATAATAATAATAATAATAATAATAATAATAATAATAATAATAATAATAATAATAATAATAATAATAATAATAATAATAATAATTTATTCGAAATAACAAAATACAAAGAATAAGTTGAAATCGAAAAGGTTACACAGGATGCAGATTGCATCACTTACGTGTAACGGTATACGTACAAACAAAACACCAAAATAAAAACTAAAATAAAATGCAAAAACAATATTAATGAAACTGATAGAACACATGCAAATATGAGATAAGGGATTATAATTATAGATGGGTTACGCGTCATTCTGTGAACGCCCTCCCCGAAGCCATCTGATAAAGTTTACCCTGACAATGGCACGGCAAAAGGAGAAGACAGTCGGGGCATCTACGACTGCTTGCGGAAGGCCATTCCATATAGGACTTACTCGGTTAAGGAAGAAGTTTTTCCTACATTTGGACCTCGCAAAGGGAATGTGTAAGCGCTTCGTATGGGAGCGGGTTGAGAGGGGAACAAAGCATAGGGAGGCATCCCACTCAGAGGGGTAATGCACCGCTCTAGACAGGAGTTTATACAAGAAGACCAGATCAAGGTGCACTCGGCACAGCTCAAGTGGCAGGAGGCCTAGGCAATCAAGCCTCTAGTGGTACAAAATGTTCGACATGCCTCTAATCCGCTTCGTAAAACGGCACTGTACTCCTTCGATCCTATCGATATCCCGAAGAAAGAAAGGGGACCACACTGAGGAGGAATATTCCAAGGTAGGGAGGACGAAACTCAGAAATGCCTTCACGAGGATGTGTGCTGGGCTGTTAGAGAAGACCTTCAAAAGTAACCCTGGTAGTTGACTACCTTTGGCCGCAATGACCATGCAATGCTCAGAGAAGTCCAATTTAGGATCAAAGAAAACCCCGAGATCACGGAATTTACTGACAGAAGCCATAGGTCCAGCAGAGCACAAGAATGCCGAGAAGGACTTTTTTGGACCAAAATGCATAAAAGCACACTTTTGGAGGGATAACAGCATGTGGTTATGCTCAGACCATTGTATGATCATTTCCATGATGGAGTGCAACTCGTTTTCATCACGGGCGATGCATTTAACATCGTCAGCATACATCAGTAGTTTAACACTGTTGACATGAGGCAGATCATTAATAAATATGGCAAAAAGAATGGGACCCTGTACACTGCCCTGAACGACTCCACTGGGGGCATCCCTGGGGCTAGAGTTCACCTCTCCTACTTGGACCTTTTGATTCCGTCCGGTGAGGAATGCACAATGCCAGTTTGTTACTAAGTGGCTAACTAATAGATTATTTAGTTTAGCCAGCAGCATCCCATGAGGCACCCTGTCGAAAGCACTTGCAAAGTCGAGGTAGAGAGCATGGACGTTTGTCCGAGTGTCAACAAGTTCAGATGCGAAGCAGAGACCTGCTAGAAGCTGAACTTGGGCTGAGCGATTTGGAAGAAACCCATACTGGCTGTGTATTTCATTGGAGGAGAGCATATGGTGTAACAGGTACCATCCAATAAATCGCTCCATGACCTTGCAAAGTAGACTGGTAACCGAGATAGGATGGTAGTTACAGGGGAGAGATGGGTTGCCCTTTTTAAATATAGGGCAAACTAAGGCAGTTTTCCAGGCACTAGGCAGAAACCCAGAACTAAGAGAAAGATGGAACAGTGCACAGACAGGGACTGCTAACTCAACAGCACAGTGTTTAAGTAGACTTGAGGGGATGCCATCCGGGCTGGTAGCACAGGTAGGCCTCAAAGCCTGGAGTTCTGCAACAACACTGAACAGTAAATAGATTAACTGCACCCAAGTCAATGAAATTATTCATATGGTGGTTGATGGGGCTAGCAGCCGGATTAAAGTTTTTCCCGAATTCTTGGCAAAGCAAATTAGCCCGGTCAATATCGGAAGTCAAAATATTTCCCAGTGTGTCAATGAGTGGAGGCAATAATGGGGTGACATTCATTTTTCTTCCTTGCAAAGCGATAGAAAGATGAGAGATCACTGCTGGAGACAACCCGGAGCTCCTCATCAATAGCAGCTTGTCTTATAAGATTACGACAGGAGGAGGCAGCTACCTTGTAGTCTTCCAAGTCGGAGCGTGCACCAGAGTTTTTCCACCTGTGCCATTTTCGCAGTTTGGAGTGAAGAGCTTTCCGCACTGCAGTGGTAGCTCCTGGCTTTTTACGAACTGGATGTAATGGGGCCCACTTGTTCATGGTTTGTAGAATAACAGTATGAAGCGTCAGCCAAGCATGGTCCACATTGGATGTCCAATCTGGGAAAGACTATTCCGCTAATTGCAAATCAGATCTAATGCCATCCAGGGCTTGCTGACTCAATGTGCATCTTTGCTTGACTCCATAGAAGGCCTTTATCCCAGGCAAGTTAAATAGGATAGAAACATGAAGGGGGAGTCACTAAGTGTGAATGGTTCATCTGGTCTAATTTAGGTAACAGAATGTGGGGAGTCACAAAATAATAGGCTTAAAATATTATCACCACGAGTAGGAAAAGTGACCATCTGGTCATAACCAAAGCTGAATATACCAGCAGTGAAGTCAGTGTCAACGTGGCGAGGAGAAGAACCATCCATTCAGTCTATAAGGGGACGGTTAAAGTCCACAACTATGACAGTGGGTAGCTGCGAGCTGCCCATGTCCTGCAATGTATTTAGTAGATCAGTAGTTTCTGGAGGGGAGGCTGAACTAGCGGGACTTTGGTAGCACACAATAAGACGCAGTGGAGTTATTCTGCCACAGATGTCAACGCTAAGAAATTCACCACCCACTCTGCTCTGGGTCATAGATGAGTAGCGAAGGTTATCAGAGAGCAGAAGGCAAATAGCTCCTCCACGTGACTCCCTGTCGCAACGAAGGATGGAGTAGCCAGGTGGACAGATCATAGAGTCCAGGATCCCAGGATGTAGCCAACTTTCCACCACGCAGAAACACTCAACATCCGTTTTGGCGCACACAAACGCTCGGAAAAAATCCAGCTTATTACAGAGGTTATGAACATTAATCAGCACGCTGGTTATTCCTGGTAGTGCGGATGCAATACCATGAACTGAATTTGAAAGTTGTGGGGCTATACAGGAATCCCCCCACTCGGCTGTTCAGGTTGAGCTGAGTGGTCAGGTGTAGGGTGAGTAAGAGCAGGTAGAGGCAAGCTAGGTGCTTCCTCATCATGCAAAGGGACCGGTCCCCTCTATTTGCGAAGTGATACATCCGTTGGCCAGAATGACTCATCAATGCCAACTGAACGGTGTCTGTCAAGCATAGACACAAAAAACGATGCAGAATACCTACTAAATTGCGAAACTTTTTTGATGTCGGGGACACCGACATCCTTTCCACGAAAGAACTTAACCAAGTCATCAGAAGAGGTGGAAGGCTCACAGCCAGCCACAAAAAGCCATAGAAGTTTTAGGCGGCCCCTGAAGGAATCATCACTCGTCTGTTTCCCAATGAGGAATGAGGAGTGGTTGTCTGCGGACTGGCTTCCGGACGGTAGGCGTTGTTGAGGGTCAAGTTGTTGGAGGATTGATTGGGTTGAAGGCCCGTCTTGGAGCAGGCCGGGCCGTTGCCAGACCCCGAGAGACAACATTAGCCCAGGACTTCCCCTGGCTGTGCTCACAGACGACATTTGGCACGGGGCCGGTCTGGCTACTTGCTGGATCATAACGGTGGATATAAATTATAATAAAAGTGAATTTAATATGAAATTTTTGAATTTAAATCTATTGAATAGATTTAATATTTTTAATATTAGTAGCCTATACTATAAAGTATACTAATATCAAATAAAATAAACGTGAATATCGATATAGATCTAAATATCAATATGATGTGGGCCCAAAAGATGTAAACAGCCTCTCAGTCATTAAATGCGGCCCTGTTGCCCTGGGATCATTACATTTTTGTGATTCAACAGCTGTCATCATCTAATGAAAGTGTCTAAAAACAGTAGAAGTATTTCATTACACTGTAAAAAAAATTTAAATATGCTATTTCAAAATCAGTGCCAGCCTTTGGGGTGGCGAGGTCGTGCACCACACGAGGGCGCCGTGCAGGTTGGGGCACTGAGCGAGTTTTTGGAGCCCTCTTAAAATTCTGTTATATTATGTTTATTGGGTGGAAACATTTTCAACTTGTGAACAGAACAACTCGACCTTTGTCCAAATCTACAATGTCACACAACCGACTTTCCAGTTTAGGAATTCTATCCATTGAAAATGAAATCGAAAAATCACAACTTTTCTGCACTAATTAAAGATTTTGCCGATAAAAAAGGCTACAATGGCGAACTTTTAATCTTCAGATATTAATTAAACTTATTTTAAAATTTTCTTTGTGATCTTTGCAACTAGTTTGTCGTTTTTTAAAACCTAATAATAATGTGGACATAATCGATGTTTTTTGTAGGCTACTAATAACGAAGCAAATATTTTCATTTTCTCATTTTGAAAAAATCAGCCCTAGGGGGCTAAGAAGGCTAAGGCCGGCACTGTTCAAAATATGTTTTTAGTAACTGCCCCAATCACATGAATAATGAGGAGCCACCTTCAACTAGAGGTGGGAGCCAACGGACAGCGAAATCACAAATCATTGGTGCTGGCATTCTGTGCCATTTAAAATTCGTTGCTACGGTGGCGAGTAGAAAAACCGGTGGTGGTCGGCATGGCATGGTGCACTTGCATGCAGACAGTTATAAAAATTAATAAAAACTATAAATATCGTTATATCATGCTTATATCAAGATTGTTCTATAGAAACTTTAACCACCTTTTCCTCTTTAAACCTTATGTTTTTCGACGCATGGTCTCCGTCAATCAAACGGGTTGGCGGTGGCGGCGGCTCCCACCTATAAATTCAATTGCTAACAATGAACACTGGATGGCGCCATCGTTATTTATAAAATTTGAACGAATTCTTTTCACTATTTGCTATGGGTGTGCATGACTTGAATAAAGTTTTGTTTCCATTAAAAAGATGTACCATGACAATTCACTTATTTTGAAACAAACTTAAAAAAAGTAAATCACCCACTTTTTCTTTTTTTGTGTGTGTCTATTTTACAAATAATGTTTAAAAGTTAAACATCGAAACAGCCACCCCCCTCTCCCAAAAAAAAATGGTGGGCCATATATATTAATGACAAAACATAAATGCTCATTTGAAATAGAAAAAAAAAAAGCCCGAAAAGGCAAAGGGAAGAAAAATGGGGGAAACACAATGAGTGTGTATGATGGGAAAAACGACACAAAGTTGTGATATTTAGACAATCATTTTCACTGTTGGCAAATTTCTGCACCTTTCTATTGTTTGAAGGCTATTGAGAAATTGTCAGGAAGGTTTTTTTCTTCTTCTTCTTCTTCTTCTTACAAATGGCATTTAAGAACAACTGAAAAAGGCCTCCGCTTTTATTGTCCCTAAGTCCCTGTTTTTTTTTTGTCAAAAGTCAAAACTTTTCAATGGGTTAGATGTTTTGTGTCACTCTACAGGTCAACATATATCGTCAGTGTCCCTTTCTGTTAGAAGAGAAAAAACACAGTGTTTTGAACAGAAACCGCAACCCCCCAAAAAATTGCTTCTCAAATACACACATACAGTATACATACAAACATCACACAAAGTGGACCACCACAATATCATCAGTCCTTGGGTGCTCTATTCTCTAGTCTGTATTATAAGGGACACCCTTAACTCTTAACTTGACTCTATGGGGGGTCAGAGAGAACTTCATGAATTGACTACAGGGCATTTCACATGGAAAATTCATGCAAGAAAAACCCAAAAAAAAAAAAAGAAGTCACTGAGCGGCTGGCTAAATTTGAAGATGTCCAAATACACACAACATTCCAATGATGCACTTTTTTTTCTTCTTCTTCTTAAAGACAATGTTCCACATACCAAAGGTGTCCTACTGTAACAATCTCCTCCTCATCCTCCCCTACCAGCTTTCTGCCACACAAAATACAAATAAAGTAAAATGGGAAATAGAAAAACCGTGACTGTAGTACATCGACGCCGCCGCCACCGCCACTGCCGAAAACTTTCGACCAAAAAGTCACTACAATTTACGAAAAAATTGTTATTTTGATGTTTGAAAATCTTTTTGGCGAAAAAGAAAGAAACGACCACCCACAATGTTGAAAAAGAAAAAAATTCACAACATTTTCTAAAATGATCTCTTGAAAGCTGTGTTTTTAATTTACATGTTTGTTAGGTATCAACTCAAGATTAAATATTGGTTTATTTAAATAGGTGCATCATTATCTTGTCTTTATTATTAATAATGGTTCAGTGATTTCTGAACATAAAAACAAGTAAAGAATGACAAAATCAGGAAGAATTTGAAGAGGAAAAACCTGACACTGTGAAGAGAGAAAAAAAACGATTGAGGAAATTTATTTGACGATTTTTAAAACTCGTAATGTCAAAAGTGTTCGAAATACTTTTTTTTGTTGGCTAAACTTTGAAAATTGTCATTTATTTTTTTATTATTATTAAAACTAGAAATCTCAAAAGTTAAAAAAAAATTGACTGGAATGACAAATTTTGGTTTATGAGTGATTCAATTAAAAAGCAAAAATGGAACAATTAGGATGATTGTGTATATCTCATTTCTCGCAAATTCATGAGTTGGCCTCAGCCTCAATTTATTTGGAAAAAAAATCGGAATTTGTCATTAATTATAATTATTTAACGTGCCCTAAACATTTTCAAACATTTGTTGTTTTAGGAAAGTTTTCTGAATTCTTGTGATTGTCTGTTGAATGCTATGAGTATAGGGATGTAATTTTTTTAGAAAATAACAAAAACATCTTGGAAAGTTAGAATTGATTGTGAACAACAAAGTTTTTTCTGGTAATTTTAGATAGTGTTAAAGAAACACAACTAAAATTAATATTTATTTGGATTTATTTATATTAGTATTTATTGGTCTCGAAAACGTAGTAGATTTCCCTGGGTTTTTTTTTTGGGGAGGTGGGCTTTTTATTTTTGTATTTGCAATTTTTTCATATTTTTCTATACTTAACATTTTTTGTTATATTATCAACTTATCATAATAAAAGTTTCTCAAGTAGAAACAAATAATTCTATAATTTATGACTAATAAAAATTCTATTCTGGAATGAGCTTTTTATGATGGCAAAAAGGTAATATTCCAATGAGGGAGGCAAAATGTTTGCACAAAACGCATAATGAAAGTTGCAATCAATACCCCCTTTTGGTTATAGGGTAGTAGGATACCATGTTTAATAACAAAATAAAAATGCATAAAACGTACAAATTGCATATTTTTTTTCTAAATTTGTATAAAAGTTACATAATTTCACATAATACTTATTTTTTGTAATTCATTTGAATTAGACAACTAGATCTAAAATACAGAATTTTTAATTGTTGCTTCCGATGATAGTTGGTTGGTTGCTTCAGACTTTAGTCAATGTGCTTATTATATAAAATTTATTTTCTATTTGCAGAAAACCCACATTTCTGAATTTTTATTTGCATAAAAACGTTTTAGTTTAGCCAACAAGGTGCTTATTTTTTATACCTGTCATTTTTGCCCTGTTAAAATGCAATGCACACCTTGCGAGAAACAGCATAATGTATGTTATTTTGAATAAAGTAGCCATTGTTCTTGTGGTGACAAAAATAGTGTTTCTTGAGTCATTTTAATTATAAATTGATGACATTGTCTGTTTTATTCAGTTCTTTAATTTCACATGTCTGAGCTTTTCAGTTATTACATTTTCAATTCATTTACACAGTGTGTCTTCACTGCCATAAATACTGTGGGTCTTCTGGCCTTCCATTTATCATTTAGCAGAAGTAATAATAAGTCATTGACTGTTCATCAGCTCCTGGCTTTACATCGCGTCAATTAGGTTTAAGAGCCTAGATCCACGTCCATCTTGTTGTTTTGAGCAGACGACAACGAGACAAATGAGTGTTCTTATATGGTGTTACTAAAACTGCAAGAAATCGCCTCACAATCGCTCAATTAAAATACAGTAAAGCGCAAAATGCCATAAAAAGTATTGTTCTTCACGTGCTCTCGATTTATATAATTTTTGAAAAAGTCCTTCTATTTTTAAACAAGGTTTAAAGTCGTTCGTTTTTTTACCCCATGTTAAATCCCATTGGCCCCAAAACGTCCCACAAACATTTGAAAAACTGTAGTTAAAAACGATTTAGAACAATCACACAAAAATTAGCACGTGCATTAATCTATTGGCTTCATCATGTTTTCTTTTTATACGATTAGCACGCGAAATTATTTTTCTATTAATTATTATGTGATTTCGAACCGGGAGAAAAAAAGTTAAAAAACCGATTTTCAATCAACAACGATCGCAGCGCCTACATTCGGATAAATTTTGAAATAAACGCTATATCTAGGCTCTTAAAAACAAAACAAGCAAATAGGTCTAGGCCTTTGATGCAGTTCCACAGTTCCTGTTACAGTGTATATGGAAAGTTGGCTTTAATTAAAAGGAATTTGTCACTGCAAATTATTTCTTGAAATCCTTTTCTAACTGAAAAACATTAAAAGCCTAATCATATTTAATCAAATTAAATATTTCTCAATAAAAGAAATATTTAAAAACATCCATTTGTAATTAAAAAATCATTAAAAAAATTAAAATACCATTAGTTGTCATTGTCTTTAAGACAAATGAGACTTAAAAGAAGCTTTTGCAAGGCTACAATAGCAAACAAGCAGTTAACAGTTTCTTGAAACTATTAATTAGCCCTATGAATGGAAATGGAAATATATTTTGCTGTATTTTTATGTAGTAGTTCCCAATTATTAGCATGTCACTACAACTACTTGTTAATTTAAACTATTATAATGAGATATTGTGAGATAGTGTCACTGAGATGCTGTCAGTACTACAATGGCATAGTTTGGCACATGTCAGGGCTGAGTTAAGTTTGAAATTGTTTGGGGTTAAATTACACCTGGTGATTGTCCTAAACCACAGTCCAGTGATATTCATAAAGCACTAGTGATACAGGGGTTAATAAATATTAATTAACTCATACTTTTGAATAAAATATTACAAGTGTATTTATTGCCTACTTCTAGTTACTATTTTTCGCAAGGGTTTGAAATTTTTTGCTGAACCCTGGTTGGTAATCAGTCACTGTCTGAAAAGAGCAGGTAGCGGTCGTCAGTGCACGTTCCCTGAGAGATGGATAGGCAGTATGGGCCCCGTGTTAAGATCTTAAAAATCGAGTTCGAACTGTCATCGATAGCCATTACAGCAGATATGTTACAAAATGTTTTTCGAGCTACATTGGATCGTTGGCACATGTGTTTTGAAATGGAAAGAGATATGAGGGTGCAAAATTAAATATTTTTTTCACCTAAATGGATCGACACTTTATGGACACACCCTGTATATGCAAAAATTTGTTTTACATTCAAAAGAAAACTGAAAAGATGTTTTGTATTTCTTTATTTTGGAAATGTAATTTAAATAAACAAAAACAGTGAAGAAAGAGGCTATAATAATAAATCCCTACTTCATCAGTCACACAATAAGTGGGTTTAAGGTTTATATTATGGAGTGAAGATGATGATGATGATGTGGCGGCCACCGCCGCCTCATCTTCATCGTTCATCATCATCATTATCATCATCATCCAAAAAAAAAAAAAAAAGGATCAACATTTTTGCTATCTCCAGAGCAACAGTCTCCTTTTGGAACCATAGAGATCCGCATTTTTTATTCCTTCAACTTCCTCTCTCTCTCTCTCTCTCTCTCTCTCTCTCTCTCTCTTTCTCTCTCTCTGTCTTTTTCCTATCTATTTCAAACAATTTCAATATCATCGAAACACATTTTCGTTTTTCAGAGATATATCCTAATAGTTTACAATATGAGAGAGAAAGAGAGACAAACCACACATAGGTCACCAATAATAATGATGATGACACCCAAGTGTCCCCCATATCAGCTTGAGAACGATTAATTTGATAAAGCGACAAAGGCTAATAGGCTCTAATCCATTCTAAACGATTTATTGCCAAACTCATAATACTATGATGGAGATGGAGAGAGAGAGAGAGAGCAAACACAATGAAAACAGATAGAGAAGGGGAAACGAGAGAGAGAAAGAGAGATCATTTTAAAGTCTCTTGTTCAATGATGCTCTTTTATTACATTGGCTTTTCAAACAAAACAAAAAATATATCTGTTCCCTCTTGTGTGTCCATCAATTTCCGACCACACATGGAACAAATGCATTGATAGATAGAGAGATCTTTATGGCCCTTTTCTACACAGTGTTAATAATGGAGAATGTTTTGCAACATGAGTGAGAATGCAAAAACGCGTTTTTTTTTTTTATTTAACACTGTGATCCTCTTTCAATTTTATGGAAGAAAAAAATGTTATATGACTTGGGAATAGCAGAATTTCTAAACGTGCACGTCAGCACACGTGCAAAACAGTCATCTCTCATACCAACCACTACCACCACGAATCCCCAGCCAACCCTGGGTTTTGAAAGGGGGGGGGGGCGAAGGGTGCGAGGTTAAATAGAAGAAGACCTCTCGATTCAATGTTCTAATATAAATATGCAATTTAGATGATGTCCCTTTTTTTTACAAAATAATAAAAACAGAATGGGATGTTTGCGACCTTTTTAACATTTAACATGTATAGAAAAGACAACTTCTGTCACATCGCAGTGTTTCACTTCACACAATATTTCATTATCATTTACGTAAAAAAAATTGCAAATGATGGAGAGAATCGAGTTTAGAAAGAGATCTGACGCTGAGAAACGAAAATTTGAATTTTCAAAAGTGAAGAGACCCGATTTTTATAATGTGATTATTTCTGTCGTATATATTATTATATATTATGTGGTCAGTCGTATTCACGCCACATTAGTTTTACAGTATGCACGTATTTTTTAAGTAATTAATGTAAGCACAATGCAGTTAGTTGTGAAATATATAAATGTGAAATTAATTAGAAGAAAATAAAATGTGAAATATATTTGTAATTTATTAAAAAAAATAATTGTTTGTCACATATTTGCGCTGACTGAATATTTTTATTTGTTTGAAACTTTAAGTGACTCTTATACCTAGTACGCACTTGATAATTTATATGCATTTAAATAATGTGTTCTACAGAGCACTGTGAAGGGCACACAAACAATATGTCGAATTCAATTTATTCAGTTAATAATCTGAAAATATTGAGTAAATACTTAAATAGAATATTATAAACTATTTACATTAAAATATTGATTTAGTATTTCAATTTAAAATGTTAATAATGAAGTCAATTTTTATTTGGTTCATGTCCTTAACTGGATTCCGTATAATTCACCTAAACACATTTAATTTGAATTCATTTAACTCATGTGTGTATACAAGGTACTACTTAGTTCTTGCAACATTAGAGTAGATGTTATTTAGTTAAACCCATGAAGTATTTTGCTTTCTAAGTTTCTAAATTTACAAATGAAAGCTTAAGATTTACTCAACATTGCATTTTATCAAATTTTTCTATTTAGATTAGAAGTTAAAAGAAATCTTTTAAATAAATAAAAAATAAAAATGTTATATTTTTAAAAAAAAAATGTGTTTTATTTGAATTTGAATTATTACTCTGCCACAGGCCTTCTTGGATGTGTGCAGAGGGACAAAATCAAAACCCGAAGATAGAAATTACGATAACAATTGCAATGTGCTACTTATTGAATACTTGTTGAAGGGGTATGGCTAAAAAAAACGATCAGAGTCCTTTGTTGTTCATTTTTCACAATGACAATTTCAAATCAATCCACAGGGTTTACAAATAATGGGTAAAGAAATAAATTGCATATTCCTCCTGCTTTAGAACTATTTATGAAACAAAAACGCAAAACAAAGTTTAGGATGAATCATCAATATTTAATAACATTTTTATTAAAACAAAACAAAAAAGACATGGACATTGATCATCATTTTACCGTTATTTTCACTGAAACGGTATCCATAAGTGGGTCGTCCACAAACTTGTCACTTTCATTGTCTTCTGGTTTTAAGTTGCCAGAAATGGGTAAAATATCCTTGCCTCAGAGTTGACCAAAAAATTGTGAAAAATGAACTCATGAAAAGAGCAAATAGTCTCACAACCTCATGTTTTCAACTGACTAGAGAACAGAAAGAGAAGGTTACACGAGTTTGGACTTGATCTTTTTTTGCACGTTTTTCGCATGGACCCTGAACGTTTTTAAGGCGACACCGTTTTTTTCAACTTTATTTTTAAAAATATTATGACTTTTTTTCAAAATAATGAATTACGATTTGAGTCTTTAGATAATAAGCTACAATATGGCGCAACCAGACAATTTTTTTTCCCCCCACTAAAAGTGGACTATGATCGTTTTTCCGCCATAACACTTCATATTAAAAAAGCACAATTAATTAAAAATCTGGACCAAATCGTAGATCTTAGCTACAATTGTTCGAAGCTATAAAATAAAATTAACTTTTAAAACATTTCGGTTAAAGAAACCTTACGTAGAGTCCTTTCTGACGAGAGGTTATGCAAATTTTTATAATTTATGCATTTCTGTTTTAATTGATTAATATGATTATTATTTATTGTACATGTGACACTTATATGCTATCATGATGTAACTAAAAGGGATTGGTTAGTTTGTCATTATTTATTTATGCATTGTTTTAGCTTTAATTATAAAGCCTTGGTTCAAAAAAGGCTAAATTTCTGCAATAGATTCAATAGCCAAAAAATATCAAGTCAAACCTGAATATATTTTTTTAATAAATCAGAAAAAAATGCACAAGTGAAAGTAAATAAAAATTAACAATGTTTTTTTAAAAGACTTTATTAAAATTATTGGCAAAAGCAAAAAAAAAAAAAAAGGATTTAAGACTTAAAAATAAGTTGTTTTAATCAAGGCTTTTTTTTAAAAAAAAAAAAAGAACTTTGGTAATTTTATTAAATCCAAGCCAAGTTATCTTTTATAGAAAACCGGAATACCGGTTTTGACAGAATCAATATAAATAGTACAACATTGTATATTATTTTTACAATTGATACCTATGTTAAAATCAATTTTCAAATTATAGCATGTAAAAGAAAGAAAAAAAAGGAAAGGGCCCATTAATTAAATATGAAAAACTTAAAACTGTTTTTTCAAGGGGTTCTTTATCATATTATCTTCACTAGAAGAAATGCGGAAAAAACGCCATCTGGGCTGATTTGTCATGCAACATTTTCAGCATAAAAACACACACACAGAACACATATATACATACAACCAGAAGGATAAAATATGACAGGAAATCTACAAATATTTTGACTGAGCTCATAACAAGCGAAGAAAGACAATCTTTAAATTTGAAAAATCTGTTAGCTTTATATATATATATTTTTTTCTTGAAGAGGGTGGGGGTTCAAAAGAGGTCCTAAAATGAGGTAGAACTCTCTCTTAAATATGTGTGACTAAAACCTTTTTTTTTTTCGTCTTAGAAGTAAAAAAAAAATCTTACTTTTGGCACCTATATGTAATAAAAATGAATTCTAGTGAATAAAGTGAGAGACCTATCCTCATTTTTAATGATAACTTGGTGTATCATCATCATCATCATGGCGCCAACAAAGCTGCCATTTTCTGTTATTTTTTTTTGTTTAAAAAAAATTCCATGTAATGATTACATGGGCCTCTTGATATATTTATATATACATATAGAGTCTATGTGCACCCAAAATTATTTCATAACAACTTAGTTTTGAGATTCCCCTCCCCCCCCCCTTCCCGAAAAAAAAGGTAGCCAGCCTTTTGCTTTGCTTTGCTTGCATTTTTGCTTGCTTTCATGCTGGAGTCTGAACTCTCAGCTCATGTCTTTATCTGTTTCCTACAGGCCACACACTTTTCATGACGTATGATATTTTAATAATAAAACTTCCAAAAAAAAAACACAAAAAATTCAAGATATATAATCCGCCTTGTTGAACTAACCGTATTGGCCAATACGGATCGTCTCGCTAAACTAGTGACGTCACAAATATAAATTTCATGTAAAGGAGGCGTTACCTGTCAAAATTGTACAAAAAAAGATGGAAAAGAGAACTTTTGCTACACAAATTGTAGGCCAACGTCTAATACTAATAGGCCTATGTCATAGAAAGGTCTATTACCTCTGTCTCTTTCTATATAATGTATATATAAGATAATGATTCCATAACATGAAGGTTATATATAAAGACAACTTAGACTTTTATTTTATAACCAGTTCAAACTTAACCAATTTTTTATATATACAGTATATCTGTTTGTAATTCGTTTTTACTTTCACATAAAGTTGAATTTGACGCTGTTGGAAACAGTTCGAAGAATTTATTTATAAGTTTTTTCTTATATATATAAAATAGCAAGTCACATTTTGATATTATTTTGCGTTGATATAGTTTACTATATAAAATAATAATTTATTAAGTTAACTTCAATAATAATAATAATAATAATAATAATAATAATAATAATAATAATAATAATCGGATAAAGAAAAAAGAAAAAATGTTATTCGAAGGATCAATGTCAAGTTTGAAATAATATCAATATTTTTTTTTCATTCTGAAATTCGTGAGAAATTGTAACAACACTTATAAAAAAAAACAGTAACAACAGCATCAGTGAAAGTCTATTGTTATAAAAAAAAACCATCATAGTGGAGTCACAATAGACACTTCAATAAACAATTTCATAAAGTGAGAAAAATATCAACAGTGTTCACTTTTATAAATAGACTTATGTATTTATTTTTGTGTTTGTTTGTGACATTCGAGTGAAATAGTTTTCTTTGTGTAAAGTGGATAACAAACAAGAAAACAACAACAACAACAACAAAAAAAGCTTTTCTATAAGGACAGACAATTTATTTCGTGTGGAAAACGGAGAAGGACCCACATCTTTTTTTGTTATACATATAATGTATATATTTTTTGGACATTCTTTACTCAATCGAGAAAAGAAAATTCGGTGGTAAACTCCAGAAGAAGAAGGTTGAGACTGACAAATGGTCCATCTATCAAACAGGAAGAAATTGAATTACACGGAAAAAGAAACGAATGAAAAAAAAACCCAAGGAACCACCAATATCATCATATAGGCCTATTCCCCTACAGTGTGAGTAAAACACAACCTATATATAGAGAAAATACACAAAATTCCTCTTTTATTTCATCTAAAAGACCCAAAGTATATATTTATATATATTGTTTCCAGTTGTAACTCAATTGTAAATATACCTTTAGATATATATATATATCTAAAAGGTTATAGCAAAGGGAAAAACAAATATATTTAAAAGTAATGCTTTATATCGATTCAATTGTAGGTTTAAAGGGAACTAAATAAGCCAGAAAAAAAATTTGCGATGTTTTTAAGGAAAGTTAGCTGCTTCTTTTAAAGCAGTGTTTCCCAAACTTCTATATTTTGTTTAAAGTACAGTATTGTTTTGCCTGAAGAAGTTGCGGCACACTTAGCCAAATCTCAGGGCTCATACTAGTGTTTGCACAACACACTTTTGCAAGCACTTCTATTGTGCTGAAATTTAATAGAAACATTTTATTTTACTTTTTTTCTAAAGGTTAAATTTGATTATAAATATTAAATTATACTATCACATTAAATCAGTGGTTCCCAAACTTTTTTTTTTCACGGCATAGTATTTTTTGGCCCGTAGAAATTGCGGCACACTTAGCCAAAACGCACGGCACACTAGTGTAACTGCGAACTCTTTGCAAAAAAAAACACAGCCTTTGTGCATAGGCCTAAGTGTAATAAGCAAAATTTTGCTTATTTTGCTTTTTTTCTCGGTAGTTAAAATTTATTTAAAATATTAAATTATACTAGCATATTAAATCAGTGGTTCCCAAAATTTTTGTTTTGCTCGTGGCACAGTATTTTTTGCCTGAAAAAATAGTGGCACACTTAGCCCAAAAAACGCTCTTTGTGAAGAAGAAGAAAAAAACCCTGCTTTTGTGCATCAGTGTAATAGGCAAATTTTGCATATTTTGCTCTTTCTACTATTTAAAATTGATTATAAATATTAAATTATAATAAAATATTTAACGTATAACATTTAAAATGATGCGGCACACCTTGAAAAACCTGATGGCACATTAGTGTGCCGCTCTGCACAATCATTTTGTTAATCACTGTTTTAAAGCTAAGAGTAAAACAAAAAATTCTTAGAAGAATTTTGAATATTTTATACTTCTTAAGCAGAAAAAAGAAGCAACGAAAACGGTCCCGTATTACAGAAAAAAAAGCCCAGCAACTATAGGTTGGATTTTGTTTGTAAATTGTATATATATATTTATATATATAAATAAGCCTACAAATAGAAACAATTGTGGTCAATGTGTACTACAGTTGTGACGTTACTCATCAGCTACACATCACTGGTCTACCTTTAAACGTCATTATCAAGAGAGAGAGAGGCAGGCAACATTGAGAGCTAACCCCTCTGTGCCTGAAGAAGAGGAAAAGTAGGAGGAGGAGGAGGCAACACCGCCACCATCAGTGCCACCACCACCACCACCCTCTCAGATCTCAACCACTCCAACAAACTTATTGCACTGCTGATCTTCGGTCGAGGCACAAGGCAAAAAAAACGTGGTCGTCTTCATTCTAACACCACCACCAACAACAACAACAAATATAAGAAACAGCTGAGTTTGTGTGCCGGCATTTCATTCCCGCGGTCACCGCGGATCTCAAAACATCCAAAAAAAAAAGACCACACAAACAACATATCAATTTTAATAATAATGGCTTTAGATGCTGAAAAAGAACAACGAGTGTCACCGTCACCACGACCTATCACACCAGATGACGACGACGGTAACACGAGTGGTAGTGATGTGGATGTCGGTCGTGCGACACCGAAAGACGTTATTGTCGCCACAACAACAACCACATCACCTTCTTCAGTACTGGACGTTGGTGTCGGCGGTGGTGACATTAGTCCAATACCACCACTACCACTAGCATCCTTAAGTCTCCTATCTAATCATCATCATCATCAACATCCTATTCCTTTTCATCATCATCATCATCATCATATCAGTAGTTTACTTCATTATACAAATTCTATGTCACCACCAACAACTAGTAGTAGACCACCGAGTAGCACGACAATGGCACTGAGTCCCAGAAGTCCAGTTATTCCTGGACGTCCAGATTCGACATCCTCAGTGTCATCGACGGCTTCATCTGCCTCTGTGTCATCTTTGGAACATCATCATCATTCATTACATCATCATCATCATCATAACCACCACAGTGTCCAACAAAATCAACAACACAGGCATCGCCACAACCATCATAACCACCACAACCACCATCACCACCACCATCAGCCTCATCCTGCAATGAATGACCCTAGTAATGTATCGAGGACATTAAAATTTTCAATTGAAAATATTCTAAGACCTGACTTTGGACGTGTGGCCTTACAAACAACAACGCAAAGTGGTAGTGAAAAAGAATGTAGCAGTAGTAGAAGTAGTAGTAGTAGTAGTAGCAGTAGTTGTGGTAGTGAAAACAGTAGCGACGGTGAACGTGTTTTGACAGTTAGCAATGGACACACTGGACACCAACACCACCACCATAACCATAATAATAATAACAAGAGCACGTGCACGAGGCCGAAAACGAATAGTGGAAGGCCTTCGAGTAGTAGTGGTAGCAGTAGTACCAGTAGTACTAATGGTAACGGTAACGGTAATGGTAATGCGAGTGGCCGTCAAGTGACAGTTAATGTGGACGATGTGCCACTGACGACGACGCAAACGTCGGCATCGAGTCCAACGTCGACGCAAGAGAATGGAAAACAAATGTTATGGCCCGCTTGGGTCTATTGTACGAGATATTCGGACAGACCCTCATCAGGTAAGAATTATTTTTTTCTATTATTATTATTATTATTATTATTATTATTATTAATCAAGTGAAATTATTGGGGTGCCATAAGAAATGCCGTAAATTGCAAACATAAAATAACAAATTTGGAAGGGTTGGTTGGCCCTATATATCATCATATATAGTATAGATAAAACCACAAAAAATATAATTAGGGCCTTAAGGTGGTTTTAAAAAGTGTAGAGACGTGCCGGGGGGGGGGGGGGAGGGGTGCTTCCTCTTTTTCCTGCTGAAAAAATGAAGAGAAAACTTGGAATTGTGTTTTAGAAACTGGAATTTTGGTAGCTTGAAACACTTCATGTGTGTTTTTTTTTTAAATATTATCTTTCAAAATAAGCTTTTTGTGGCAGTTTGAAAATCCATCCAACTTCGATGATATTTTTTTTGTTTAAAATTTGTGTCTTAAAATGTTTATTTTGAAAAGATATATCTTAACATGAAACTCACTTATATAGTGATCGAATTACCCTTTCTAGTGTCTTAAAACACTTTCTAGTTTCTCCTAATAATTTTACTCTTTTGAAAGATGTAATAATAATCTAAAGTTAGAAAATCAGCTGTTCATATATCATCGTGATATTTACTGTATATAGTAGACTTATGTTTAAAGATTATTAATAACTAGAAGAGTAAAAAAACAAATAGGCCTAATTTTTTTTGGACGCGTTATCTTACAAAATAAACGTTTTACGCTTACTTTAGAAAATAAACTTCTGCATATTATTTTTTTTTTACTAAAGAATGTCAAAATTTGATTTTTTAAAACTTATCAGAAAATGTTTATTTTGAAAGATATGGGAATTGTTGGATGCGGGTTATATCGTTCAAAATAGACGTTTTACGCTTACTTGAAATGGTAAAAGCGATATGTTCCTAATAAGCAACTGCCATAAAATGTTTTATTTTGAAAGATATCATTCTGAAGCTACTTTTTACGTGTTATCATCTCATTCCTTTTCTAGTTTCTAAAATAATTACTTCTGAAAATGACTTCCCGATAAGTATTTTTTTTAATGATGCTGATATTTAATTATAAATTTGACTAACAAATAAACCTTTTAATGAAATATTTGTCGTAAATTTCAAACATCTTTTTTTTTCCTTTGAAAAGGACAAAAAAAAAACAACGCACATTTCTAAATTTTTGAAACGTATGAGAAACCATTTCAAGCATAAAACAACAACCGAAAATCCACTTTTTGCAGAATGGAATTTCGAATATTTAACTTATTTTAGCTTTAACTTTTTTTTGAAAGTTAAAACCTCCAACAACGGAAAAAAAAGCCCAAAAAAAAGCCTCATCTTTAAAGAGTTGGACCTTTTTTTTTGGTACCCGGTACCCATTATATAGCCTCTTCTACAGTATATACTAGAGGTGCAAAAAAGTGAATTGTGTGTTATAAAAAGTGATAGCCTCAAGTTAAGACTAATGTAGGGCTCATAAAGAGGCCCAATTATTTGTTTGTGACCTAAGTAAAACTGAGGTTCTCATAAGAAAAAATACTAGAAAAGAATAAAAAAAGCCCCCCTCGCTCTCTCTGTCTTTCTGTGTTTGTTAATTGTTAAATCTGTTGAGATTTTCATAATGGTCAAATGGTCACTAGAGAGAATAAGAAACGAAAAAAACAACCCCCCCCCTTTAGAGACCATTAACGATTATTATCAGTCCATTTTGAGAACAAGGTCCCTTTTGTGTCGGAACACAATAGAGAATGGCTACCGGTCCTTCCAGCTAAATTGGAGCTATATAATATATAGGCCTATCGATTGGTACATTAGGCAAAACTGTAACACCAGTTAACTAGGTCTCTCTCAATATATAAAAGGGCCAATGACCTACTAAAAGTTAACCTTTCCATACAAATGGCTATTTAGTTAATTAGCACATTGTCTCTCATAGGAATACACGTATATACAGTATAGGACCTAATTAAAATTAAAATTTACATAAATTATATAAAAGTGTGGTTCCGTTTAAATGGTGTCTTGCTTAACGATCTAATTGAAAACTTAATTTAATTATTTAAATATTACAAACAAACAAAAATTGTGCAAAAATTATACAAATTGCTATAGAATTAAGAAGGTTATTAGAATTATTAGTAATTAGAATTATAAAAATAGCGACAAATCGCTTAAACATAGTTTTTTTTAAAAAAATTAATACATTTTTTTAATATTTTTACCCAATGAATTTTTTTAATGTGTTTTAAAAAATTTTGATATGTTTTAACGGTTATGTGAAATTTAAAATGTTTGGCCTTTCTAGTTTTTAAGAACTTAATGTATACCTACTTATTAACAACATATTAAAATAATTCAAAAATTATGCAATTATATAGTAAATTTTAAAAATGGCGACAATTCACTTAAATATCCTTTTTTTTTTTCAAAATTCAGTACATTTTTTTTTTAATAATTTGATCAAAATGATTCAGTTTTCTAAATATATACGTTGAAATTTTCGGATTATTGTTTTAAAAATCATGTAAAATTTAAAAATGCGTGACCTTTCTAGTTTCTGAGATTATTCGTATATTTAAACATTTCCTTTATTAAGGGCTTAATTATATTTGCAAACAAAAATCAAAAGGGCTTTAATGTATCTCAATGGATTTTATTGTGTTTTTATGAAAAAACAAACAAACAAAGAGAAAATTCTTTTATGAAGCGGAATCTAAAATACATTTGATGTGATCAATGAGCAAAAGGAGAGAGAGAGAGAGAGAGCGCGACCCATTTAAAAGTAATTACTAATTACTTAAGTTTACTCAAAGATAAGAAAAAAGAATGCAGCCATTACATTTGCGACCAATTACAAACAATTTTGCAAATAAGATGAACTGTGATTAGTTTTTTTTTTGTCTTCTCTTCTTTCCATTATCACATTCATTCTTTCATTCCTTCATAATGCACCTAATACTTAAAATATTTAGGAGGGATTATAGGAACCATTTTCTCTCAAGACGGGTCAAATGGAGGGACATTTTTTTAGTAGTGCTAAAACATATATTATACATTGTATAAATGTAGCTGGAAGAAAATATAGCTCTCAAGAGAGAGTTGCAGCTAGATAGATTTGCTCAGAATTACTGCAGTTTTAAAAGCACCAAAATATGTTTTGAGCTATAGATGTTTGACCTGCTTTGCTTTGCCCAGGGTCCTAATTACCAAGCTCCACAAGTGGCAATTTAAAAAAAAAAAGGTCCCTTAGCACACAGACCACTTTTGGTGGTCGATTTTGACTGCAAAATGAATTTGCAGGTGGTTGTTTTGTGGTTATAATAATATTTTTTAAAATAGAAAGATTCGAAGTGGTCTTTTTTTTTGGTGACAACCCGACTTCATTTTGCTGTTAAAATCGACCACCAAAAGTGGTCTTCCGTGTGGTTCCAACACTTAGGAACATTTTAGTGGTTGTATATTGAAACCATTGAAAGGTTCTAGCGCTTTAAATACTGAAATCAAACTACAGATATTTTTGTTGTCTAGGCATTCTAAGCAAATCTAGCTGTAATTCGTTGAGAGCTTGTTTTTCTACAACATAATATGGTGAGGTTTAACATGTCTCTCCTGTTATTTTTTTGCCCTCAAGAAAACCACTTTTAGCAAAACCTTCAGCCCAAAGTAATTAGTCTACTCGTTAACTGTTACAAATAAAGAAAGAGAGAGAGAAAAAAAAAAGGAACCATCTTTAGAATGGACTCCTTAATAGCTTATAGGTGTATAATGAATTAAATAAAGACATTGTGTGTGTGTGTCCCTTAGACACAAGACTTAAGTCGCCTTTCTGTCTCATTTTTTCAATCACACAAACAAATTTTCTATATATTTTCAACATTGTAATGTATATATGTAGAAAAAAAGTTGTTTTAAAATATAGAAATACAAGTTTGCAAAAGTTGCAGCAGCAGACCCTGTAATTAATTAAATTTTAAAAGTGGACAATGTTAAATTGCATATCCGCTATCTACTTGTGTATACAGGTTATGATGAAGTTGCTATTATACTATAGATGAAAAAGCTTAATTTGTATTTTAGAAAATTAGGCAAATGAAAAGTTAATTATTTGAATGATGCTCTCTGACTATTCTATACATTTTCGAAATAACATTAAAAGAGAAATTGAAACTGCTTTTTAGATTCTAGAAGGGTAAATGGTTCTTCTGGTAAAAGTATTTTCACATTACCGGGTAATACCTTCTTTTCAAATAAAATTTTAAAGCAATTTTAAATTTTCCCTTTTTGTTCATAAATTGTGAGCAAAAAAAGAATCATCTGATAAACATTTTAAAATTAACAATGTCGTCATTTTCAAATATTCTTATAAAGTTTATTTTTTTAAAAAAAAATAATACAGTAGTATATAAATTCGTTTGCGTGTATCAATTACTACTATTCTAGTTTCTAACACAAGTGTTTATTTATTTATAAAAATTGTTTCCAAATACACAAATGTGTAGCTCTTTGGATTTTTATAGTCGGATTTGGAACGTCAAAGAATCGCAATTTAAAAACGAAATTTAGAAGAGAAGAAATTTGGTCAGAAAATAAATGTTGCTGCAGGTGTTTGAAAATGAATTAACAAAAAAAAAATCCCGACGATTCATTTGCCTTATTTTTTTTTTTTTTTTCAAATACACTTTCTTTATTGTACGTTTAAAAACTGGAAGTGGCACTAGGACTATATAAATAACGCATAGAAATAGTTCATTTTAAACAATAAAAGATCATAAAAAGAATTTGCTAATGTGACTATATACAATATACATTTAATGGAGAATTATTTTTCAAAAATCTCAAATCTGCCACAAACAGAGAGGCATAAATAAGCACTATAGGACACATTTAACAAAACTGCATTCGTTAAATTCGTCATTATTTAGGCCTTCACCTTTTTTTCTAAACGGACTTTAAATCAAAATATAAATTGCGAAAATATTTAAAACATTTTCAAGCCCCAATATATATAAAATTGGATAGTTTACATAATTTAAAATCAATAATTAATATTTAAATTCGACTAGTTGGTTTAAGATATAGCTTGTTTCAGAATGATGAATAAAAGAACAATAGCAATTGAAATTAGTTAACTATTGTTATTGGTTTTAGAATTTTTGGTTGTTGTTGTCATCGAAGTAGAAAAAGTTTCTCCCCCCCCCCCCTCTCCTCCCTAAAAAAAACATTCCCCCCTTGTTATATTTTACGAGGACAAAATGGGAAGGAAAAAGGAGCTCATCAAGTGGTAATACCACACACAAATTGACAATTGATATAGGCATCATGCTGAGACACACAAAAGACATTCAAGAAAGAATAGAAAAAGCGTGTTTGAAGTCAAACTACTCCTTCGACATCGAACAAAATTTTCTTGTTTGAAAAAAAAATCCCCCCCCCCCAAAAAAAAACAAGAGAATGCATGAAAAACGAAAACAATCTCATGTCCGACAGACAAAATATAGAAGACTTATTATGTGTGTACGGGGTATAGCCTCGTTGTACGGGGCCTTTTTTGCCTTATTGCACTTGAAAAATTAAAATTAAATGCAACTATATACTGGCTCGTGTAAAATTCTTGCGACATTTTGCTCTAGCGTTAATTAAAAATATAAGACCTATTAGGGTTGCCGCACACTATATTGGATCGGAACGAATCGGAATATATTGATAACAAGCATTTCAATGAAACCCTGCACACTAGCTTGGTTGGATCGGATCGGAAACGCCACCTCGGCGGGGCTTCATTGAAATGCTTGTTGTCAAAATAGTCCGCTTCGTTCCGTTGCGAACTGATATAGTGTGCGGCAGCCTTTTAGCCTCATTATACAGGCCATTTTGCCTTATTGCACTTTGAACAATTAGAAATAAATGGAACTATATACTGGCTCGTAAAATTCTGACAAAGCCTTGATCTCGAGTTAATTCGCTCCCGTTTGGGTCTGTGTTCGTCCTGATTAGGTCAAATCAGCATTCGGTTTTAGTCGCCGAATTGTCACGGAGACTGTATTCTGAGGCTAACCATAAGGAAAACTAGCAAATATCTCAGATATAGCTTCATTCCACATTTTATAAGAAAGAAGGGTGAGGACCACATTTAACCAACAATCTAGAAACTTATTTTGACATTATTGGATGGATGGATGGATGAATGTTAGGAACCAAAAAAAAAAAACCCCAGCCAAATCTCAGCAACTTGTTCAATGTGCGGTCAACGTTGATCATTATTAATTTGTTAGGGGGGGACCAGACAGTAGACTAATATTAAGTGGTCCCGTAGGGAGTCCAACAAATGAGAGGGGGGCCACACAGAAACAAGTCAACCCGGGATACCTCCTTGTGTTTATTGCCTTCTTCTTCTCTTTTTAAGAAAAATGACACCAGAAAAACCTCCTTTCCTTGTCTGGTGGCAAAAGGGCCTTATGTAACTTAAACCAAAATCAATCTAATCCAATGCATTGTTTCAATGTATTTGTTTTCTTTTCTTTGAAATTTATTTGAAATGGTTATTTTGTTTGTTTTGTTAACTTATATGCTTCACCGCTGGATTTTTATTGGAAGCAGCAACAGCAGTAGCATGCAATAAGAGCACCGGAAGTTTATGCTTTATGAACCATAAATATACATCAGCAACAGTTATGTTTGCATTTATGTATGCACTTCAAAATATTTAACAATTTATGCAAATAAATGTAAATTTGCGCAAAATGCATAGATCTACTATATATATTATTGTTTTTAGTAAATTTTAGGGTTTTATTGCATATCAGGCATATGCAGTATTAAAAAAATATAACATTTTAGTTTAAACGTTTCCAAATGTTAAACTGTCTCATTTCTGCACCAATAAAAACGTGGCATGCCACACACAAAAAAAGCATTTATCGAAAAAATCGCGTCAAATAATTTTCCTATTCAGTTCTCGATTAAAATGTATTTCAAGATTAATAAATATTCATAAAGTCATGACTGTTGACATTCAAAAATCTTAAAAGATGCTACAAAAATAACTAAACAGTCTTGCAATGAAATTAATAAATGAAGTAATACTGTATATGCTGACTTTTTTTTTAGCAACACCAAAGTTTGCAATATAGAGTAGAGCGTTGATTATAATTATCGGAACCAATTTTTTAACCTTTATTTTAATGTTTTCAAATAAATTGAAATTTTGGAATTTGGTATTGTAAAATACACATACATTGTACACTAATAGTTTTTCTGTTCTAAATTCTATGTGGAAATAAAAATAGTGTATTTTGCATTGTTGGAATCTTACTTTTCTCTACTTTTTTTTGCGGGTGGGGAAGGGAATTCCATTTTTATATGAATTTTCTAAATTTGCGATTATTGGAACGATACTTTTATCTTAAAATAATTGTCTTTGCGATTTTGGTTTTGATAAGAAAAACTGAACAATGTTTCAAAGTAAAATAAGAACACGTGTGCATTTTGCACCAATCCTTCTTATGGTTCTTTAATAACCCCTAACTATAGAAATTAATAAGAACAAATGTGCCTCAAGCTATATACTTAAAAGACTAACCAATAAAATAAACCTTTAAATGTATTTCAAGAATCAAGATAAGAAACAACTGGTTAAAACGTTTTAACACAGTTGAAGATCCATTGAAATTACTCAGGAAGGAGGAGGAGGAGAAGGAGAAAACCTCCCCCCCCCCCCAAAAAAAAATTCACATTTCTTGTAGTTAATTATGTCATAAAACTGACCGATTAACAAAGTGTGTGTCATACATCCCTTCCACTCACCCACCTTCCAAATACACTGACTCAACTATATAAAAAAATATCATGTAGATTTATAAGGGTATTGTCTCCATCCATCCATTCCACTCCCTTTTTCCCTGTTTTTTTTTCCTAGTAAACTCTGAAAAAAAATCACTAAACTTGATGTCTTTTTAAAAAAAACCCAAGCAAAGACATAAGTTTTGAGTGATGCTGTTGTAAGGTATATCTGGTCATCATCTATAAAAAAAACACATGTATACAGTATACCCATAATAGAAAGAGTGAGAGAGAGAGGGGATAGTTTGGGTACAAAATAATGGTAGCTGTCAACTTCCCTCTCCTAACTTTACTATCGCCAACAGTTTATTTGTCCCTAAGTTTTCTTATCAGAGTTGATCACAAAATGGTTTTTGAGAAACTATAGGAACATATTCTACTACTCTTTTACAAAAGTTTTGTACAAATTCTTATGTTTTAGGTTGAAGTGGCCTGGAGGCCAACCGTTTTGTTACCTAACCAATTTAGATTTATATATAAATAGATATATGTTAGTCAATTTGTTGACCGGAAGAGATAATAGCCTTTAGCCAGGTTAGCTTTTTCTTTTGGTGTGGGTCTTAGCAGAATTTTCTTTTTTTTTTCTAGTAATTTTTTTTCTGTTTTACAAATTCGAATTTGTATCCCACCCAAATGGTGACAGGTGCCAAATATAATAATCTTAACCATGTTTAGTAAAGCAGAAGAGAAACACAACAATTAATACATATATTATTATCCATATACTATAAAGTGGACATTATGAGCTACTTATATAGAGGATCAGAAGCCTCGTTACAGAGAAAAAAATCATAACTTCGGATGTCACTGCTTATGCGTTATTATTTTATTACCTTATCACATTATATAGTACTATAGTATATAGTACTCCAGTCACATGACAATATTTGTAGCAATATTTTGCAATTTGTTTTTGTAACTATTGCAATGTTAAGAACTTGAGGTACATAAGCACAGTTAACCACGTTTATATAACTAGTGCTCGGATTATTATGCAAATGTTTCTCAATCTATGGCCCCCAAGAGCCAATTATGAAGTAACAATCGCAGTTTAAATCAACCAACAATTATAGGTTTTTATTTAAATCAAAAACATTGGTTTGAGAGTATAATTGTATAGTTGATAACTTATAGTATAACTAGACATCTTAACCTCTAACCAGCCATTTTTCGTTTAAAAAAACAATAATTGCAGTTGCTTTAATGATGATGAATCGATGATGTTTACTTCACAATTGGCACTTGAACCACAAGTTGAGAAACACTTTGCTTGATTTGATATTGCATAAAAATCCGAGCTCTATTAGTTATCAACATTCAGTAAACGTAGACTTTATTTAGTCCGAAATGTTTTTACTCTACATAAAAATATATATATGAATAATTCAACAAACAGCAGTTTGATGTAATGGTTAATCGACTATCAATTTAATTTAATAACCCGTGGTTGTGGTTACTGAACGCGGTCGCGATTGTTGAATGGTTACAAGTAGTAAGCAAACGATAACGGTTGCTGAACGGTTATGGCTTCTTTTTACTGGATAGGTGTTGGAGGAGAGGATTATTCCTCACATTGACCATTTACTTTTAAAACATATACATAAGGTCTATAGCCATAACTGTTCCCATAATGACGACAATTCAATAACCATAACCTGGTTAACATTAACTGGTCATCAATTCCAAGCTGTTTTCATAAAAATAACATTATTCTTTATTGAATTCAAAGCAAAAAAATTATTATAATTGAAATAACAGTTAACCAAGTTGCATTTTGAATTTTAATAATTTACTAAACATGCAGATCTCTGGGTTATGAGCTAGATATGACAATTTGAACTGTCATATTTCCCCCATTCAGTTTTCATGTCGCATTTAAAAATGATTAGTGAAGAAAAAATGACATGTTTTTTTAATTTAACAAAAAAAAAATCTGAAATGAAAAAAAGAAATATCCTTTTTGCAAAATGTGTATGTTTTTATTATTTATATTCACAAATCTCTCACAATCACTTCATGGATTCGTGTAGTTGTTGGATGTAATTTGTCATTTTTATATTTTTGAATAGTTGTCTAATTGCTAATTACATTTTTATATATAATGATAATAAAAAAATAATGTGGGATAAAAATATAATAGAAATAATGAAAATCCTACTTCTTTGAAATGGAACAAGTTGAACCAACTAAACTAACAACATGTGGAATTAAGAGGGTAGAAGAAGAAAAAAAAGAAGAATGAAAAACAAAATGGAGTTTTTGTGGACTGAAAAAAAAGTTACCAAATTTTGAAAAATTAAAATCATACATTTTTACGAAAATGGCCTCGTACACAATATCTAGCAAACATTTAGTGTTTAAAAATATCTTTGATGCATTCTTTTCAAGTAAAAATGTAAATCAAAGTGATTCAGAGACATATTTCCATCATTTCGCAAACAAACAATTTTTTTCTTATATGTAAAAATAATCCTAAAGCTAAATTGTTAAATTTGGGTCACTGATACTGTAATTTTGTTTCTCTTTCTCTCTCTCCAAAATGTCACATATTTAAATAAAAACGCATAAGCTTTTATTATTCTATAAGGCCCTAACAAAATTATGATGAAAAAAAATGCTAAATGGATTAAACTCCAAGCTGAATAATTGCCAAAAAAAAATGTGGTTGTAGTTCAGTTTTGACGCTTTAATCAGTTCGCCTCAAAGTTATATTTGAGAGGGAAAAAAATCCTGTGACTTTTTATATGTAAATTATAGAATGTACCTATAACATGCATAACTTGAAGTAATAACGTGAGGCATGTATACAAGCATATCCAATCTATAGTAGAAATAATTCCAAAACACAGGCCTAGTATATATGCTGTAGAAATAGAAAAACTGGATGTTTAATATGCTAAACATGTTTCAACAGATAAAATTATGTTAAGAAGGCCATTGTGGTCCCAAATAGAGACCTACATAAACCCCATGAGCTGATGGGCTTCATTGGTGTGTGAGCTTCATAGGTATCTTGAGCTTCATAAGCCTTGTGGGCTTCATTGGTATTAATGGGCCTGGTTGGCTTTGTCGGTTTAACAGGCCTGGTTGGCTGGGCCCAGTATAAAGTTTCATGTGCTGAGCTGAGCTCAAAATTTCTACAAAATGTAGGTTTCTAGTCCCAGGCATATAAAATCCTCCAAGATATAGAGAAACAAATTGCAACAGTGACACAATAAGTATACCAATGTATGTGTGTGGTATTCCATTCATTATGTATGGATGGATGCTTATATTATTATAAAATCTAGAATAATAAGAAGAAAAAGATGGACCCATCAGGTGAGGAGCATCTATCTGGGTATTAAAGATTCAAGAAAAGAAGAAAATAAAAGATAATATCGTGGGCGGATGAAACCTCCCAGGGTGTCAAAGAAGAAGAAAAAAACCTAGCAAAGACACAAAAATCACACACACCACAGAAGAAGAAGAAAGCTTAAAAGCGATTAGAATCAGTTTGTGGTAGGCCTCACTTGAATATATATACAGCATAATATATATATATATATATATATATAGATATATATATATATTTATAAATACACAGCTGTGGTCACGACAGAATCGTATTTCTGTTATCTTTCTATAATATGCAGGTGTCTATGTGTGTGTGTGTGTGTGTGTGTGTGTGTGTATGTTTTAAGTTACAGGTATATTCAGAGACAATACCAGTAAAATGCAACAAATTACAATGACCTATTCCATATATTTGCGCTTTGAAGATTTAAAAAAAAGACTAACGAAACGAAGTTGTGTATTGACGTGATTTATCTTTTTACCAAAAATGTAACCGCAACACTAAATTAAATGTGCATTGTACAATAGGGCCCCTATAATGATTATTTATATTCGTTAACCAATTGTGAAAACGATTTTAACTATTTTGTTATGGTGGCGAATGGGGGGTAGTGTTGGCACTGCTGGTCAGTTGTCAAATTTGCACTCTGAAATTATCTTGTGCATTGAACCTCCTCCATTTGCACAGCAGCTTAAAAAGTAATTCGCTCGCTGAAAAAATTCTAAACAATTCGTCAATAATAATTCTTCTAATGTTACTTATAATACAGCTAATACAAAATTAAAATATATGCAATTTGTTGTCAATAAACTTTAAAAGAAGTGTGGAGTAGGTACTCAAGAAAATGAGTATGTGCTCAATTTTTGTATGAATAAAGAGTTGCCTTAAGAAAATCGGATCACCATTCCGGTAATGTGAGTAGGTGCTCACTCTCACATCATTGAAGAGTTGCCTCCCTAGTCAATTCACAAAAGATAAGAGCACCTACTCATTTTTATTCATACAAATATTAAGCAGGTGCTCGTGTAATATAAAAAGGTGGTTCCAATGTGAGCATCCACGAACACATTTTATTAGTACTGATGCGAGCACCTGCTCTAATAAGCAACAAGCTACTCCAAAACGACAGTTAGGTGCTCAAGAAATAAGTATATGCTCAATTTTCATATGAAAAACGTTGCCTTAAGAAAAGTGAACACTTTCTCCGATAATCTGAGTAAGGTACTCACTTTCACTTGATAGAATTGGTGCCTAGTCAATAGGGAACATCTACTTATTCCGGTAGGTGCTCTGTTTGAGCAATCTACTCACACTTTTTATTCCATACCAATGCGAGCACCTGCTCCAAAAAATCTTCAACAATGAGCAGATATTCTAATTTTGCGTATACAGTCCCACTGTTTTAAAATAAAGGTTTAAAAATGTCTCTTAAAACAGAAGCAAATTAAGAGAAATGTACAATACATAAAAAGACTAGACTAGACTAGACTAGAAAGCAACAAGTTTCTTTCGAAAGTTCCCACCCCTTAAAGAGGTTCCCCCCCCCCTTTAAAAGTTGCCTCTTTGATAGGGAAGGCGTATCTTTTTTTTTGTGCTAATAACAAACATGAAGCAGTAAATATGCACGCTTGCCTGAACATTACAACAGATAGGCCTTACTACTACTACTACCCCATGTTTTGAGTGCAAAAAGAAACGGAATAAGAGAGAAAGAGAGAGAAAAAAAAGACCACCGGAGTAGAATATATAAGGAAGATGGACGGCTTTGAGTTGCCCCGTTCATCCTTCTTATTGCCCACAAGGTGCACTCTCTCTCTTTTTTTCTTCCCAATATATGGGCAGCTATATATATATATATATATATATATATATATATATATATATATATATATATATATATATATATATATATATATATATATATATATATATATATATATATATATATATATATATATATATATATATATAATATACACACACACACACACACACACACATAGATACAAGAGAGAACCTTTTTAAAACTATGTGGATAGATTTTTTCTCTTGTAATAGAAAAATGTACAAGTGTATTAGAGATATATATAATCCAGGTTTTTAATACTGAGTGCCGCCAAACAACAACTGAAATCAATAGAGGGAGAAGAGAGAGAGAGAGAGAGAGAGAGAGAGAGAGAGAGAGAGAGAGAGAGAGAGAGAGAGAAGAAAATGGCAATAAAAAATTGGAGTTGTTGTCATGAATTTTCAAGAACATTGTTTATTCAAAGTGCATAGAAAAATATATAGAATAAAACAATGGTATAAAAAACAAGTCTTAAGAAGCTTTATTATTATTTTTATTATTTGAATATAAAAGATTTTATAGGTTTGCAACAATAATGCACTTTTGTTAAAAAAAAAAATGTGTGCATTTTTGGAAGTAAGAGAGAGGGGGTGGAGGGCGAGGAACATTGATGACCTTTTTTTGTGTGTGTCCAGGGGTTTAGTTTGTAAGTTATAAGAAGCAATGTAACTAATTGAGTGGTGGTTATTTGTGAGAGATAATGGCGCAACAAGAGTGTTGTGTCTAAAAGGGTCAGTGGCGCCCACATGTTCTCTACCTTATGAGAGTGCCATACCCCCTCCCTTCCCCCAACCATAAGAGTAATTAGGAAAGAAAGAAAAGTTTTAGCAAAGAATTGTTTAAATGCTTCATTTTTTCAAAACACACACACACACAAAAGGTTATATAATGAACCTTATTATTAAAGGACAAGTTCAAAAACTTTGCAATGCAAAAATGACCTTTTTAAAGTGGACCATAAAAAGTATTACTAAAAACAACTATAAAAATGTGCCGTCATTTCTTATTCATACTAAGTGTCCATTAATAAATTCATAATGCATAAACTTTTAGGGTGGTATTCTTAATGGGTGCTTAAAAAGATGAGCACTTGCTCAACTCAGAGATCCAAGCAAAAAGAATGCTTAGCTTAGATGTGGAACAGCTCACATTTCAGATTTCGAATAAAATCAAAGCGAATCTGTATCCTTTGTGCCTAACATAAGTTTTTGTATGGTAATTAAGTTTATAGCACATGCTAACGCCTCGCTTTTAGCATCTACTAATTCTATAAAGAATATAGGATCTAGCACTATTTTTGACTTAGCAGTCATTAAGATTACGGTCCTTAGCTTTTTAAAGATGGTATTATTAATGGGTGCTTGGAGGTAAGCACTTGCTCAGCTCATTTAGGCAAGTGTTTAGCTTAGAAGCGACGCAGCTCACATTTTTTATTTTGAATAAAATCGAAGCAAATCCTTATCTTTGTGCATAAAATGAGTTTAGCACATGCTAATGTCGCCTATTTTTTAGCATCTGCTAATCCCATTATGAATATGAAAGTTCATGAATTTATCACACAATCTTTGACTTAGCAAGTCATTAAAAATATGACACTTAAACTCTTAAGTTGCTTGAAAAATATTTTTGATAAACAATTTTAATGTAACATAATTACTAAAACAATTTTTCTAAATGTTTTTTTTCTCTCAAAAATTCAAAGGCTTTTTTCATGAAAACTCATCCGATACATGTCACTTGATAAGATGACAAAAGAAACACATTCATTAAAGCTTTTGTTTATATTTTGTTAATTACCACCATCATCATCATCACCTTTTAGAAGAAGAAAAAATCTCCTTTTTATGTGCTAACAAATTTACTTTGAATTTGACACTTTTGAGACAATGGCCAAACAACTTTCAAAAGTGAATCATGTGATATATGACTGAGAAAATACAATCATTCGGTGGTTTGACCACAGCTTTATATCGAGAGAAAATGTGCCCATGGTTTATGTCCAGTTTGGCGGCAAAAAAACGTCATCATCGATTTTGCAAGCTTATTATATAAGATGACCTAAGTTCTCTTCAATTTGAGGAATTTCATAAGATATAGTATAGAGGTTATACACACACTTTGATGAAATAATGTATAGAGTTAGGAAGGGGGAAAAGGGGAGAAAGAGGGTTAAGAGTCACACTCTTGCCCTTATGCTCCTATGAACACACTCATCTCTTGAAAACAAAGACTGAGATCATATTAAAAGGGCATCAGTAGCTTTGAAAAAAAAAAGAAGAGGGAGGAGATATAAGCTCCTATGTTTGTAGTAAGTGAGGTGGTAGGAATATATTCAGTGGCAATGTGGAACTGGGGAAAAAAGACTTGACTTGAGTAGTGACTGGTCCTTGTCTGAGCTGAGTTGACTTGCTGGCAATAGCAAAAATTGACTGCGTTTTATAAAGCATTCCTTAAATTCCGAGAAACTAATAAAGAGGAAAAGGTTTTCAACGCTAACTTAGATGGACTTCCATTTGAATTGACATTTACAAAAGGGACATTGAGAAGTGGAAAAAAGGGTGGTCGTGGTGGAGGAAGAGGTTAGGAAGAGGAAGGAAGGAGGCTGTGGAGGTGGAAGTGGTGTGCTATCTCATGTCTACTGATGTTACAGACAAGTACAGAAAAAGATAGAAGTACATAATGTGGTAGTTAATATTGCTTTCAAGAGAATGCATGCTAGAATGGCTTTCATTTCTAGATGAGTAAGCTGCAGCTGATAGCACCTAGTATAGAGCTAGAAGTTTGTTCTCTCGAGCTGGAAGGTTGCTTTCTCGAGCTGGAAGTTTGATCTCTCGAGCTGGAAGTTTGATCTCTCGAGCTGGAAGTTTGATCTCTCGAGCTGGAAGTTTGATCTCTCGAGCGGGAAGTTTGATCTCTCGAGCTGGAAGTTTGATCTCTCGAGCGGGAAGTTTGATCTCTCGAGCTAGAAGTTTGATCTCTCGAGCGGGAAGTTTGATCTCTCGAGCTAGAAGTTTGATCTCTCGAGCTAGAAGTTTGATCTCTCGAGCTAGAAGTTTGATCTCTCGAGCTAGAAGTTTGATCTCTCGAGCTAGAAGTTTGATCTCTCGAGCTAGAAGTTTGATCTCTCGAGCTAGAAGTTTGATCTCTCGAGCTAGAAGTTTGATCTCTCGAGCTAGAAGTTTGATCTCTCGAGCTAGAAGTTTGATCTCTCGAGCTAGAAGTTTGATCTCTCGAGCTAGAAGTTTGATCTCTCGAGCTAGAAATCTGATTGAATCTATAGCTGTAATTGTCTGGAGAGCTAGTTTCTCTACTACATATATATTAACTTAGGATGAACAGGGAGGGAGAGAGAGAGAGAGAGAGAGAGAAAAAAAAAAGCCCCGAATTTATCCCAGCTTTAGTTCAAGAATCCCATCTATACATGTAGTATATTGTATTTGGGTTCGAAACAATGAAAAAAAAAAGGGAGTGCGAAATTAAAAGCCCGAGTGCACATCCGAATTAGATGCAGGTCTTTCTCTCTCTCTCTCTCTCTCTCTCTCTCTCTCTCTCTCTCTCTCTCTTCTTAGATTGTATAAAATATACGCGATCTTTTAACCCCTTGAATTTGCAGTTTAAATTGCTTTTGTGTTCAAAATAAAAAAAAATATATATAAAGAAAAGCAATATAGCACATTGAGCACATTCTTAAACTCCTCCTCATCCGACTCGCTCTTTTAAAATGACACAGCGCTTTGGCAAAAGATTATATTAGACAGCAGCAATTGGAAAATTGTCAGCACAACAATAAAATAATGCATACATAATCCTCGTACACACTTACCATTATATTATACTTTTTATATTAATTTTAAACAATAAGTAAAATTATAATATTAATGGCGCCAAAGCCTCTAAAATTCTTTTATGCAAATAATAATATATAAGCTGTTCAACAAAATAACTTCATAAATATATTTTTTATATTATGTATATTCAAGAATGACAATTGCAAAAACATTTTTATCAATGAAAACAAAAGAAATAAATGAACCCATTTTTTGGCGTGCAAATTTTTAATGATATTCTTTTGTTCTTGATATCACTGAAGTAAATTAGTGACCACGTCATTAAAAAAATTGAAAGTGTACCTCATTTAATTACTTATTTTTCTTAGGATGATGACTTAAGAAAAATCATCCACAATCTTATCACTTTATTATGCATAAATTAAGTGCGAGGCTATTGGCAACGGTAATTACTTTAGAAATTTTTCTTCAAAAATAGGTGATTTTTATTCGGCTATTATTTTTTTGCTCATTAGCTTTAATGTTTAGAGAATATTTTTTTATAATCAGATATGAACATTTTTTGTTAAAAGAAATATGCAAATTAGGTGTGACGTTTTTTTTTCTACTTTCAAATGTTTATTTTGCATTTATTCGCACATTGTTTGTTGTATGTTGCATTTTTTTTTCATTTTAGTGCATGCTTTGACAAACACTATTTTTAGCCTTAAATTTTAGTTTAAAAATTCAAACAATTGATGATATTTTCAGATTTTAATTTAAATTTTAATATTCAGTTGTGTTCATTTTTCTTTAGCAAAATAAACAAGATTCTCTCGAGCAAATTAGGTCCACTTCATAAAAATGGGTTAATTGGTTCATGTTTTTATGATTTTTTTCTTCTGTATGTTAAATGCATTGTATATAATTTCGTATTTTTAATGAATTAAAATCATAACTCTAGTTATTAATGATTAAAGCTCGGATTTTTATGCAAAATATCAAGCAAAATGTTTCTCAACTTGTGGCCAACAGTGCCAATTGTGAAGTAATCCTAAACATCAATACAGCAACTGCCATTTTGCTTTTTCTAAGAAATGAAAGGCTGGTTAGAGGCGATAGGTGTTGGTCTCTTATTAGTTTGCTAACTATAAAATTCTAGCCTCTAACCAATGTTTTTAATTGATAAAACCATAGTTGTTGGTTGATCTAAATAGGGGGTTGTTTACTTCACAAAATTGGCTGTTGGGCCACAGATTAAGAAACCCATTACCTTGATATTGTATAAAAATCCAAACACTAATTATAATTATTGTAAAAATACAATAAAACAGCTGAAGAAATTTTATAAATATTTTTTGAATGTTTTAGATTAAAAAATGAAGAGACTTTCTTGATAGAAAAAAAATATGATTTATATAAATAAGAATGACGGATTTCGAGAATATGATTTATCGAAGGTAATATCTTCTTAATACAGACATTTCTCAAGAATTAAATTTCTCAAGAAAAACAGCAAGCATCAAGTCTCAATATGTGAGGTCTAACATGATGATGATGATGATGATGATGATGATAATAATAAATAAATCTATAATAATGAAAGAAAAAGGAACAGAAAAAAAAAATGAAACCCTGCAGCAGAACAATGAGATTTCCTCAAATTCGTCACACTGTTTTTCCCAGGCACCATTTTTCTCCCCCCTTCTTTCTAACCCCTATACCTTCATCAAACTCCCCGTGTTGCAATTTTGTCATTATTCATGACATCATCACTCTCGTCCATATACCCATAAGTTTATATAATAAAATTCCATCAAAATTAAAAAAATAAGCAATGGCAATTATTAAGCATATTATGCGTCATTTGCATATTTTTGCATAGGACATTTTCTTGTCAAAGTTGTTATTAATGTTTTAATAGCACTGATAGCATTTTATTCAGTGTGCAATGTTGCTCACTGCCTAAAATGCTATTTTCGGAGATTTCCTAGGAAATAAGGTCGTTTTGCACGTTGTCCTATTATGTTATACCTTGTTTCCATTTCAAAAATTAACTGCAGTTCCATAACCAAGGTTATACAGTAGTTAACTGCAGACAAGTTAAAGCAGTACTTTTTCGTGGTTCCATTTCTAAGACACAACCCGTGGTGATACGATTTTGTGTCACTTCCTGTTAAACAGTTCTGCATTTTGTGAAATTTTTATTCCTTTAATTATTCAGTCAAAAAAAAATTGAGTGCTTTCACTCTCCGCCATGTTTTGTTTGTAGGCTAAATTTGGTTTGAACACAGAAAGTGATGTATTTAACCACTCAATAATGTGGTTAACCACATTATTCTCAATGCTGTTAAATTAACTCTTATTGTTTCAGAAAATTTAACCATGGTTAAAGTAACCACATTTGTTTCCACTACAAAAATTAACTGTGGTTTAACTTTTTAACTGTGCAGTTAATTTTTTTGTAGTGGAAACGAGGTATTATTACCAGGATAATTGTAAATTTGAAAT
This sequence comes from Brachycybe producta, assembly GCA_036925085.1. Taxonomy (NCBI): domain Eukaryota; kingdom Metazoa; phylum Arthropoda; class Diplopoda; order Playtdesmida; family Andrognathidae; genus Brachycybe; species Brachycybe producta. Next base: position 8,343,764 of record JAUPFP010000001.1, on the reverse strand, counting down.
AACCTGATTACCACTTTGGTTTGCAACACATACTTTATTCTTATTCTTACTGACACCTTCTTTAATGAAATAATTTATGTTCTAATGGTCCCATTGAACACAATACACACCTTGAGGGTCCTATCAAATGATAATGGTATTAATCTTGCAAAGCAACACCTGTGTTTTTGCTATCAAAAGAGGAGAGAAGACTCTACATGATAAGAATGCAGATGATGTACCTACTTCACTATAAGAAGGGAGGAATACAGGGATAATAATATTGAACAAAAAAAACCTACTTCTTGGGAGGGCTAGCTTCCTGCTTTAAGCCTAGACTTATACTGTATATCAGAACAAAAACAACGAAAAATAAAAACCTGATGACCTACTATTAATGTGTTAGGATGTGGATCAAACATCCATTTATTTTTTGTATGATTGAGATCAACCCTCTCTACCTTATAATATTATGCATGCATGCATTTACTGGTCCCAATGTTCTAATTATTATATCAAGTATATAGAACAGTGATTCCCAACCAGGGTTTCGCGTGAGCCCCGTGTCCGCAGTTCCCTGCAAGAATTTGCCAAAAGCTTGCACAAAAAAAAAACTAGTAAATATAAGAAATGTAGGCAATAAAATTAATAAACTTGTAATATTTTTTTATTCAAAAGTATGAGTTAATTCTTATTTATTAACTTTTACTGCTTTACCCGTCTTATTTTATAATTTACCCCTGTGGAACCTAATATGTGTCAGCCAAGTAGGGTGACGGGGGAGGGGTTCCCCCCCCCCCTTGAGATTTTACAGAAATATTTCAAAAGGTTCCTTCAAACAAAAAAAAGTTGGGAATCACTGACTTAATAGAAGATATAACATATGTCATGGATGTTAATGGACCCTTTATGTACAGACAGAAGAACCACTTGATCAGCATATCATATAAATGTAATTGAACTGGGCTACTTATATATTTTGTATTTATATTTTTCTGTAAAGTGGAAGGGTGCGGAGGGGGGTTGAAATTTGTCTCCCACTTTTTTTTTCTCATGAATATTCATGGAAAAGATAAATACATAGAATTGGCCTAAACCTTGTCTTTATGAATACATCATAGTGAAAATCTTTATTTAGACAAAAAAAGGAAGTAGTGATGATGATAGCAGTGTACAAATTATATATAGGTTAATATACATTTTTGTGTGTGTCAGTTTTACCCCCGTGACTGAAAAGCATACACCAAACATTTTATTTATGGTTACATTTGCAGCTGCAAAACAAACTCAAATTTCTTAAGATATTATGTTTTTTGAGAATATTTCACAAATTATCATGGTACCAATTTTCGGTATAAATCATCTAGTATTTTCTTATTATTTATTCAAAAGCATTTAGTTTATCTTATGTTCTGAATCTGAACAGAGGTCTGTATGATTATACATAACTGCTGTTAACTATGGTTAAAACCATTCAATAGAAATAGGCTTTAGAGTCCGTAAAATGTCACTTGGCATAAATATACATCAGGTAGTTTACTTGAATTATTAATTAACCAAGGGTTAAATGAAATTTGTCCTAAATGGACATTTGCCCTAAAACCACTTGCCCTAAAGGAACATTTGTCCTAAAACCACTTGCCCTAAAGGAATTGTCCTAAAACCACTTGCCCTAAAAGAACATTTGTACTAAAACCACTTGCCCTAAAGGGACAATTGTCCTAAAACCACTTGCCCTAAAGGAATTGTCCTAAAACCACTTGCCCTAAAAGAACATTTGTACTAAAACCACTTGCCCTAAAGGGACAATTGTCCCAAAACCACTTGCCCTAAAGGGACAATTGTCTTAAAACCACTTGTTCTAAAGGGACATTTGCCCTAAAAACCACTTGTTCTAAAGGGACATTTGCCCTAAAAACCACTTGTTCTAAAGGGACATTTGCCCTAAAACCACTTGTTCTAAAAGTACATTTGTCCTAAAACCACTTGTTCTAAAGGTACATTTGTCCTAAAGAGCCCTAAACAAATTTAGACAAAAATTCCTTTAAAATGGTGATGGTTTAGGGTCAATGGTTTAGGGAAATTTTTTTTAGTGAAAATACCCTTTCATGGCATATATTTTCAGGGGTCTTTTTTTTTTTTTTAGCTCAAATGGCTTTAGAGCAATTGTCTGTAGGGCAAGTGGCTTTAGGGCAAATGTCTCACATCCAGTTTTAATGTAGTTGTTAAAAAACATATCAAAATACAGTTGTATACATACTGAAAATGATTTTTTAAATATTAAACATGTTAATTAATATTTAAACGTAAGTTTTAAAAAAATGTTTCTCTGATGAACAACATTACAAATTAAATACTCGTTTTTAAAATGTTACTAACTTTTTAAATGCGTTACAGATTATTTTGATTTTATGTAGAATTGTATTTCGATATGTTTGTAACAAATACATGGAGTTTGAAATTTGTTATTCTTTAGTTTCTCATAAGATAAACCATTTTTACACAGCCATCCAACACAATATCACCTGCGCTGTCACCTTTTTATGTTTTGATACTAGATTAGAACCTTTGGTTCCATTGGTTATTGTACTGTATAATAAAAGATTCTAATCATTAAACTTTCATTCAATTTTTGCAACCTTTTTTATCTTATCGATAAGTTCAATCACATTATTAAAAGTTTTGTTTGAAAATCAAAAGAGAATGAGAGAGAGAGAGAGAGAGAGAGAGAAAGAAAAAAAAGAGAAAATTCTTCACAACATTTCACCACATGATCTATGGTCAAAATGGGTCTTAAATCTTTGTTTTTTTTACCCCACATTTGAGACAAAAGTTCTTTATTGAGATAATCTCTACTTTACTACGTTTTGTTATACACAAAAGAACAAAATACATTTTATTCCACAAAAAAAAACAATACATATAAATGTGGTGAAGAATGTGGCTATCTAAAAAAAAAAATCAGCTACTAGCCTCTCTCTCTTTCTCTTTTCAAGACAAATAGTGCAATAATGCAAAAGGGAAATTAGATGTACAAGGAGGCTAACAGCATACCAAATAGCTGATTTTTTTAAAATAACTAGATTCTCAACCACAGATACACACATACACAGTGGTACATGTAGTATGAAAGCCTCGTCCGACCGAAGGCCACACAAAATTCACGATTTTTGTAACAGACTTAATTCGTTATGGTTTAGTGGTGGTGCACCAATTTTTCATTCTTCACGGCTAAATACAGTAATGGCAACTAGCTTATTTTTTTTACTTATTTCAAACTTTACATTTTACAAGGGCAAAACAAGAGAAATATGCAGACACAATGGATTTTGTACCATTTACTAAAACAGGCCGACAATCATATCATCAATACACAAACTATAAAACCTTAAGGTGTGACCAATAATAGGATGTTTTTTTTATTAGAATTAATTACAAATGATGTCACTAGATGGAATTACGTGAATTCACGTGGCCACTCTCTCTTAGATCTCTATATGGACGTGTGTGGCCTAAGTTCAAGAAGCGAATTTACCACTGGTAACAAGTATGTCGGGTTTTAAAAGCATTTTTTAAACAAAAACTCATTTGTCTTCTCGAAACTTGATGAATAAATTAAGCGAGTGATTCACCCCTTTTTTGTGATGATCATCTGTTCGGAAATAATTATTTAATAAATAATTTTAAAATCCGGATAACAGCAAAAACCGTTTTAAAAAATGTTATAAAACGAATATTACCGAACAGAGATCGTCACAAAAAAGGGATTAATTAATTAATTTATTCATGGAAATTTCGAAAAGACAAATGAGTTTTGTTTAATAAAAATGCTTTTAGGCGAGGCTACGGGAGCGGCTCACGTAGCGATGGTAACGCCCCCTACGAGCACGATTTATAATTAAAAATCTAGTGGTCACTCACACCTTAAGTGTTAGCCACGAACCACCATTATAATTTTATAAAATACACTTGAAAACTTCAGATTAAGTATTCAAACTTTCGAATGTTCTTTTAAGTCAGTCATTTTTGTAAAAAAATAAAAACGTGAAAGTGAGGTCCTAGAATAAAATTGGAAATAATTTCAAACAGCGGATATTTTTAAAAATAAACTTTTCTCTCAAGTTTGAAAAGGAAGCGAATAAAAATAAACACTTAATGAAAAATGATTTTTAAACAAATTGTCAATAAAAACGTTTATTTTATTTTTTTTAAATTGTTATGAAATCAATGTTAGCAAATTGTTATATCATTATAATGTAAGTTTGAACAGCAAATTAAATTTTGTAATATTTATTATGCAAATTTTTGAACTGTATTTTCAAATTCAATTGGATCTAAAGAGGTCTATTGTGAACATGCCAGTTCCACACGATGTGTGCACTTGTCACATTTTCACCTTGAAGCCTTGAAGCAACATAGAAAAATCATATTAAAGAGGGAGAGAGTACACTTGGATAGTTTTTTCTTTGTTGTTAGCACTTGGTACCCTGTGCTAAAGGTTCAAGTTAAAAATATATAAAATGCACGCATCGTGTGGAACCAACTTTAACCGAATCTTGATGAATAGCATTCTTGACAGTACTGGTTTCAAATTGATACATTTTTAGGAATGTTTTAACCCTTTGAAGGTAGTAAATAAAACACAGAAATGTAAGAAAAATTAGCGAACGGCGCCATTAAGACGTGTTTTTTTAGCTGCAAATTAAAATGGGGAGGGAAGGTTGAGGCTTGTTTCTCCCCTTAAGGATCAATACCTGAAACAAATTTTTTTTTCTGAATATAATATTGTGTGGGCGACATTAATGAGGTTGAGCATGTACTTACGAGCATCACCTCGAAAAGAAGAGGAGTAGGTGCTCATTTTCTGAGGTACCTCACAAAATCTGGATCACCTACTCAATCTGAAGAGTATGTACTCATTTTTATTCATGTACGACAAATTGAGCACGTGCTCACAGTTTTAGGAGGTGCTCGTAACATGAGCATGTGCTCATAGCATGAGCATGTTGTCCCAGTTTTGAGCAGGTGCTCATAGCATGAGTATGTGCTCTTAAGTTCGAGCTTCTATTTTGTGCATTTGATTCATACCTACTCGAGCACCTGCTTCAAAAACTTGATCAAATAGCAGGTACTCACTTTTTTATTGACTAAGTAAAGACATTCTACATAATAACCACAGGGCAAAATACGAGGCAAAAATTAATATTTTAATTACTAATATGGCATTCTGATAAGTTGAGCTTTTTTTCTTTAGGGTGTCCCCTATTTTTTTTTTTTTTTGCACATTCCCCCAGAATAAATATGTAAGATATATTTTCTTTTGTCCCTTCAGGAAGACGGGCCAGGGGTGACTCTAAAGGTAAGATGGACGACTTACCTTCTTCATTATATTTCTTTTATTATTGCATTTTTTTTATTTTGTTTTCAATATTATTTTATTTTCAAATTAATAGCTTATATACCTAAAAATATAGGCCCACATTTATTAGGGTTTTAAAAGACTATAAATTACTAAATTATATATGCAGTATTTTAAGTATTTATACAAAATTTTATCATTGAGGCTAGAAAATGATGAAACATTAAAAAAAATATATTTCAATAAAAATTAATCAATTACTAATCAAATTTAAATATTTTGTAATATTTATTTTCAGTGAGATGAAAAAGGCAAAAGGGTGCATTTCGATACTCAGCTTTTATTTTTAGTGTTTGAGAGGCCTGTTTATGCCAAAATTTTAACTTGAAATTTGAATTTTAAAATTAAATTATTGATATATAAAATGACATGAATGGCGCTCACGAATTTTTTTTTCAAGCTGCTTAAAAAAAAGTTGAGTAACTGAACGCACCTCATAACTGAGTCAATGGACACGTTCAATTCCTCTAGGCACTTTGAAAGCTGCTTGAGGATCTTCCAAAATATGATGAATGTGCCTTGTATCATTGATATATTATTATTGACATAAAATGGTGTTTCATATATTGCTGGCAATGCGAGAGAGGTTTCAAAAGTTGCTTGGAAATTGAACGCCATTTTTAATTGTGCATGAAATGAAAGTATAAATAAATGTTTGTGTGAGGTCGGACTTTTTCATTTTGAAACATTTTGACATATAAGCACATGTTAAGTACTTTATTTTTATCCGTGCCTTAGGGTTTGAAGTGAATAAAGATTATTAAAGTGGCAGTTGTTATTAAGATGTTGCCATTCGACATTTCAGCCTTAATGCAGCCTAATCAGTTATAGTTTTCATATATAAAAAAATAGGCATAGATCTAACTGCTGTTTGCATGATGTAACAATGGCACATTTCTAAGCTTAACTGATAATCTAGCTGCTTTAAATATTCAAGAATGTAATTGCTGATGTCACACCATAGCTAACTTAATCTCTATTTGCTGATGTCTAGCCTCTATCACTGTCCAGTGTCCATTTAAGATGGCTATCATTATTAAGGAAGCTGAATTGGAAGGAGGCTATAATAGTTCTTTCATTGCAAAATAATTATTGCCCTTATTGTTAAATATGATTTCAAGAGACCGGACAAGAATAAATATTATCTAAAAATCGAAATTCTTTCAAAAAAAACTGCTATTAACATTATTATTATAAACGTCGACGTTTATTAAAAGCGTTGTTTTCATGCATCAGATATAATAATAGATTTTCAAAATGTAGAAACGTTAAAGGTGTGAAGACCTCCATCGTGAGTTTGCGGAGAAAAATATTATGTTTAAAATGGCTTAAAATAACAAACGTAATTGTTAGCAAACAAAAAAAAAACAGCAGATTATTTAAAATCATTTCCGCTACATTTGCAAAATTAGCAGCTTAGTATAGGATCACATTCATAAAATAATCAAAAGAAAATGGACAAGAGTAATTAAGGATTAATTGTATGAACCCAAATTTTGACTGGTTGAAATAGACATTGTATAATAATAATAATTAAAATTATTCCATAATTGGCTAAATTATCTTAAAATTGTATTTTATTTGTGTTTATTTAGCCTTGTGTTACCTAAACCCAAGATAAGCATTGGGGCTTTACTGATCGCTTTACTAACAATGAGGGCAATTATGCTTTCTCCAATGAAAAAAGGCTTGGTAACTACTAGAGCTGTCTAGCCTGCAGATGCTACTCTAGCAGTGACCAAAAAACCTTAGCCTCTAACCAGTCTTGTTGACTGCAGTAAGCATAAATGAGATTGCTCTACTGTCATAGTGACTTGAAAACTCCCACCAACACCAATATATAAAGGCTTTACACTTAATCCACCATACAGTATAGTTAGTTACCTCTCACACCACGTGCATAGTTAATCGCCTGCAATGTTGTGGTAGATAATGGTCATTCAAAACTATGACATAATTTTGATGTCACTTATCCACATACAGTAAGCTGTTTCGGAATAGTCCGCAAATACTTGACAAGAGCATTACAAGCATACACTGCTACCACTCGAAAGTGACCTAGCTAAGATAGCAGTTTCATGTTACATGGCACTTATGCCTGTTCCCAGGGGCCAAGGATGTTCTACGTTTAGCCAATGTATGTGTTTGTGTGTACTGTGCTAGCCTCCCTCTTGCCCAAATATATATATATATATATATATATATATATATATCCTCTCAAGAGGTAGCTTGAGTATGTTTGGATCTCAAGCACACTTAACAGCTCGACTTTACTAATAACTTAATAAGAAATACTTTTAAGAGAATGATGACAGTCTTAATACAGATGTGTGTTCTTGGTAATGGTTACTATTGCCTTAGAGCCCACCCCCTCCCCCTTTGAAGGGTAAAAATAAGAAAATTGCACCAAAATATAAGAAAAGAGGTCTTTAAAGACTTTATTAGTGGCATCTCTCCTCTTTCTACTACTTAATAAATGTGTTCCTTATAAAAAGTCTTTTCTCTTGCATTTTATGTATGTATATACATATATAGAGGTTTCATTCAATGTCTTGTCTTGGAGGCAAATTGATGATGGTGGTCCGTGCAACTTGAGGTGCAATTGGGATATCACCGCATAACACACACATTCAATTATTACTCTCTATATGCTGCGTGTGTGTTGTGTTTTTTTGTTGCAGCTTTTGCTTATCACTCTTTTAGCAGACATTCAAAAACCAGGGCACCCAACAACCTCAATTGATCTCCCACACACACACACACACACACACACACATACAGTACATACAACAGCCATTCTAGTATATAATATTATAGCAGCAGCACTAGCACCACTACCAAAATTTTACACATGCATTTTTTCGTTTCACAATTTATCTTGATGTCGTAGTATGAACTCAAATGTGGTTTTCATATCTTCATCGACCGAATTATTACATTATATGCTACCATTAGAGATAGAAAGAGAGAGAGTAAGAGAGAGAGAGAGAGAGAGAGAGAGAGAGAGAGAGAGAAAGGATGAAAAAGTGCTAATAGACCTACGATGCTAATGTACTTTATATAAGTACATTATCATCGATATTATATAGCTTATAGTCAATTAATAACCGTTGATAGATAGACTTGTTATCAATTGGTGCCCAGCTTATATTTACATAACACCCAGAGCCTATGGCTTATAATACTGTAGATTTTAGCTTAAATGGATAAAGTCAACCATAACTTAGCCACACCAAGATTACACGGGTCAATAAATTTATATTACTATTACAGGAGGAAAAGGCACAAGTGATGAAAAAAATAATATATTCCCTCTTCTTTTTTTGTATACTAGAAACCCCCTCGGTAGAATTAAAATAAAATTATCTTTGAAATCAAACGATTAGGCCTATTATGAAGTAATCGTATACCTTGTACACACATGAGTTAAATGAATTCAAATGAAATGTGTTTAGGTGAAATATACGGAATCCAGTTAAGGACATGAACACCAAATACAAATTGACTTTATTATTAATATTTAAATCGAAATACTAAATCAATAGTTTATATAAATTATATTTAAGTATTAACTCAATATTTTCAGATTATTAACTGAATAAATTGAATTCGATATATCGTTTGTTTGCCCTTCACAGGGCTCTATAGAACACGTTTATTATTTAAATGCATTTAAATTATCAGGTGTGTACTAGGTATTAGAATTAATAAATGATATTTATGTATAGAAAGACAAAGTTTATTTAATTTAAAAACAACACTTGATTTTTAGTTATTTTGTGTTTTTCATAATCATTTGAAGAAAAAAACATGAAAGTGTTTTTTGTTGTTGTTGTAGAAACTAGAAAAGGACTTTGAAATACAGAATTTTTTAGTTTGATTCCATTTTTTTATTTTCTTATATTTACATATGTTTGCAATGCACAATTGCTTTCAATACTTAAATCTTGATGAAAAAGTAACACGGAAACTGTTTTATAAACTTGAAAAATCTTTTTTTTTTGTTTTTGTCTTTGTTTTTTTTTTGTCTTTCTCCAATCTGTCAATTTCTACTTTTTTTTTGCTCAAAATTGACTTGACAAGATAAAAAGCATCAATGATTTTTAAAACGTGTGAATTGTCAACAGATTTTTCTTGTAAAATATCCAATAGTCATTGTGATCACCATCACCACATTCAAATAAAAGAAGAAAAAATACGTTAAATAGGCATAGATAACACAAAAAGTAAAGAAAACGTGCACGTTCTAATAAATTACATTGCCTGAAAAAAAGGGCACACAAGAGACTTTTTTATTTTAATGATGACCAACCAAAAATGGAAATAAATCAAATTGAACGAGACATGGAGACACTCTAAATGGGGCTTGGCTTCCTTTTTTTTTTAAATAGAGAACTATGTATTATGTGTATTATACACAGTATATAAAAAGGCTTCAACATTTAATTAGGATATTTTCATGGAGAACTTTAACTGCACCACGATTAATTGGTTCATTTCTATGGAGAGGAGGAAAAAAAAATACGGGAGAAATGAAATGGAAAAGACAAGACATCTGCACAGTGCACAATGTGTATTGACCCCCCCCCCCCCTCCTCCTTCCCATCTCCTCATTCCAATGATGCTTTTTGTATCAACCACCTGGCTTTATTATACAGTGTGTTCCAAATTATAACCAGGTGACGCGGTTTAAATGTTTACGCTAGCACAATTTCTTAAGAAAGCTTCAAGTGTTAGAAACTGTTCACACACCATATAATGTGTACTAGGCTTCGAAGCCTAGTACACACTTTGATAAAGTCGCGTGCGCGCACGAGCGAGCGATCAGTTGCGTAGCGAGGTTGGGGCGGGGGTCAGTCCGCCCCGGTCGGCACTTTTTTGGAGGAGTGGCACCAACGAAAAGAAAAGTTTTTTTCTTCCTGTAGGGATTGTAGAAGGGTCTGCCTATAAAACGCAGAAAATAAAAATAAACCGGAATCCTAGATGAAGTCGCTCGCTACGCTCGCAGAATGTATTTTGCAATCCAGCACTGTTTTTTAACTCTGGAAAATTGATAATTGATCTTTAATAAGTAATTACTATCGGAAACTGGTTTATTTAATAATTTCATAATTTATATAAAAATATATAAACCATTTCAATCGCTGAGTATCGATAATATCGATTAGCCCCTCTTAGACCAGAACCCTGGTTGCGCCACTGATGTGTATTGTGTTGTGTTTTTCGTGAGGGAGGGCGTGGCCGAAACTCTAGCTATGTCACTGCTAGCGATAGTTGCGAGACTTTGTATCTATACATTATCACGCGTCCACACCTAATATAAAAAAGCCAGCGAGGAGCTTCTGAATCAAACTTCAAAATGACGTCATACTTGATATTTAAATATTATAAGCTTTATCTGATTGCTAAACAAGTTGTGCGTGTTTTGAGTGCTGGTGTGGCCTGTGCCCTATCTCGCAAAACACGTCCACGGACCACTGTCCATACTACAAAATGTTGTGCAACATTGTGTCATGTTTTCCATTTCGGGTGGGATATTAAAAGACACGAGAAATGTTGTCTCTCGCAACAAGTCTCGAGACTTCGAAACGTTGTCTCTAGACATCGTCTATAGTATCTGGCCTCGTCTATCCACTTAGTAGGCAAGTGTGTATACCGGGCACATACTTGTGCAACTTTCTCGTAACCTAACCACGACGCGTATTGTAGTTGTCTCAAGTGTGGATGTTGAGCCTAGTACAGACCGGGGCGATAATCGCCAGAAACATTGTCGCTAGCGATATTCCCAACGACTTCGGATGTCTTTGTGGATACAAAGCAACGTCGCCCGACTATCCATCGGCTTGACATAAGTGTTGCTTGTTTCTCTGTTTCCCATTTCAAATGGAAAACATTGCTCAGTCTGTATCTAGAAGTGAACATGTGCGATTTATTATTTCATGTAAGTGAACAACAGATACTGAATTCGGTTTGGACGTGCAACATAATTGGCCACATGTATCCAGATACCAGTCGCTGCATGTCCGACGAAGATATCGCCAAGTTGCTGTTTATGTGTGCCGGGCAGTTATCGCCCGCTCTGTACTAGGCTGTACAGACCGGGCAACAATCGCCAGAAGTATTATCACCAGCGATGTTTTCCGGCCACTAAAGGAGACATCTGCAGATACAAAGCACAACATCGTCCGAGTATCTGCCGGCTTGACATCAAAGAGTGTTGCTTGTTTCTCCACTTTCTATTTAAAATGGGCGAAAAAAAATCGCTCGGTCAGCAAATCAATTGCAGAACTGAACAACAGATACAGAATTTGGTTTGGATGCGCTACATCACTAGCCACATGTATCCAGATACAAGTCGCTGTGTGCCCGACGAAGCTGTTGTTAAGTCGCTGTATTGGTGGTGCGTCCCGAGCGATTATTTCTCGGTCTGTACTAGGCTTTAGTAAGGATTATTGGGATGAATCTGATGGGTCAGAAGAGTCGCATAGAAAAAAAAATCGCATCACACGGTTTTCTCTTTTTCGTCTACCTTCCTCCTTCTCAGTCTTCCTCCTATCATAAAAAAGAACAGTCAAAATAACTAGTCAACTTGATTATCAACACACATGTGGTCGACAAATATACACATATAATATAATGGTAGTAATGGCGCTACAATATAATGTATAAGACAGATTAGGATAATTGTTTGAGGCCTTGCCATGCATAACACAATGAACAATTTCTTCTTCTCACACTTGGTGGTCTCTCTCTCTCTCTCTCACTTCACCCTCTCTCTCTCTTTCTCTCTCTCTCCTCTCTCCCATTTTCCCTTCTCCCCTCACATCCAACAGACCAAATGAAAATAAAAAAGAGGACACGAGTAATTAGGATATAGAAAAATAATCACAGAAGAAGAAAAATGAGATAGAAAAACCGTCCGTCCATAAGAAGAGCAGAAAAAAAAAGCGTCAATGAATAATAATTCTTCCGTTATTATAATGATGTATATAGGCATATTTTTTTTTTTGCTAAATGAAATTTTTAACAAGACTCAACTACTAAAGGTGAATCTACACTTTATTACTTGAAAGTTCATCAAAAAATGTTCGACCAAATGTACATTTGTATGAAATGCCAACCACTTAGGAAAAGTTTGTAAAGCGCTTGGCAAAAGTTTTGTAAAGCACTTGGCAAAAGTTTGTAAACCACTTGGCAAAAGTTTGTAAACCACTTGGCAAAATTTTGTAAAAGATTTGAAAAAAAAATTGGTAAGTGTTCGGCAAACATTCATCAAACGTAAGGTAACATTTGTGAAACATTTAGAAAACATTCGGCAAACATTTAGGAAGCATTCATCAAACGTTAGGAAAACATTTGGCAAACGTTTAGCAATCATTTGGCAAACGTTTAGCAATCATTTGGCAAACGTTTAGCAATCATTTGGCAAACGTTTAGCAATCATTTATTTGGCAAACGTTTAGCAATCATTTATTTGGCAAATGTTTAGCAATCATTTATTTGGCAAATGTTTAGCAATCATTTATTTGGCAAATGTTTAGCAATCATTTGGCAAATGTTTAGCAATCATTTGGCAAACGTTTAGCAATCATTTGGCAAACGTTTAGCAATCATTTGGCAAACGTTTAGCAATCATTTGGCAAACGTTTAGCAATCATTTGGCAAACGTTTAGCAATCATTTGGCAAACGTTTAGCAATCATTTGGCAAACGTTTAGCAATCATTTGGCAAACGTTTAGCAATCATTTGGCAAACGTTTAGCAATCATTTGGCAAACGTTTAGCAATCATTTATTTGGCAAACGTTTAGCAATCATTTATTTGGCAAACGTTTAGCAATCATTTGGCAAACGTTTAGCAATCATTTGGCAAACGTTTAGCAATCATTTGGCAAACGTTTAGCAATCATTTATTTGGCAAACGTTTAGCAATCATTTGGCAAACGTTTAGCAATTATTTGGCAAACGTTTAGCAATCATTTATTTGGCAAATGTTTAGCAATTATTTGGCAAATGTTTAGCAATCATTTATTTGGCAAATGTTTAGCAATCATTTATTTGGCAAATGTTTAGCAATCATTTGCAAGTATTTTAGCAAACTTTTTGGCAATCACTTTCCTTATGTCCTTACGTTCGTTTTAGTGTGGATAATATTTTAGAATATGCAATTATGCCAATAAATGATGACCCACAAAGGTTTCCTTATAGACCACAGTATATTATGTGGCACACCAAGTAATTTGATGTACCTGTTACTTTTTCATCTTGGTTTTTGTTCAAAAAGCCACTGATATTTTTTTTTTACAAATGGCTGACATGCTAGCAGGATATGTTATTCATTGAAAAGTTTGATACTTTTTAATCTCACCCTAAGTTTTGAGAACAAATAACCTAGTTAGTAGTTTCCAACCTCACAACAACAAAAAAGCATTGTAACAATTTGTTATTTTGTTACAAGAAAAGAAACAACATTAGATGTATCTAAGTATCTAAAAAAGAACGACAGGTGTCAGAGAGAAAAAGGGAGAGAGAGAGAGAGAGAGAGGCTACATATCGCCTCCCTATTTTAGTTTTTGTTTAAAAAAAAACCTTATTAAGCTCTTATTAATGGAGCTCTCCAATTTATTTCATCTGAAAAGAAGGCAATTTTATTAAAGCTTTATATTCTTAACCCAATGCAAAAACCAATTAAACATCTGTGTAACCTACTATTAAATTAATTTCTATATCCAAACAACAACAACAACAACATTAAAATTTGTTGGTATTTATTCAGATGAAATTTATTTATTTATATACTTTTTTAAAAAAAAATTTGGTTGGAGATTAAACACAATGCATAAATAATGAATTTTAATGGTGGTTGTTGTAGTCGATTAGGTTAATTTTGAATGCTGGGGGAGACGAGACTCGCCAACCAACCACATGCTGAGGTTATCAGTTAAAATAGTCTTATATTGAAATATATATGTATATAGAGAGAACTTTCCATATATCAAATACAACACACGTTTAAATAATTGAATATACAAATTGGGAAAGGAGGAGTTACATTATCTAAAAAAAAGTCTATTGCATAAATTGTATTTTTTCTTCTTCTCTCTCTCTCTCTCTCTCCCTTGAGAAATTTCATTCAGGAAGACATTTGGAAATGAAAGGTACAGAATGATGATGATGATAATGATAGGGACCCATTTTAATGCAAGAGACAACAAAAAAAGATGGTTGTTTTCAAACACATGTAATAGGCCTACAATTGCCATACAGTCCGCTCTGGTTCAGAAATATATTACTTGTATCTAATATCTCATTCGTAATTATTTACTTTAAATAAAATTTTCTTTTTTTAAAACAAAATATTTAGGCCTATAGATTATTTTTTTTTAATTTTTTTTATTTAAAATAAATAAAAGTTTATTAGAAACTAGAATGTTATATTTATGGTTGAACGTGTTAGTAAGTATTTAATGATGATATCTTTAAAATAAATTTATTCTAATATGAAAATGAAAAGGTTGCCAAAAAAAAAACATAATGAAATCAAAAAAATTACATAAAATGTATTGTTTGTATGTTTTTGTTATTTTGGTAATGAAATATGAATATGAATATTATGAATATATTAAAAACAAACATCGTAAAGTGTGATTTATAAAAGCTGCCAATTCTTATTTAGCATATTTCTTGCATATATATTTTGACGTTGTTAATTGCATAAAAATGCATTCTATTTTAGTACTTTTTCAAGCTAAGGACATGTTATTTTAGAAGAGGTTGATTTTTGTTTGTTTATTTTCTGTATTATGCTCGTTATTTATGAATTTTGTCTTATGTTTAGTACTTTAATATTTTTTTTACAATTACAATTACAAAAAAAAAATACTCTACAAGCAGCCGGTTGGCCTATGGCAAAGGGATACTAAGATCCAGGTGCCACTGTTTTAAAACTACAAAAAATAACCTGCATTGCAAATATAAAAAAAATATAAATGGCAGTCATTGAATATTTAAACAAAGGATTCTTATTAATGAATAATGATCATGTAATTTTTGTAGCATAAAATTCTTAATTAAAGTTTTTTTTAAAATAAATTTGAATATTTTCTTCAAATTATGGAATTCTTAGAAAATTTCAAATTTTGCTATAACTTAGAAATTATGGAAAATTTCTAAAACCCCCCAAAAATTTAAATTTTTCTTATTCTCTTATTTGTATATTAAATTTTGAAATGATAGTCAGTTTCGCAAAATAGGAAAAGAAGGAATTCATGTATAATTTTGCATATTCCAAAGACCGGGATAATTTCGCTTCTCGATTTCACTGAATATCAATGTAGTTATTACGCTGATAAAATATATACCCAAAACTACCCTTAGAAAAAAGGAAAACTCAAAGAGGAAAATGAATATTCATATTTGGTGGTTGTCACCCTTTACGTTACTTCAAAAAAAAAATGCCTGTTATAAATGAAAAGCTGCTTAAATTATTAATAAACTTGTTATAACAAACATTAATAATTAGACATAGAACCCAGTCATAACTAATGTTGGGTGTTTTTTAACCAAACCAAATTGAACCTAAATTACATTATTAATTATTTCTATTATTTACTTTGATGTGAACAATATTTGTTAAAAAAAATTCAAATATGCTTGTTTCTTAGTACAACAACAAAAAAACGTAGCAGGAAGTTGCTATAGATATGCTGGAATATATAAAAGAAATGTCAAATGATGTTTGCCATTTCTATTTTCTAATGTAAGATTATGGCACAATTTAACAAAGGAGGGAGGCGTTTTTTTTTTTTGCATGTTTTTATATATAACACGCATCAAAAGCTTCTTATACTAAAGATACTGAAGGCAGAAATTCAATTATAAATATTGACAATTTGTAGGCCAATATAATCTATATTAAAAGACACAAATATCAGACCTTTTACATGAAAGGTTAAATGCATGAATGCATTGGAAATTCATCCCAACATCATCAGTTATTGATTTCCGTTTAAAAGAACCCTCCTTCTCCTCCTCTTCCTCTTAACTCTTAAACCTCTCATGCAGTTAATGTAAAATACATGAGTCTGAACAGTACAGAAATTATTAATGTCCTTTAAGTACTGCTTCATGTAAGACTCAAATTACAACTTGTAAGGACAATCCTATAATAATGCAAACAATCAGCTTTTAAATTAAACCTTTACAATAACCACTTTATATAAGATGGGGAATAATAAATTATGTTGTATTAGAGGAAAAAAACAACAACAACAACAAAACAAACAAGACTACAATTAAAAATTCAAATAATTACAAATTAAACTGTTTTATTCTTTTACTTTTAGTGTAGATTTTTGATTTAGGTTTATTTTTTGTTGCTGTTTTCTCACTTAAAAGATGGGTTTATATAAATGGCTGATTTTCGAACTCTTTGATTAATTATTCAGTCTTTCAGAAGGGCAAAATTAAGGAAAACTACAAAGTGTTTTAGAAACTAGAAGGGTAGGTAAGGCACTTAATAGCATTTTCATATTTGATCTCTTTTCAAAATACACCTTTCATAGACGAAAATTACACAAATATCGTATTGCTTAAATTAGGATAATTTACCAAACTCACATAAAAATGTTAATTTGAATGATATCAACATGGAAATATATAACCTTAAGCGATTGAACTGCTTTTCTAGTTTCTAGTTCCTAACTTAGGCTAATGATACAAACATATGCTTATATATGTATGTATATATTCTAATTTTTTTAATTTAGTACTATATACAATACAATAATTAATTATACAATTACAATACAATAACTGAATTAATTTGAACTTGTTTTAAAATTTCAACATTTTTCATTTTCATTCATTTTTCACTTCAATTTGCGCAAATAAAGTCGAAAAATAGCCTTTGAAATGATAACTAACTTAGAATTTAACTAATTAAGCATACTGTTGTAATTTAAAGGTTTATTTTCAAATATCAGTAGAAATACTGTGTTAAGTCACACTTTTTTTTCTAAAATACACGATTTTTACATTTTGTGTATCAGCTTATCAAGTTCTATCAACGGTAAACAGTGTTAAGTCCACAACTTTACACATCCACCTCTAGATGGTGATGGTATATACCATGTTAAGTTGTCTTAATCTATTTCTTATGAAGACAAAAAAAACTTTCAAACGACTCCTCTGTCAAATTTAGGTTTAGGTACACAGTTTAACGTGTAACTTTTCTAAAGTAACTTTCAAATTTAAAACTTTTAGTGACACTTTTTGCCTTGTAAAAGCGTACTTTAAAAAAAGTAAATTAACTAGCTTTGCACCCGTCCATCCATGTATATATCCGCCCGTGCAAAGAATTCTATATTTTACTATCTATAATAATGTATACGTTGTACTTTGAGCTTTTTTAATGCCTTAGATAACTGAAATGAACCCAAAATTGAACATGTGTTGGATTACATAAAAATGCATATATAATCTATGAAAGGGTTAATTGGACAAGTTGAGGCTTAAGTCAAGAGTTTTTGTCTCTTTTTTCTTCTGTAAATGTTGTGTGTTCAAATGTGATGAATGCTGCTTTGAATGTGTTTTTTAAAAAAAACAACAACAGATGTTTTATTTTAAACTAACAAGAAAAAACTTATATATAGTTAATAAGGACACAGCAAATGTTGCAAATTACTTTTTTTTGTACAAATATATATAATGTATTTATTTGAAAGGGAAAAAGAGATAAAATAAACTATCTCTAGTTAATCAGCCACTAGAGAATTCATTGACGCCACACCAACAAAACACACACACAAAAAAACGACACGTTCCAGAAATAAATACCATTTCTAGCATATATGTAGTTAAATAAACACAAGAAGACCGACAGTGGAAAAAATAAGTGCTTACATGATGTATCAGGCACACATACACACATACATAATATATAAATCTTAACATTTAATTATGACGCCTTAGATATTAACATCAAGTCATAAATAAGAATTCTTAATTAACTGGTGCAAAAGGAGGAGGAGGAAACAAAAATATTGTTATTAGCATGTTTTTTTTTCTTCTTTCATTCTTTTTTAAGAAATTAGATGTTTTGAAAAACACAAGGACTTCTTAATAGAACCATTTGTTTCTAGGCTTGTTTTGTTATGATTATGTTTATTTATATCATGCAAGTTAAGACTGTTTTATGTCAAAAATATGAATGCTCCAAGTATAAAGATAATAATTAATAATCCATAAGCCTTTTATGTTTTGGAAATGATTGTTAAAGATGGTTATGCATTATTAATTTATTATATTATATTATTGTTGAATTTGAATAATTACTCTGCACAAGCAGTCCAGATGGGGCCTGTGGCAGAGGGATCATTTAGTTCAAAAGCAACATTAGAAATGCACACTGTCAAAATAAACATCTATTTTCTGCTACACCGAATCTCCTCTCATTTGAACATAATAAATTCATTAGAATTTAGTTCTTTTAATAGTCACGTTAAATTTTTAATTTTAAGAATAATAAAAGCACCATTTTGTATTCAAACAATTTATTATTAAAATAATTTTAAAATTATACACAAAATGGCTGATGTTTCGACTACAATTGCAGTCATCTTCAGCGCTTATTTGTGTATAATTTCTAGAATTATTTTAATAATAAATTGTTTGAATACAAAATGGTGCTTTATTATTCTTAAAATTAAGAATTTAACATGACTATTCAAATGAGCTAAATTCTTATTAATACATAAATAGCCAAAAACTAAATAATATACTTATAAGTTATAATAAATTCAATTGCAGCATCATTAAGGCTAGGTAGCACACACTAAGATTCTGCATTGGGACACAATCTACTAGATCAGTGGTTCTCAACCTTTTTTGCTCCATTCTCCCCTTTCACCGTTGTTCAGAATATAATTCCTCCTTTCCAAGATAGTCTTAACTCGAAAAGAGCATTCCAAATACTATGCAAACTATGCGAACCAAATCAGGGAATGTCATTTTCGGTAATTAATTCTACGGTTACACCGATTAGGTACACGACGAACACACAAGTCAGCTGATTCTGGTTGTAGTTCCACGCCACATGACCAGGTAGCACTACTCGGCTCGACAGAAATGGTGGCCACTTGCTATGAACAGTGCATGAGCCACTTTTGACATATTTTGTACTGTTCCCCGCACAACGACTCATTCCTCCTGTCACTAGTCTTATTGGTGTTGACGTTTTGCACGTGATGATGGTGTTTCTTATGAGAGAAAAATTTCTTAGTTTTTTTATATTATAACAGAATTTCTGGGAGCACTTTGTGGTCTTTAAAAGTTTAAATAATTGTTTTATTTTGCAAATGAAAATAATGCTGCTTTGTTCAAGAATCGAGTTTAATCTGTGACATTCAATAAACTTTATTGAATATATCAGATTACATTAAGACCACTGAATAGTGGTCCCAATTCTCCCCCCCCCCTTAGAACCCTACAATTTCCTCCCAAAGGGAATTCCCCCTGGTTGAGAATCACTGTATTAGATTAATGTTATAATAAAAATCACTGATTTCGTTGTAAATTTGCACCAATTTATTCCAAGTTTAGGCAATGTGGACAATTGCATAATAATAAAACAACCATTGTAGATAATATTGTTAACAGTGTATAAAGCAAAGTTTAAGGCAAGTGTTGGCAATCTAGATTGGCTCGTTTGTTGTTATATAGGTTCTAATCTTTTTGAACATTACCTAAATATGACTGGTACCAATATTAACTAAATGTTGTGATTTGCAGAATGAAAATTTTTTTTTTAAAATTTGGCAGTTACTAGTAGAAATAAACTAAACAAAAAGCGGTGCCCATTTTGTTCGCTAAAATTCAAAACAAAATTAGCAATTTATTTGTAAATGTACATAATTCATAGCATCTTAGACAATGTGCAGTATGCTTCAACAAGATCGCAATGTAAAAGATTTTAGGCATTTTTATGTAAATTGGAACCTTGTTATATAGGTCCTAATTATTGCTGTACATTCTCTAAAATGATTATTTTGTATATTTATCAATAAACTTTGTGATTTTTGGTATAATGATAATCAAAAATATTAAAATAGTAAAGTGTGAAATTTTAAAACTTAAATTAGTAAAAATTGTAAAATAGCTAAAATGTAAAATAACTAAAATGTAAAATAGCTAAAGTGTAAAATAGTTTAATGTAAAATAGTATAACGTAAAAGTTAAAATAGTATAATGTAAAATAACTAAAATAGTACAATGTAGTAGTACCATGGAAAATAGCTAAAATAGTGAAATGTAAAATAGCAAAATAGCGAAAATGGTAAAATATAAAATTGTAAAGTGGCTAAATAATAAAATGGCTAAATTAGTAAAATATCTAAAATATAAAATAGCTGCTGTTAATTTCGACAATTTATCAGTTAATTTTATAGTTTTTTTTGTAGCTTAGGTTAGGTACATGAAACTGTAGAATTGACTATTTTTTCATTTTTGGCTGTAACACAAATACGAGGAAATAAAATCAACAAAAATGGCGGCCATCTTTTTTTGTTGCCAAAACTCTAGATTAACATGATACTAATGTATAGGAGGAGAAATGTGCAGTCAACTTGGAAACCGTATCTAAGTTTATCATGGCATGCTCATCTATAAGATGATACACTGTGCAAATGGTAAACGCCTTTTGTGTTTTTTATGCGAAAATGTCAAGAGAAGCGTTAAGAACTTGGGTGGGCTTACACACACACATACACACCGTGATAAAACAATGAATGATACGCGTCGTAGAATTTCAACTTTTTTTTTCTTCTTCTTCTTCTTCGTCTCCCCCCTTCTTTTGAAATATATATCAAATCTTACCTCTGCCAGAATTTAACCTAACCGAAAAATATTGCTCAGTCAGTGAGCAGAAAAATGCAAATGTTATTTCAACCCAAATGATATAAACTCATTTTACCTTTTCTGTAATATTCACACATCACATTTTTGTACAAATAAAACATGTTCATTTCTTTTTTGTATGTGTGTGTGTGTGTGTGTGCTGCTGCTTATAGTCAATTTTGGCAGCCATGTTCTTTTTTTCAACACATCTCAAAAATAACTTAATTTCATTCTATAACATGCAGGATTTTTTTCTATTCTTTATTTTTTTCTTTTCAAAATATCAGCTTCCGGTGTTAGGTTTATTTCTTTTAAACCTCGCAATATATTACAGATTTTAACACGACTTTTATACGTTTTAACAAGACTTGTACACATTTTATCAAGACTTGTACACATTTTAACTAGACTCTTATACATTTAACAAGCCTTACACATTATAACCAGCCTTTTACACATTTTAACAAAATTTTACACATTTAAACTAGACTTTTACACATTTAAACTAGACTTTTTATATATTTTATCAAGACTTTAATTGCTCTGCATGTACATTTTTATTTTTGAATTTATACAACTTCAGTATTTGAAACTTATTTCAGTTGGGGTAACTCATCAAAATGTAGAACTTAAACAAAAATTAAATAAATTGGAAGAGAATTTTAAAAAGAGTACTAGAATGAAGAAATTACATTTTGAACCCTCACTGTTTGAAGTTTAATAACTTTTTTAATTCTTTGCAAATTTGTTTCATTTTTTGTGTATCTAAATTTTTATATATGGTGTTAAACGATTTAGCCTGCACTTAATTTTTTTATGTGTTATACTTCTGCAATATTCACACATGTTCAATTTTTGCATATTATATTCATTTTGGCAGCCATGTTTCAGCACATCTCAAAATAACTCAATTTCATTCTATATTATGCAGGAATTTATTTCTATTAATTTTTTTCTTCTCTCTCTCTCTTCAAAATATCAGCTTCCGGTGTTAGTGGGATTATCCCTCTTCAGTTTTCTAAAATAATATACACGTTGTATTAAGACTTTTTAATTACACTTCACATTTTCATTTTTGAGTGCTGATTATTTTTTGGGGTTGGTAGACGCCATTTTTAATAAGAAAAAAATCACTTTGTTTAATAAAAAAATAACAGCTGTTATATAAGTTGTAACAACAACAATCAAAAATTATATTTATATCTATATATAAAAAAATGAAGCCTTCTTCCCGTTACAAAATTCACTATTATATAAGGTTTTTTGAAAAGTTTACAATATATATGGAAGCTTATTAAAAATTATCTTCTATATACCGGTACTCAGGGTATCAATATTAAATTTGAAAAATTCGACAAATCATTTCCTTCCGGAACACAAAAAAATGTCATTATCAACCCCCAAAAAAACAACTTGCGGCTTTATTTTTTCCTCTTATAATTTTTTTCCCACATTTTTAATACAAACAGTTCGGGGATTTACGGTTATTAAAATTTAAATAAAAAAAAGTATAACAAAAATAAGTAATTGTTTTTTTTTTCCTCTCTAAAAAAAAAAAAAGGTATTAAAACCACACTTTAAATAAGCAACATTTTTATTGTCTTTTTTCTTTGCAAAATTTGTAACAAAAATGTAAATTATGTTTTGAAGTGATTAACTTTAAAGTTATAGATAAAAATAAAATTAAAAAAATGTAGGGCAAGTCTTTTATTTTTTAAAAATATTTTTCACCATTTTTCCCTATCGTCCTCCTCCTCCTCCCCCCTCTTTTTCCCCATGTATCTCCTCACTTTGAACAAACGAGTTGTTAATTTATGAGTTTGTTAATTAAATGGTTTTGAACGCCTCTGATTTAATTGATAGTCTTGTGTGGTCTTAACAATGTCTATTATGATAATATGTATATATATATATATATATATATATGTATGTGGCAATAGACTTGAATCTGATCTAATTCCCTACAGCATTTTGTGTTGTATATAGGCCTATTGTACAACATGTACAATGGTTTGTGTGTGTGCGGGGCAGGTGCAAATGATGGAAGTTGAATACACACGCATTCATACACTGTAGGCCTGCCAATACAGTATGTCTCAAAATAAACTTTAGTACATTTAAATTATTTTAAAGTTGACTGACTATATCTCAAAATCTATAAAAATTACACATTTGAAACTTAACTTTAGGTATAATTGATATAACAGCATATTAAAAATGTAGTTAAACAAAAGGACACAAATAGTAAATTGTCATATCTATTTCGCAATCTTGTAACATGCAGTCATAAAAGGAAATTACAAAATATTTTTCTGATAAATATTGTCATATGACTACCCCATTGACTGGTGTTTGCAACATAGGCCTACTATATAATAGCGACAAAATAGTGACAAGTAGTGAAATCATAAAAATGACTTGTCACAATTTTATGATGTCTTTTAGAAGCAAATTTAAAAGAAAAAACAAACAAACTAGAAAGTGTTTTTTTAGAAACTAGAAGGGGTTGCTTAATCACTTCAGGATATTTTTCATGTTGATATCGTTCATAATAAACGTTTTATAGACAAAAATTAAAAAGTATCATCTTCTTGAAGTTTGGGTCATTCAAACAGACGAAAAAGCTTGTTATGAAAGGCACCCTTAAGTGTTTGAGCTATACTCTTCTAGTTTCTAAAACACATTCAATTTTCTCTTAATTTCTTCACCTGAAATACAAAATAAGCAAAGTTTGAAAAAAGATCTTTGCATAAAAATTACCATTTAAATCTCACTAGGCCTATTTTTAAACTTTAATAACTTTTTTTAATCTTTACAAATTTGTTTGATTTTCTGTAGATGTACATTTTGACATGTTGTTAACAATCGAGTTTTTAATAAGTAACATTTATAATTTCTGAGATATTCAATTTTAAACGATTTAGCCACATCTACTCTATATTTTTGCTAACATATTGTGGCAGTTGGTTTTGAAACATACTGTACAATGGGTGGGTGGGGTTAACACAGAAAGCAAACAATATATAACTGATAATCGTTAAATACGCTTATGTGTGTGATATAGAAAAAGGGCGTGTTATTCCACTCTTAAAGGTTTGTTTTGCTCCTCCCCCATTTTTCCCCTTTCTGAGAGTTTTGTGTGTGTGTGTCCTCCATTGTCATACACTTTTGACACTTTGTAACAATGAAGCGTTTTGACATGTGTCTGTCTGTCTGTATCTAAAATGAAATGTTGGTCTCTTCTTTCATTTTTATGCAATGCAAACTTCTATAGAAAAAAAAAACACATTAATAATGAGCGTCAATGTCTCCCCTGCATAGACATAATCTTGACAGTGAATAGACAGACACACCACCATTTCTTTTTTTGTTATTTTATTTTGAAAAGTGTTAGGCCAAATACAGTGTACTAATAAATGTAATACTGAATTGTGTGAATCAACAGTGTGCATGGCCGCCATTTGCTTTATTATAGATTTTACATGAACATCATGTTAGACCCTCTTTAAGTATATATAGTTTACCACCTGTAAACTAAAATGCTAATAAGAATTTTTCGGCATTAAAACTGTGTCCATTTTAACCAATATCCGATCCACTTCATCTGTAATTTGTAGAGCCTATATAGGGCTCGAATTTTTATGCAATTTATCAAAACAATTATTGGTTCTCCATTTGTGGCCCCAAGTGCCAATGGTGGAAGTAAACATCATCAGGATTAAACCAACTGCAATTATATGCTTTTTTTTCGAATCTAAAAAAGGCTGGTTAGAGGCTAAGCTGTCCGGTTATAATATCATTTGTCAACTTAAGAGTTGTAGCCTCTAACCAAATCTTTTTGATTGAAAAAAACAAAACAACTAATTGTTAATTGATCAGACTGGAAAGTTGTTACTTCACAATTGGCCCTTGAGCAACAGAGTGAGAAACATTTGTTTGATATAATTTGCATAAAAATCCGAGTAATTAGTCCTATAGTAATTAATAGTTTGCAATTAATATTCTGATTTTCACAACTAATATATGCATATTTAAACTAATCAATTTGAATTGCGTAAACTGAAAGAAACATTTATAATGAATATTTATTAAAATGAAATAGTTTCAGTGCTTAGAAATTTTAATTGGGGTTTACTGCAGTGCATTTTTCTAATAGTTGAAAATTTGGTCTAATTCAAATTGTAATAGGGCCACTAGGACCATGGAAAAGTCAATTTTAGCTAATTTGTGTATTAATTATAATGATTAGGTTCTGACTATATATATTTTATATGCATTGAAAAATGTTGGCAGCACAGTTAGGTCTTCACTTATCATTTTTATCAAAATCATCCATTTTATTAGTAGAAATCTGCAGATTAATAATTTTTGGATAATGTGTAGAATGGAATGTCATGATAGAGGTTTATTCAGATGTGATGATTGATATACGGTAGCCATTGTTTAAATTAAATAAAACTTTAGACAATGTGCAAATTTTTATTTTCGAAATTGGTTAGTGAGAATTTACAAAATTGATTTTATTTTATTACATGATTGTAATAACATTTATATGGTGCTTAGAATGTGAAAATGTAAACACCAAGGGCCTCATTACAGAAAGAATGACTGTCATATGACATCAAATTGTCATATCGACCTCATAACCTTATTATAACAGTCACAAAAGCAAATCAGAAAATATTATTTATGATATTATATATTGTCATATTAATTCTGTTGAAGCAAGTGACATCATATAAGGTATGACTTTCACAGTTTTATGAAATTTTTTTTCTGTAATGAGGCCCCTTGATTCAAATATTTGTCTCTCTAGTCATTAAAAATCCTCTTTATTTTCCAAAAAAAAAACCCTTAAAAATGTTGTACAGGACAAGATACATGTAATCAACCCTATGTTATTCAAGTATTCAACAATTATGAAGTCTATCTCAAAGTAGACATTTTGGTCTAATAGGCAATCTTCATAAATATTAGCCTACATTTAGGCATATAGGCTTACTTGTATAAATGGAGTCATAGACCAAAATTGTAATTTTGATACTCGAAACACGAGTTAAATTAGCATTATATAGTTATATATATATTGTATATGTATGGAGGCTAAATGTAGGTTTGTGTTGTCTCCTTCCTCCTCCTCCTCCTCCTCCTCCTCCTCCTGAATGGTTTCTTTTTTGGGATGTTCTCAAAAGATAAGAAAAATAACAGTTGCCCACTTTTATATGTAAGAGTGCAAATTCACTGATAAAACTTCATAAATCTGTCTAGAAGAAAACGGGCTTTAAATGAGTCATAAACATGAATATTGTATTATTTTTTTTAAAAAAACATCAAAAGTCAATCTTGAGAAAAGGGCATCTACAAAAGGTTATGCGCAATATACACGATGTATCACAAGCCCCAATGTTCCAATCTAGTAAGCAAATTATACTGGATAATGTAATAAACATGTATTGTTTTATGGTTTGAGATTTTTGAACAGCCCTGTAAATTTTGACATGCAATTAAATATGGCTGCCGTTTGAAAATGAATACCTTAGAAATATTATAAAAGCTACAATTTTTGTTTAAACTTAACACTTTAATTAAAATATGTATCGAAATGGTAATTCAAAGCAAAATGAAATTAATAAATAATGAAGTTTATTTTTAATTGTGTTTTTTTTTTTAAATAAATCTTCATTTATTTCTTAAAATTTAATAACTTTTTATAATTCTTTGCCAATTTATTTTGTATTTTGAATGATTACAGGTTAATGTATTATTAACAATCACTTGGAATTTCAATTGTGTAGCTTTTATTATTTCTGAGATATTCATTTTTTTTA
Source organism: Brachycybe producta (assembly GCA_036925085.1). Lineage (NCBI taxonomy): Eukaryota > Metazoa > Arthropoda > Diplopoda > Playtdesmida > Andrognathidae > Brachycybe > Brachycybe producta. Next base: position 8,316,646 of record JAUPFP010000001.1, on the reverse strand, counting down.
AACATGCAATATTTTATCAGCGCCAACTGGTGTATTTTTTGTTAACAAAGATGTCTCAGAAGCCCCAAGGTACCACCACTCTTCTATCAAAAAAGTAATGCAACTCTTTGTAATAAACATCTATTCTCTATGGTTTGCATTTGTTTGAAAACTCCTGTAACTTTTGACACACGATTAAAGATGGCCGGCACCATTTGAAAAATTGAATATCACAGAAACTACAAAATCTACAATTTTTAAACTTTAAAACAATTGTTAAAAATATATGCATATATCGAAATTTAATTCTAAACAAATTGAAACTAATTAGTATTAATTAAAGCCAAAAAAAAATTATGTTTTTTTGCAACAAAGGCGACTGGTTAGAGGCTAGAGTTCTTCTATAATTAAAATACAGCTGACCTATTGTTGTGGGTTATCTCTAACCTTTAAACAGTCTTTTTTGAATACAAAAACAATTATTTTTGTATTAGTAATTATGTTTATTTTAAAATGGTGATTTAATAAATTTTCATTTATTTATCAAAAAAAAAACATTTTTTTTTAATTTCATCTTTTAAAATTCACTAACTTTTTGTAATTAATTATGAATTTATTTTATATTTTGTTCGATTACATGTTGATATATTTATTAACAACTACTTTTAAATTTCAAATTTGTAGCTTTTTTTATTATTTTCTGAATTATTCAGTCTTTTTTTAAAAAAAAAAAAACGAGGATTATTTTATCACATTGCCACCTGGTGTTCGAGAGGTATACTAACAAAATTGAATGTTTTGTTAGAATTAGGGCCCTATACATTGGTTTCTTTTTTATTATTAAAAATTGAAAGAAAAAAAAACATGTTATTTTGGGACCTAATATCTGTGTTTGTATTTTTTGTTTTTGTTTCATAGGACCTAGATCTCGCAGAATTAAAAAGAAAGAAAAGAAACCGGAAGAGAAGCGCCCTCGTACGGCATTTACTAACGAACAGTTAGCTCGGCTCAAAAAGGAATTTCAGGAAAATCGTTATTTAACCGAAAAGAGGCGTCAGGACCTTGCAAGAGAACTTCAATTGAATGAGTCTCAAATCAAAATTTGGTTTCAAAATAAAAGAGCAAAAATCAAGAAAGCTTCTGGTCAGAGAAACACATTGGCCCTTCACCTGATGGCTCAGGGCCTCTACAATCATTCGTCATCCGGAAAAGATGACCAGTTTCCAGAGGACAATGAATCCATGATGACAGATGATTGAAATTTTTTTTTAAAAGAAAAACAAAAGTGACCATTGGTCAAACATCATCATCATCATCATCATCAAAAAACAATAAAATGCCAATAAATTATATTATAAATTACACTATGTCATTTTTCTTCTTCTCTGTATTATATTGCAGGAGGAGGCTACTTTTCTACAGAGCCTTTTTTGTTGTTTTGTAAATTAATTTAATTTGCATATTACTTTTTCCGCGCCCACCCATCCTTAAAAGTGTGCTTTTTTTTAGTTAAGACTTTTCTTGTCCGGGGTTTTTTTCTTCACTAAAATCTTTCAAAATAAACCTTTTTTGTAGACAAAAACTTTTAAAAAAAATATCATCCGCTTAAAATTTTGGGTCGTTTTTAAACTGACAATATTAATAAAAAGCTTATTTTGAAAGATGTCAACATAATGAAAATACCATTAAGTGATTGAGCAAGCTACCCTTCTAGTTTCTAAAACACTTTTTTTTAAAAAAAAAAAAAAGAATTCAAAGTGTATTAGAAACTAGTAAGGTACCTGAATAGTAGTTTTTTATGTCAACTGATATCTTTCAAATTAAAACTTTTTAGAGACAAAAATTTAAGTAAAGATATCATCTGCTTTAAAAGTTGAGTCATTTTCAAACTTGACATAAAAAGATTATTTTGAAAGGTGATCAACTGATCAACTTTGAAAATGTTCCTTTGCCTTTCTAGTTTCTAAAACATATGTCAAGTGTCACTCAAATCTTTGGCACCTGAAAAGACAGAATAATCAAGAGTTGAAGAGGCCGTCCCGTTTATACGCTTTGAAACGCGCACCTGAAAATAATTTCAGATAAAAATAATTTAAAGTGCAATAAAAACTAGAAGAGTAAAAAGAAGAGGCTTATGGTTTTTAATTGCCATATTGTTATCTTTTTTTAAAAAAATAACAATTGTGTTGCATTTTTTTTTAACATCAACCAAATATTTGAAATTTTCTTTTAAACTGGAATTTAAATTTTCGAAATTTTTATATCCGGTCTCAAAATATTTATATTAGAAGATCTTAAAAACATTTTAAAATAAACTATTTATTAATTTTCAAAACAGTTTCAGTTACTCCTTAAGGTGATTTTAAATTGTAAATGACACCTTTCAAACTCTTGATTATTCTGTCTTTTCAGGCGCACAATGAAGAGAAACTTTGACGTGCTTTCGAAACTAGAAGGGTAACGCAATCACTTTCTATATGTTTGACACGATATCTTTCAAAATAAGTTTTTTTTTTAAATGTGATTTTGAATATGCTCTAACGTTAAGCAGTCTATATTTTTTAATTGTTGTCTAAATTATAAAAAAAAGTTCATTTTGAAATATATCAAGACGAAAAATATCTTTTGCGTGATTGATCTAATCTAGTATCTAATTCACTTTCTAATTTCTCTTTAATTTTTCTCTTCTGAAAGACAAAATAATTAACAAAACTTGTTTATTAATTTTGAAAATGTTTTTAATTTTTAGAAATTCTTCTGAAAAAAATTTGAAAATAAGATTTTTTTAACTGACCACTGTGCTGACCAACATTGCAAATATAATAAAAACGTCTTAAAAATGTCACAACAATTGTAATTATGTTCTATATTAAAACCAACAAACAGTTTTTTTAAATTTAAACAATTCTATTTCTATTCGTTTCACATTGAAAAAGTAACTGGTGACAATTAAAACACTTAACTATTATTACTATTATCTACCAGAGCATTTAATAGGCACTTAAACAATATTAAATAAAATCACAAAATGGGGGGGGGGGGGGGGGCACAGTAGAAATTTCAGTATGACATCTTTGAGATTGTTTTTTTTAAACTCATCGGTTAATAATTCGCTTGTGACATTGCGACTGATTCAACTGGTTGATTTAACCGTTTTAGAGTTTAATTAACTTTTTAAAAAAAAATATGTTCAACGTAATTATTCAATCATTTCTTATTTGTAATTCTCAATTGTAAGGCCAGGCGCAAATTAGGCAACAATGCAAGTTTGCAACCAGCAACTAGTTGCTGGTGATGACACTACACAAAGCACCAGTGTTGCATTTGCAGGCACCAAAATAGTAGTTGGCAACAGTAAACAGTGTGGGGATGTTGCCTCTGCTCAGTATTGGTGAACAGAGAGAGAACAAGCAACCATTGTGTGCCAGCAAACACTTTCTTGTCTCATGATCTGATTGCTCGCTCATTTGGTTCCCTAATGTGCACCCGGCTCTTAAGTCCCTAAGTTTTAAGTCACCTATACTTTTTTCTCTCTCTCTATCTCTCTCTATCTCTCTCTCCCTCTCTCTCTCTATCTCTCTCTCTTTCTCTCTCTAAAGGTCTATTCGACATTTAGGTTCCTAATTTTATGTAGTCTGCAAATGTTTTCTTATTATTTATTTAAGGTGGCTGAATAGATAACTGTTTTGCTATTGTCTTTCCGGATGGCACCACTGCAGTCACTAATTGATATGCTTCGTATACGTTTTTGTAAAATTTCACATTTGGACGCAAAAACGTCAAGCGAACGTTTTTTTTTAAGAATAAATTCATACTGTTTTGAAAACTAGAATTGTAAAAGATTATGTTAAGTTTTTGCATGGCGTTATCTTAAAAATAAACATTTTATGATCAGTTTGAAAATGATCTGTTTTTTAGGTTGTTTTTTTTCATTTCAAAAACTGACGTAAAAGTTTATTTTGAAAGATATCGTCATTAAAAAAAAAACATTTAGGATAATCTTTTATCATTTTAGTTTCGAAAACACTTTGAATTTTTATTTCAGTAATGTTTCTTCAGAAAAACGTTCTCTTGAGGACCTTCTATTGAACATAAGAGCACTGCAGTGGCGCCATCCGGAATGGGACGAAAATAAAATAAATATATATTCAGTGTTATTCGCCCACCTTACAAAAAAGGCGCTCGAAAAAAGAGTGCCCAATAGTCTATAGTGATAGACAACCTCCTTTCCGAATTGCAGCTCAAGTCTATTGGATTACATTGGGTGGAAGAAAAGCTGTAGCCTCAATTATATGCACGTCCTTCCTTATTTCTTTTTTTTTTTTTAAATATTAGCAATAGTTTATTTTCAACAATTTTTTTGACGCCTCCTTATTTTGAATGATATCCAGTTCTACTGTATAACTAAAAAAATGAAGCATTTACTTTTAATAACGTGACATATTTATTATACTGAACTACATTTGAAATTATTTTACATTTAAAGAACTAAATAAATTGTTTTCGGAAATTATTTTCAGAATATTATAATATCGTTATAAAAAAAATATTTGAAAAGTCACGATTTCTAAAATAATGAAAAGAATTGGTCCTTTTGTTTTCACGTTATGTAATGGCGTTTTATGATTAGAAGACCACCAATAATTTATTAGGTCTTTAAATGCAATTTCGTGATTATGATAAAAAATATGACCACAAATGGGGGGGAGGATTTCGTTTTTTTTTTGGATGAAAATTTTCATTCAAAAAAAAAATTTGTACAGATTTTTTTTAAAAAAATAAAATTTAATGTTTTGTTTATTTTTATAAAAGCAAAGTAAACAAATAAGAAAGAAGAAAGAAAAAAAAGATAAAAAGCGTTTTCATATTTGTTCAATTCAACAAATTGGTTTTGTTTTAAATTTTTCTTTCTCTTTTTTCTATTCATAATGATAATAATTAATGGTTGTCATGTTGAGTTGAATGAATTTAAGAATTCATTTGTAAAAAGGAGAAATGTAGAACAATATTTTTAAATAAATGTCATTTTCAGATTTTTCTTCTCCTGTTTGTTTGTTTTGTTGTTGTTGTGATCATCATTTCTATAATTTGCACTGTACTTTATAAATAAAATTTTGCAAATGTGTCACACAAGTAAGACTTTTGAATAATAATTAATAATTAATAATAATGCACACTTTTGTACCTGTACATAGAAGAAAAAAAACCTTTCTCTCTTTCTCTCTATTATTATACATAGATCTAAATATAAATAAATATAATTGATTACAACCCCCCCCTCTCCAAATTCCCAAATAATAAATGTAATGATACTTATTTAATAATTAATAATTATGTATTATTATTGTATTTCAAGTGAATTTGTCATGATAAAAAAACATTTTGTCTCGAAAAAAACTTGTTTTGTGTCATTTTTTTTTTAAAAAAACTTTCTTAGTTTTAAGGGTCGTATTCATAATGGTTTTTAAGGTGGCTGTATAGTTATTTATTTTGCTTTTTTTGTCTCTCCGAACGGCTATACTTTTTTGAAAAATTTGGATGTAGAAACGTTTTGCGAACGTTTTTTTTTTTTTAGAAACAACATTATGACAAAATTCAAATGGTTTTCAAAACTAGAATGGTAGAAAATTATGTTAAAAGTTTTTCAGGGCGGCAATATCTTAAATAATAAACATTTTATAATAAATTTAAATTTAGTTTTTTTCATTGACATTTTATGAAAAACTATTTTCGCCTTTTTTCAAAATGTCATAAATGTTTTTTTTTTTAAATATATCATTACGAAATTTTTTTTAGCATTATCACCAACTATTCTAGTTTCTAAAACACTTGGAATTTTTTCGTATTGTTTTCATAAAAAAACATTCGCTTGAAAAAAATTAATTTTTCTCAAAACCGCGGGTGAAGAGGCACGCCACCTGCAGTGACGAAAACAAAATAAATATATATAAAGCAACCTTAAATCAAAACACAAATGCTAAACTCATCAATGTTTACATTACACTTTTTATATATCAAAAGTTCGTGAGTTTAGCACTATTTCTGACTTAGCAATCATTAAGAATAAGACCCTAAAGCTGAGCTTAAACAATGCTAAACTTAGACATTTTCTAGATTTAATGCAGAAAGTTTTGTTTTACATCGTATTAATTCAAAAAATCTCCACAAAGAGCGCTAGCATCGTTTTTCTATTTGAGCCCATAGACCCGATGTTAAAGTTAAAAAAACGTTAATTTTTAAAATACACAGTTCGCAGCAATATGTTTATTTTTTCATATTTAAAGTCGTTCAATTTTGATGGTACAAAGTGCAGTGTGCACTTTAAATATATGCTGATCTAGCGATAGAATGACAAAAAAAATTGGTAAGTGTGGTTCTATTTTTAGAAACTATTTCAATATCGCGAATTTCTAACTCGTATGTTAAACTCCACTGAGTACGCCCAACTAAGAAAAAATCATTAAAATGTTCATAAAATACCTAAAAATAATTAAAAAAAAACACAATTAAACCTCAGTGAAGTATTGGTGTACGTGCTGATTTTTTCTGTTTTTTTAAAATTATTTTTACGTATTTTTACGAGCATATTTTAATGGATGTTTTTTTTTCTTAATGGAGTTTAACATAAGAGTTAGAAATTCGCGATTTTGAAATCGTATTTAAAAAATAGAAGCACACTTACCATTTTTTTGTCATTCTATCACTCGATGAGCATATATTAAAGGTGCACATTTCACTTTGAACCAGCAAAATTGGACAATTTTAAATATGAAAAATAAACATATTACCGCCGCGACTTTGTATTTTAAAAAATAACGTTTCTCCTTTAACATCGGGTCTATAGACCCGATGAGCCCCGTGAGCCCATATATGGGCCCAATAGAAAAAATATGCTAGCGCTCTTTGTGGAGATTTCTCGAATTAATTTTGCAATGTAGAATCTTAAAGAACGTTTTTGAATTACGGGGTTTAGACTTCTATATAGAAAGTTTTGTATTCTTCCATTTATTAGGTTGTGAGAATTATGCATATTGTAGCATGCATGCATACCATGAAGTAATGCAGCAGTAATGCAAGGTTGCTTTCTTCTGCGCATGTTCATTATTCAAATACAACCAATTGAAGCAAATGATACTTCTGTGACTGCATTTTGAATATGCGCAATGTAGACAGCAATTTTGCATTGCTGCTGAGCCAAGAAACAGGTGCCGCAGAGACACTGACAATTTTGCGGTTCCAAAGTTGCACAAGTGGCTTTAGCAGCCAAACGGCAATTCGAAACATCATGAATTTACCTTAATACCTGAAGAACATAATAAGGAAATACACATAATTTTTTCTTAAATCTCAAAGATGATTTTAAAGAACCGAAAGGTGGCTAGTAAAATGGACCTTTTTAAGGTACAATGGTCCTTAACATGAATCAAGCAAATTAGCACAATTCAAAATTGTATAAAAGAAAATCCCTTTAAATATTTAAAAAAAAAATATTAATATCGAGCCACAACATTCAAGAAGTGATTGCATCTTCAATTATTATTTTTGAAAATTCAATTTAAAGGCATCAGAGGTGGCTATAGAATCGAAACCATTTTTTTTGGACACATCTATAATTTCGCGTAAAATTACGTCTATGGAGTCATGCACGCACGTGCACGCTCTGAAGTGTCTAGGCCCCTAATTCATTAGATGTCTCAACCTGAACTTGCACGCGCAACACGGGAGCCTGCCCTAATTTTCTCTTGGTCAAGTTGTCTTTGATAGTACAAACTACACTGTAGTCTATAAACTCCTTGGGAACTTTTAAATAATTTAACACCAAAACTCCATAGTTCATTCACTTTATATAAGTTGAGAACGTAATTTATTATCCAAGAGCTCAACGGTTATTGTTTATTAGAAAACCGCAGCTGCATTTTGAAAAAGTCCATTTGTATTTCATATATAAGACATCGGGTTGTTTTTTCATTTTTATTATTTCATTGAAAACGGTCTTATTTTTACAGTCAAGGTCTTTCTTTATCAAAATGTAATCCAACTTGTTTGTTCCATTATTGAATAAATTATGTTGGTTAACATTCCGAAATGAAATTAAAATTAACTATTTTCTTAACTTAACTATAAGCTAATTAAAGAATCTTTTTTAAAAAATATGAAGGGCGTTGTTTAGTTAATACAAGATTCTTATTTGCATCAACAAATTTATTCCAAGAAAACTATAAAACTTATCGTGTAATAGTACAAAATAATATATAAACGTTTATTTACAACTGCGTTAAAAGCGACAATGTTTTTTTTTAGAAACTAGAAAATTTGACAAAAAAACAGCCAGATACAATAGATGATAAGAATAAAACTTGAGTACTTGTTGTTTTTGGAGCAGATGCTCGACTTCGTATGAATAATATGCATGAGTATTTATTCAAACCTCAAGAAATCTATCATGTTATGAGCATTTGCTCAAATTTTGAGCAGTTGCCTCATTTTTGCATCAATAAAAATGAGCAACTTCTTTGTAAATTGAATAAGTTCTCCATGATTTTGTGAGGTAAATTGAGCAAATACTCATTTCTTGATGATTTTCTCAACTTTTGTTGTTGTTGAGTAATTGCTCTGGAGTAAATTCTACCCTTGGATACTACTGCTTTATCAGACAAATGGTGAAGTTTTTCTGGCCGTGTATACATTTTCTCCTAAATGGTTAATCTACTTGAAAGTTAGGATTAACCTCCAGGTTTTCACTATTGACTCTTTTATTAATACCTGCACCCAATATGCAGGCTAAGTGTTAATTGGAGGGTGGGGGTGCCATTCAAATTTAACATTTGTTAATAAGTGCTAATTTGAATGAAGAGAGACAACCTACCATTTAATACAAATTTTTAGGTGATGGCATTTTAGGTTCTTTCTTGCATCAGACACACACTCATTTAGTCATAAACCTACTATATATTTATTTATTAACATGATGTGACCCAGTGTGATATCAAGGCCCCACTCTGGATAAACAGGAATCAAGACAATGATATTTCCTCTTTTTTTTTTTTAAAAAAAAAAAAGCCTAACACTGTCTCCTATTTTTCTCTCTCCCCTTTTTCCTCTTCACTCCCTTCCAGATGGATGCGGAAAAAGGAGTCGAATTTAATTAGAAGTGTAATGTGACGTCGTCGTATGTGGACTGTGACATGTACACATTTGTGGGATATTATTATATATAGTGTGTTTGTGTATGTGTGTCTTGTCTAACAAGCTGAATCCTTGTTGAACGTGGTGTAATTGCAAATATTTCCAGCTTGACTCAACCATCAAAAAAAAAAAAAAAAGAAATGAAAAAAAATCTCACTGTGAGTTTGTGAAACTCAATTACTTATACATCAATATCAAAAGTAAAAACAAATTTTCTAATACAGCATGTTTCAATATGAACTCAACAGTTTTATTATCAAAGCATATACCAGGTGGCGCCAGCAAAGAATCTATATATGTTTAAAAATGATTGATTATTTCTGTAAACATATAGAAGCTACACATTTCCATTCATAAAAAATATAGTTATGCAATGCGGCCAATGCTATAACATGAAACAAGGTGCCTATATTGTGATGGACCCTTCTCGACTTTGTGAAATCTGGTTTTTTTAGTGGACACTAGGGAAGTTCGCATTCGTGTCGAAAGTGGTTGGCAAGGTCACTTATTTTACCTGATCCGGTAGGACTAGGCCAATATACCTTACTAACGTCCCCACAAGTCTTGAAAAAGATTCTCATGGCTTCGAGGATCTTTTGTAGTCTGTATCCCATCAGGCTTGCACTGGATAAATCGCTCCTGAAGATCGAATGCATACAGACAACTTTTGAAAAATGTTTCGGTGACAAAATTGAAGTCGAAGGCCTCGGGACTGTTGTCGCAACCTTGGCATACTGTCGACTTTTCAAATATTTTCCAACTTTTTTTTCTCCGGAAGGGGTAGCGACCCTGGCGACGATCTGTGACGTTGGTTTTTTTTTTGCACACAGAGACACCCGAGGTGTTTTGAAAGTGTTCGGTTTTGGCGATAACTCTACTTCATTTTGTCGCCAAAATGTCTTCTGAAAGTCACCTGTTTTTGCATGATGCAAATTGCATCTTTCTGTTGAAATACATTCTAACGACAGCTAGCGACCTTCGGCTATTTTTTCGTTGCTGAAAAAAAGTCTTCCGAAAGTCGCTTGTCTGCCAAGGCCCATAAAGAGACCATTACCTCCAGAAATATATTTTCAAAATATTGTCAAGACTTACCCAAAGATTCCTAAAACAATTTTTAAAATTTAAAATAAGTCATTAAAACCATAAAAAAAAAATTAAAAATGAAGTGACTTTTTCCCGAGTCACCAAACGACGCCATTTTAAATTTCCAAAAACGAAAGTCTCTCCCATATTTTTGTGGCAAAGGTTGTCACCTCAAATTTCCAGAATTCATTAATCAAAAACATGTATTCCCTATTCCTATTCAACTCAATACAACCTTCCATGTGGATAATAATTCAAATATTAAATTCATAGTACTTTGAAATGAAAGTAATGTAAGCTGGTGACAACAACACATCAGAATTCGAGTAAAAGAGTAGACTTTGGGGCGGGTTTTGTTGCCAATGTCTGTTGTTTGGTGGCGCATCAATCTGATAAACTTCATTTATATGAAGTCAACTGATTTTTAATTTTCTAAATTATATTAATGACTTATTTTAAATTTTAAAAAATCGTTTTGGTAATTGTTGAATAATTCTTGACAATATTTTGACAAGAAATTTCTGGAGGTAATATTAGTCTCTTTTAAAGTGAATTCATCTGGTGTTGCGAATAAAATAAAACTATTTTGCGAGAATTATTATTAAATTATGATTCCTTTTTTTGATAATTTGCTGAGGCATTGATTCTGAGCCACTCTGTATAAGAACAGTTTTTTCTTATTATTATTATTTAAGAAGCTGTAAGTTTATCTGAGCTATTACATTTTTTTTTCAAAAAAAAAAAAAAAAGACCACCATGTAAACGTTGAAAATGAAGGGTCATCCATTTTGTTTCAGGAAATGTCTTTCTCGCTAAATTCGGCAGCAATTCGACTCGGAATCGTCTCCATGATTTGAACCGAAAAAAAAACCTTCTCTCTCTCTCTTGTTTTCTATTTAACCCTTGAGACTTATATTACAACATGAGAGAAATTTCAACATTATGTTTCAGGTCATGAGTTTAGAAAAGAACTTCCATCAACAACATTTTACAAGAAGAAGAAGAAAAAATGTTTGGAAAATCTTTGCAAATTCACGGGCAATCGTAAATTTCCTATGGTCGTCTGTCAAGAGACAAACTTTGATAGTTTTCAAACATTTTTTTTCTTTCTTGGCTTCTCTCTCTTTTTTTTTTGTTCTTCTTCAACTTCTTCTTCTTGTAAACTATATGCTATTTTCTTGTGAACATTTTTATAAACAAGACTTTGAAGTGATTAACGTTTAGTTTAAACGAAATCAAGTGGATTCAACTTATTTTAAAGTACTTTTTTTAATAAGAAAGAGAAAAATAACTAAATACAAAACACTCCAAACAACACACACAAAAAAAGTAGCCAGTTAAAAAAACAGAAACATTAACCAATTAAGATTTGAAAATCAGAAAAAGAAATTGAGAGGACAAACCTCAAGATAGAAAGGAGAGAGGGAGAGAGAGAGAGAGAGAGAGAGAGAAAGGGAGAGAGAGAAAGGGAGAGAGAGAAAGGGAGAGAGAGAGAGGGAGAGAGAGGGAGAGGGAGAGAGAGAAAGGGAGAGAGAGCGAGAGGGAGACAGAGAGAGAGCGAGAGGGAGACAGAGAGAGAGAGAGAGAGAGAGGGAGACACAGAGAGAGAGGGAGACACAGAGAGAGAGGGAGACAGAGAGAGAGAGAGAGAGAGAGAGAGAGAGAGAGAGAGAGATGGAGGGAGAGAGCGAGAGGGAGACAGAGAGAGAGGGAGACACAGAGAGAGAGGGAGACAGAGAGGGAGGGAGTCAGAGAGAGAGAGAAAGAGACAGAGAGAGAGAGAGAGAGAGAGAGAGGACAATAATAATAATTTATCATTTTTCAGTTCCAAACTCTGGACACTTTTTTTCTCTCTCTTTCTCTCTTAACAAATTGACTATAAAATTAATGAGCAGATGTCTTAAATTAAAAACAACTTTCTTCTTCTTCTTCTTCTTCAATTATATTTAAAGAAAAAAACACAATTAAACCACCAAATAAAGATGACAAGTCAATAAACATATCATATAAAAGTTGATATCAAATGTAACATTTCACTTAATAGAAAATTACACTGTATAAAGTGATACCCTGTTTCCACTTGCTTAGAATTTCAGCTGAAAGTAATATTTTTTATAAGGGTCAATTATTAAAAAGGGTCATGAAGGGGTTGTATGTTGTTTCGCGAGCACATTTATCGAATAAATTGTTTAAAATTGTCATTTTTTCTTATAAAATCTGGCGAGCGAAGCGAGTCATAAGTTTATATTATCCACTCTGGCCACTGTTATACATGATTTAAAAAAATCATGTTTAACAGTGGCCAGAGTGGATTGATTTAAATGAAATTTATTTAAAATCACTGAATTGAATTGCGATTAAAATCAATTGATTTTTTTTCTATTAAAATCAATTGATTTTTTTTCTATTAAAATCAATTGATTTTTTTTCCATTAAAATCAATAGATTTTTTTCCCATTAAAATCAATAGATTTTTTTTCCATTAAAATCAATAGATTTTTTTTCTAAAATCAATTGATTTTTTTTCTAAAATCAATTGATTTTTTTTCTATTAATATCAATTGATTTTTTTTCTGTTAAAATCAATTGATTTTTTTTTCTGTTAAAATCAATTGATTTTTTTTCTGTTAAAATCAATTGATTTTTTTCTATTAAAATCAATTGATTTTTTTCTATTAAAATCAATTGATTTTTTTCCATTAAAATCAATAGATTTTTTTTCCATTAAAATCAATAATTTTTTTTCTAAAATCAATTGATTTTTTTTTCTATTAATATCAATTGATTTTTTTTCTATTAATATCAATTGATTTTTTTTTTATTAAAATCAATTGATTTTTTTTCTGTTAAAATCAATTGATTTTTTTTTCTATTAAAATCAATTGATTTTTTCTTCTATTAAAATCAATTGATTTTTTTTATTAAAATCATTGATTTTTTTTTCTATTAAAATCAATTGATTTTTTTTTCTATTAAAATCAATTGATTTTTTTTTCTATTAAAATCAATTGATTTTTTTTTCTATTAAAATCAATTGATTTTTTTTTCTATTAAAATCAATTGATTTTTTTTCTATTAAAATCAATTGATTTTTTTTTCTATTAAAAAAAATCAATTGATTTTAATAAAAAAAAATCAATTGATTTTAATAAAAAAAAAATCAATTGATTTTAATAGAAAAAAAAGCAATTGATTTTTTTTATTAAAATCAATTGATTTTTTTTTATTAAAATCAATTGATTTTTTTTTATTAAAATCAATTGGTTCTGGACGGTGCTCGCGCGTGTTGGCTGGCATCCACGCACAAGCACAACCACCAACATAGTGACGGTCGCGTCGGTTTGCGTTCTGTCGGCCTCAGACATCTGACAAGACTGTCGGTCGTGTGCGCTGACCTTACTACAATCTAGTCTTGTCACCAACTGTCTGTCGTCTGCGCCGCCATAAAAATCAAGTAATTTAAATCAACAATTAGAAATTTCTTTTCAAACTTTTCTTAGATTTTTTTTAAAAAAAAGGATGAATTGTTTCTTTTTTTTAATGTGCTTGACAGGCGAATAAACGGATTGAACATTGTCATTAATGGATTTTAGTTTTTGAAAAAGGAATTTTATGAAATTTTAAATTTAATCTAAAAATTGATTTAATTAAAACAAAATTCGAATTTTGTCTTTAAACAAAATCGTGATTTTGTGCATCCTGATTGTGGCTCGCGCACTTTTTCTTTTCTTTCAATTTTTTAAAAATAATTAAAACAAGAATTATTTTGATAAGTTGGGCAAAAGGCCTCTTTTAGCTTCTAGATGTGTGGTTTCCCATGGCTTAGTTGTTAGTAGTAAAAGTGAATTTCACCAAACACCATTCATTGCGGCTATTTCAAGTAGTATTTAAATACAAGTGGGGTAACCCGTCATAAATGACGGGAGCAAAATTCGAGTTTAATTTGGTTACTAAAATTATTCAACTATTTTATTCAAATACTTGATAAGCGCCTTACTATTGTTTGGGTTCTTGGATCGGGAGAGCGCAACATAAAGTTGACCACGAGAAAAAAGAACCGGTTCATTTAAATTTAAATAAATTCTGACCTGCTTAAACGTTTTTGTCCTTGTTTGTACAGCGTTATACACAGACAGACAAAGCTTAATATACACTGTGAACGAAAAAAAAAATGAACCTCTTCATATGTTATTGTAGTATTTATAGAGGTTCGTTTTTTTCCGTTCACAGTGTATATAAAATAAAATATATCAGCAAAGATATATACGAAAATGCACGGCCATTTTGTATGCATTGCGATATTTTAAATGTCAGCCTCTTTGATTTGATTAGAATATTGATTAAATTGAAGTAAGCCTATCTCTTTTCGTTAAGAAATAATGTGCTTATGATGTACATCATTTTGGCAGTTAAATCTTCCTACTACAATTGTGAATAATGTATAATTTCCATTCTGTTAGCCAACATAAATTTTAAACAATTTTGACTATTTTAGTAGATAAAGTCTTCTCTATATGTGGTTAATTTAAACTTGTAGATGCTAAGTTATTACTAATAATTTTTTTAGCAATTCGTCCCATTTCTTTTATGTAGGATATATAGCATTATATTCATATATATATATATATATATATATATATATATATATATATATATATATATATATATTCTATTTATAGCTTTTATGCAAATAATATCTGCTTGAAAATCACCAACACAATAGGATGTGAATTATTTAAATTTCTATTGAGGATTTATATGCATTTATGATAGGAATGCTTATTTTAACAACCTTTTAACTAAACGCAGCGCCGCCTGGACTGTTTACGGGCTGGAAAACCGGGCAGGAAAAAAAACTTATGAGTGTGACTACAAATAGGTGAAAACTGTTGGCTTGTACTTTGCCATAGTTTGTGTACAGTGGATTTTTGTAATCAGGTAAAGACTTTATGGGCACCCTGTATAATACTGTACTGAAATAAAACAAAAAAAAATGCAAGAAAAACCTTCATTCAATTATTTGAAAGCAAATGTCATAAATTCCTAGATGCCATACATTTATTCCACCTCCTCTCAACAACTAAAAACAAAATTCAGTAAAAGTTGCAAGCAACACAAGCAACTCTTCATATATGAAACTATCCATTTGAAAATTTAACTTTTAAAAGATGATGAGAAACATTGAAGTGTCCCACATAGCGAGGCTTGTTAAGAAAGAAGCCCGATATTTAAAATCCCCTAGAGGCAAAGAGGTGCAACTTTTTCATGAAAAAAAATATATATATGAAGGTAGATAGATAGGTAGGTAGACTTCTATAATAATAATTTGGGGGTATCTGTTGTGCGTGCAAACGTGTTTGTTTAGGAAGCATCATCATCATCATCATCATCATCAAAGGAATTTAAAAAAACGCTTTAGACTAACGATGCCGGTCTAGGTGGACCACACACGTTGATACCAACAACTTTTATATGAATGTGCACCTTCAAAGCATTCATTATTTAGTTACTTATAGGGGGGTGGAGGGTTTTAGGGAAGGGGAGGTTATGGCTATAAACAGAAGAGACTTCAGCAGGTGAATTAGTCGATGGTGGCGCCACCATGCGTCGGTTAGCCACAATTATACTTGGTGAACAAAAATCAAAATGATGATGATGATAACAATCTATGAACGCCTCAAATGAGTGTGTGTTGGTGTGTTTATAAGGCCTTACAAGAAGAGCAAAAACCGGAAAAGAAAAATGACATGAGGGGAATGGGTGGAGGAGAGTATAGGGGAGGGATTTGACTAGACAAAAAAAAAGTGACACTGACAAAAAAAATTGCAAATAAAAAGAAATAGGTGTGCAAAATAAATTGCAATATGTGACATCACATGGTTGAAAGAATAACTCCTCCAAAAAAAAAAATTGTACACTTGAAAGCTTTTTTTTATGTATATCAAACTGACAGCTAGAATTGCAAATTATCCTTATGTCTGGAGACCAGTGCAATCTGCTATTGTCTTATTTCTAGCCTGTGTGAACGGGGATGCTGTGTGCTGCAAGTTGCAACTGAAACAAAAAAAAAAATTTCATGATTTGTTAATCTCAAGAGTCACATGTGTCATGTCTCATTTGGTCGAAGAGAATGTGGTATATTGGACATCTATAATAACGAAGCCTGTACACAGAGGCTATCAGTATGCTAAAGTCTCTGATGTGTGACATCACATGGTTGTATTCCTAAAAATGTACAATTTGAAAGCGTTTTTATACCAAACTGACAGCTCTAGAATTGCTATAAAATGGGGTAGATAATCTTGCTATTATTGAGAGCCAGTGTAATCTGCTATTTGTCTTATTTCTAGCCTCTGTGAATAGGTACTGTGTGCTGCAACCACAAAAATTCCACAATTTGTTATTAATCTCAGTCTCATGTGTGACATGTCTCATTTGGTTGAAGAGAATCTGATATTATCTACCTGTAGTATCGAAGTCTGTACACAGAGGCTATCAGTATGTTAAATTCTCTGATGGCAGATTCCTAAAAAATGTACACTTGAAGCTTTTTTTATAACAATTAATTGACAGTTCTAGAATTGCTATATATGAGCGTAATGTGTTAGATAATCTTGCTATCTTGAAGACCAGTGTAATCTGCTATTTATCCTTTTGCTAGCCTCTGCGAACAGATAACTGCGCCTCATAAATATTAACAAAACCCACAATTTCTCAATCTAAAAGGCCACATATGATGGATGTCTCATTTGGTCAAATAGAATCTGGTTTTAGCCATTTATTGTATGCCAAATAGCTAAACGTTCCTGTTTGTTTGATAATCTACCACCCATATGTTGCATTTTAGTTCTGTTAAACACACCCTGTATAGCATATTTCATTATTAAGACTAGAAAGACATAAACATAATGAAATATTTGTATGTTTCACATGAAATTATTTTGTTGACTGCATGTGAGACAAACAAATTGAAAATCTCTTTATTCCATTATACAGTATGTTAGAAGAAACGTGATTAAGAGCAAATGGCATAATTTGTTATGCTGTTATAAAAGCATCACTGTATAAAGCATAAAGATCCTGGCTGCATTGGAGTAAAACCCTATTGTGTAACTGTTAGAAACTCGGGGTGAAATAGTGATAAAAGGAGTGCAATTGATAACATGAGATTTAATTAAGTACCAATACATTATTATGAAAGAGAGAACTTTGGGACATCATTACAAACAATGCAATGAGATTGTCCATATAACAGTAAATTGTCATAAGCTCGTATATAGGTCACAATCATTTAAAAGTCATAAAAGCAAATTACAAAATATTATTTGACAAAGATTGTCACTATTATTCTGCCATTGAATAGTGCGTACAGCATAAAATGGTAGTCTTAAAATAATAGTACTTAACAAATAGTGGCATCATAAGGTTATGACTGTCACAATGTTACAAAGTTTTCTGTTATGAGGCCCTATTATTGTGTGACAAATACTGTCATATTTATATCATATCTTAATAACTGCTATGGAGAGATGTACAGCTAAACTAATTTTGAATTGGAATTTAAAAAAATTACTCTGCAAGCAGCCAAGAAATCCTGTGGCAGAGGGAAAAAAGTCGAAATACAATGTAGCTTATGAAACATCATAAGTAGTGACATCATGAGGAACGATTGTCACAATTTTGCTGATTTTTTTTTTCTTCTGTAATGAGACTTCTGTTTATTTTTTGTTTTAGAAGCAACATTAAAGGCCCTGTTTTCATTGGTCTGAAGATTTCAACTGGTGAAAAAGAGAACAAACGTGGCTCCCGTCCATTCACTATCATAGGCAAAGGCCACGTTTGTTCAAATTTTTCACCAAATTTTCGCCCCAATGGAAAACAAGGCCTAAAAAAGAAATTGTATTTTAAAAAATTAACAAAACAGCTTTTTAAAATACATTTTAAAATCTAAACAACTTAATTTAGAAGAAAAAAGGGGCTCTTAAAAGCCATCACCATTCCTTTAAAATGAAATGTTAACAGAATAATATTAAGGAGCTTTTTTTTCCAAACGTTACTCAAGTTTTTAAGGAAATGAAAAAAAAAACTAAATTCTACATTTATTGAGAAAGAAAACATAGGGCCTCATTACAGAGAGAGTCATAAAATTATGACAATCATGCCTTATGATGTTACTGCTTGTGCGCTATTATTTTTTCAATATTATGCTATGTTGTACACCAGTCATATAATAATGTTTGTCATAAGGATAATTTTTTGTGATTTGTTTTTGTGATTGTTACAATGTTATGAGCTAGATAAGACAATTTATGTCTTTGGAGTGGCTTTTACTATGGGGGATAGGTTCTACTTAGATAAAAATCGATTCACCACTAAAAACTTTAATAGAATAGGTTAGGCCAAAATATGGACATGTGACATTTTGAAGAGAAAAAGAAAATTCTCCTCAAATGTTAAAAGAGGTTTTTGAACTCTTTTTTTGTATTTTCCTATAAATAGGCCTGAAATATGAAACTCGAAACGAAATTGTTATAATAACTTGAGTTTCAGTAACATATATTTATCCAATTCAGATATTAGGACATTTCTATATTGCTCACACATTTCACATAGTAAAAAAAAAGACAAATTGCTTTGCATATGTGACATTCAATTTTGCGTGACGCAAACTGACTGCCTTCCCACCCCATTACATGTAACATATATATATTTAGATATACATATATGAAATTATAAATATATTTTATATGCAATGTTTCAACAGTTTCAAAATGTATTTGTGGAAGACATTCTAGCTATTCAGAAGAATATCAGCAATTTGCGCCTACTGCTAGCCTCTGTGTAAATCAACTTTTGTCTTGTTGTGTATCCTATATTTGCATTGTGTCTCACCTAACTATTGTCTTGAGAGAGAGAGAAGGGAGAGAGAAGGGAGAGAGAGGCTAGTAGTAGAAGACCAAATATAGCTGATTTTTCTGACTAGCTATGTTTATTGTATGTTTAAAACAAAAAAAGGAACGAAAAGAGGCGAAATAAATTGATTGATCACTTGGGAAGGGAGGTGACAAGAAATGGAATAAGGAAAGGCAACGACGCATGATGAATAGCAATCGGACACTACATTACACTAATTATATTATCAACTATCAAAACTCATAACTCATTCATTCGACTATTTTTATGTTTCATATGCAAAACTTCACACGATTCTCACTCAAGAAAAAATGAACTTTTTTGTTGAAAAATAAAAATAAAATGCCAAGTTTATAATATTAATTATTATTATATATATATAATATTCCAGGTCTGTGTATGGGTGTGTGTGTGGAGTAACACTGTACAAAACCCTTCAAGCACGTCGGAATTTATATAAATTTGAATAAATGAACCGTTTTTTTTCTCAAGGTCAACTATATGTTGAATTCTTCCTTTGGAAAGGGAAGGGAGGGGGTGAGGGGGGAAAGATTGGAAAGTGTAGAAGGGGAGAGAGAGAGAGAGAGAAAAGTTGGAGGGGTGACTGAAATTGAAATGAAAGAAGTAAAAAAGGAAAAAACGACGCGCATGCGCACAATTGCCTGTGAATTTTGCTACCGTCATTTATGACGGGTTACCCCACTAGTTATATATATAATATCCCAGGTCTGTGTGTGTGTGGAGTAGCGCTGTACAAAAACCTTGAAGCACGTCGGAATTTATATAAATTTAAATAAATGAAGAAATGAACAGCTTTATTTTCTCAAGGTCAACTATATGTTGCACCCTTCTCATCCACGAACCCCATGATATTAAATTGGAGAGGGGAAAAAGTTGGAAAGTGTAAAGGGGGAGAGAGAGAGAGAAAGGTGGAGGTGGGAAAAGTGGGAGGGGGTGACTGAAATTGAAATGATAGGAGTAAAAAAAGGAACAAACGACGCTCATGCGCACAATTGCCTGTGAATTTTGCTCCCGTCATTTATGACGGGTTACCCCACTAGTAATAATAATAATATCAATAACAATATTAAATATTTCAGTGTTTTAAGTCACTTGTGTGCCACGGTTTAGTGCATGCGTGTTATAGGAAAGTTTTGTTTACTTTGCCCTTTCCAGTATTTAAAAAATTATTTGAAAATATTAAATTAGTCTTTGTTCAAAATAGATTCAATAGGGACCTATAACTTCCAAAACCTTGCTGCACACTAGTGTGCCACACCACACCTTTTGGGAATCACTTTTTTTAAGGGAATGGGTTGTATGAATAAAAAAATGAGCATTTGCTCATGAAAATGAGAACAGAGCGAAAAAAGATTGTTAGGTCAGGATTATAGACTCAATTTTTATTTAAAAAAAACACGCTTGTTTCATATACAGAAAATGGCTGGCTGGTTTTTGAACTAAGCAAGGTTCATTTACTTTGCAAATTCCAAACATTTGCACTGAGCAAAATCTAGCCTACATATTGATAATGTTCAATAGGAAAGGAGAAAGTTCATAGAATAATAAGAATAGCTTCTATCATCTAGCTCGGATGGGAAATGATCTGAGCATTTGTTCTTTCATTATGAAAATGGAGCAACTGCTCATGCTCCAACATTTTGCACAGAGGCAATGATATTTTTTTTTACTTTTTTGCTCCTCTCTCAGGAATAATTATATGCAGTTACATAATTATAATGTTTTGCTATATATCATGTAATTAATTTTTAGACGAAAATCTGTAGAAAAAAGTAAATTATCAATGCAAATTGGTCCCACAATGAATATCTTTGCGGCCCAGCCCCTGTCAGATCCAGGATTACTGATCAATATTCAACTTGGGTCAGTTTTGAAAGTAATCACTGCAAACAAGATTTCTCTCCCGAAGTAGGAAAGATTGTTGCAGAGAAGTGATGCCAAGTGTCAGAAGGAAAACATTGAATTTTACCGTTGTCCTTTTTCTTTTTTCTACTGTACTTTTCGAAATAAACCTATACGTTTCTATAAAACTTTGTATTTTTTTGCGGCCCACATAAACTCAGACCTCCTTTATTTGGCTTGTATTAGTCTTTGAGTTTGGCATGCTTAGTGTAACATCTATGTATTATTTTCTAATACCTAGTACACACCTGATAATTTAAATGCATTTAAATAATAAACGTGTTCTTCAGAGGCCTGTGAAGGGCAAACGAGCAATATGTCGAATTCAATTTATTCAGTTAATTAATCTGAAAATATTGCGTTAATACTTAAATATATAATAAACTATTGACAAAATATTGATTTAGTATTTCAATTTAAAATATCAATAACAAAGTCAATTTTTATTTGGTTCGTATGTCCTTAACTGGATTCCGTATAATTCACCTAAACACATTTAATTCGAATTCATTTAACTCATGTGTGTACTAGGTATAAGGAATATTTCTCAGTTTATTAAGTAGGCCTACATTTGAAAATACAATAATGTATTTCGACGTGTACCATATTTTGCTTACATATTCCAACATGCGGTACATATATTTTTTGCCAATTTTAACACAGTATTGGGTGACAAAAAAGTTTGTTTTTTACAACCTGAAAATTATTTCTTTAATGTTGTATTAATAAAAATATTATAGTTTTTTTTTAAAAAAAAAACTTTTTAATATATTTTTTAATATTACAGGAATGCATCTGAAACGCCGCAAAATAACCGGAGTTGAGTTCTTTTTCATATTTGCATATTTTTTTTACAAATGACTAAACATTTTTTTTTACAAACAAACTTAATCAGAGTATTATTTTAATGATAATAACTATGTTGAGATAAACTTGTTAATCTGACAGGTCTGAAAAATGAATCCTATTTAAATTCAAAAAGATTTCAATCTTAAAAAAAGAGAATTAAAATATTATTTATTTAAAACAAAAAACCCTCCAACAGCTTCTTCTCATTTGATATTTCAACCAAAAAAAAAGACGGATGTGGGTGGTAATTAGGCTGTAATCATTTAGTTTAAATAATGGGATTAGATTTTAAAATATATATTTTTTAAAAACAAAAATGTTTTAAAGAAAAGCAAACAAAAAAAACTTGGATCATTTTCTTTTGAAAAAGTAATCAAACTATAGACCGGACAAATATACTTCTAAGTATTATTAGATCTGAATAAAACAGTTATTATAAGAGTCAATAATAACAAATAAAAAGAGCCTCAAAAAGAATGTGTAGTAGTTTATTGTGTCTATCGAACCGTGTCCCTCTGAAATTTCTTTATTTTTACCTGAGAAAGTGGGTGGCTAGGTAAGTGAGAGTGAAATGTAATAATAATAATAATAATAATAATAATAATAATAATAATAATAATAATAATAATAATAATAAGAACAACACAAAATGATAATAGGCACGTCACACAATAAGAATTGGCACACAACAAAAGGGCCTCTAATGTCAGAAAGAACCCACCAGATGGTAATGATGATGGGTGAATATGAAGAAGAAGAAAAAAACCAGTTAGGGTTGAAAAATAATAATCATAGGTTAGCGAACTCCATTGAAATGTTTTGACGTGTAAAGAACCAATGAAATAAGAGATTTTCTGATAATTCAGGTAACACCTCTGAAGGCTCCTCCTTTTTTTTTCATAAATTCAAAATGGCCGCCAAATGTTATTTTTTTTCCTCTACCTGAGAATTAATTTTTTAATCTTCAAATTCAAACTTGACTCAAAAGCACAATAAAAACATCAAACAAAAAAAGGGTTCCATCAGCTTTTTTTAGCTTTCTAGTTATATACATGTAATATGACAAGCATATCATAAAAGTAAATATTTTGAAAAGCCGCCATTTTTAATCTGTTTTTATTGTAAAGTCTAAAAAAATATATGCAAAAGTTGGCTTACTTTTTATGAATTAAAAAGGTTTTAACTAGAAAATTAGATAATCTGTGTTGCTGAAATACATAAGAGAAATTATTTTATTCATGTTATCTTTAAAAGTAAACTTTTTTAAGCATGTTTCAAAATGAACGAATCAGAAAATTATTTATATTTTTCCCCGCATTTGAGGTGAAATACGAATATTACAAACATTATCTTACCATAAGGAAATTTTCATGTTATATTAGAATTAACTTAAGGCCTTGCTAGAACTCAATGAAAAGAACTCTTGAAAAAATATACCAAAACCATACACTCCACAAAGCCTATGGCATAATGAAAACTCTGAAAACAAAAGCAATTGTGTAAATCCCTATGCTGTTGGCTGCACATAGTCACCCTTACCATTGCAGTGTTGCATTTCTCTAGATTCCCTACTTTATTTCAGAGCTTTCCACTCTGAAACGGCAGTTTTTCGAGAAAAAACTTCCAAAAAATATCTTTTCTGAGTGTTTCACTGAGCTCTAGCAAGGCCTTTACTAAGTGATTCATTTACTCTTCTAGTTTCTAAATCACTTTCTATTTTGTTTAATGTTCACTGTGAAATGGAGAATAGATAGATTTTATCAAAGGTCGATTTTAAAATAAATTTTAATAATAATAAATAATAATAAAAGATTTATTTTTTAAAAATATCAACATGAAAATTGCATTAAGGGGATCTGTTTAATGTTCTAGTTTCTATCACAATAAATACTGAGTTTACCTCTTCCAGTTTCTAAAACACACGTGACGTTATGTTCTGCCAATATTCAACCAGTTAACTGAATTTCCAGCTTCTAAACTTTAAGGAAAGAAATCACACACTGAAAATAAAAGCCCAATGAATTTGCACTTTGCAATAAGGAAATTCCCAGAAGCGCCATACATATATATACATGTATTTCAGTGCAAAGGGCCATAGAAATATTCTCATTTTTTACTTCTTGTTTTATAGTTTCTGCTAACTGATTCTTCCTTAAGTACTAACACAGAGAAACAGTTGTAAATGTAGTTATACAAAAAAAATCCATAATGAAACCACAAAATGTTGCCTTTTGGAACTGTTTTATTTTGTGTATTTCACTAATTTTCAATAAATAAATCGTAAATAATTATTGAATCATTTATTGCATGAATGTCCAGTACACAACCATTTAGTGTCCTAAGTTCTAACATCCTTTCCTATTCCAATAGTCAGCTCTGTAACATCAACAATAGACCTAACACAGTATTTCCTAAAGGTACAAAATAAAATACCAAACAAATGTAAACTATTACATTATAGGCATAGGGCCTGTGCCCTCAAACAGAAGCCAAAGTCGACTTTCTTTTGAAAGTTGAATGTATTTTTTTTTTGGGGGGGGGGACATTTAACATTTTAAGGCAATCCAATCTTCAACTTATGAAGATCATCAAAAAATGCAAACAAAACACTGAATTTTTCCAGCCTCTTATCAACAATTATTATTGGCAAACATAGTGGTCAACCACTGCATATTTTTAATTACCGGTTTTATTCAATTTACGGCCGTATTTTAAAACGTTACTTAAGCCAAAATGAAACTTTACTATAGATATAGTTTTGCAATGCGTCATGTAAGCTTAACTTTATTGTAAGAAATGTTATAACTTTTATTGAGCATTAGACTATTTGAATCATTGTCATATCTAAACATGATTGTAGTGATGGCTGAGAAGCGATTTTTATTGAAAAAAATGGCTGATTTGTGATCAGCAACAACATTGCACTGTGACATTATGATTTTTTGTATAAATACTAGAAGCGTATTTGTATTCAGTGCCTATGAGACTAACTATTGGGAAAACTTGCTGTTTTTTTCCTCATGTATTTAATACCAAATATTGCATAATGTGAAGAAGAAGCCCTTATTAATTTATTGTCATGGCTGACTTTAGGCAAACCTACCCCAAACCCCATATATTAAAATGTTCTACTGTATTTCACAGTTTTTCTTCATTTGCATATTTCTTACGGACTTAATAAAATTATAATATTTAAAATTGAAGTTGTTTATAAGTTTTGTTTTTAATACCATTTCAGGTGGTTTTAAGGTTGTCGTTAACGCCTTTTTAACTTTTGATTATTTTGTTTTTCAGAAAAGCAAAATGAATAGAAACTTGAATGTATTTTACATACTAGAAGGGGTAGCTCTGCTCTAGCCTCAATCGGATATGTTTTTAAGTTGATATCTTTTAAAATATGCTTTTGATGTCGGTTTGAAAAATGACAAAACTTTATAAGTAGACCAATATTTTTTAATTTTTGTCTAAATTTATAAAAAAAAAAGTTTATTTTGAAAGATATCAATCAATAGCATTCGAAGTTTCTAAAACATTTTCTAGTTTTTGTTGATTATGTTTGAAAAGCAGCTGTTCATAAACTATTTTAAATTTAAACTCATTTAAAATTACTAACTGAATTCAATAACGATTCAAATTTTTTTTTCGTCTCTTAGTTAAAAAAATCGGAATATTTGCAATTATAGAAATTCCTTTTCAGAGTTTAAAAAAAAAGTAAATAATTTTTCTAGTCGCGTCTTTAGACCTACTAGTTGTTAGCCATTAAGAAAAAAATACATTCTTCAAGAACTATTATATATATATGGAGAAAAGAATGTATATATCTACAATGAAATGTAATGGCGGCACATATAAATGTTAGCGTTAGTGTTAATAATGTGGGTATAAAGTAGAGAAGAGTGGAGGGTAGAGAGAGATGACATGATGGATGGAAGTACCGGACTTCAAGGTGGGTGGTCTGAAAAACCCTTGAGGGTCGACAGGGCTGTTGTAAAGCCAAATTTACAAACCTCCGTACATTGTAATTTAAAATTAAAGACATATTCTTTTTAGCATGAAATTGGCCGACGTTGGCACGAGGCGGTAGAAGGAGGAGGAGGAGGAAGAGGAGGAGGAGGAGGAAGGAGGCCGGTTAGGAAAACAAAACAAAAAAAAAGCCCCAAAAAGAGGATAGGAAAAATACCATCAAAGAAAATCTCATAACAGATAACATCAACATTTTTGGTTTAGGTTCATTTTTGAATGGGCAATACCTCAGTCTCTCTAACCAGTACAATTATATCTTCTTTAAAAGCGGCGATCACATTGGCAAATATTTTAAGCAAGATAATATACATTGCAAGTCTTTGAATTAATTGCAGTTTGCTTATGTGCATTTGCACTCTTGTCTTAAGCGGCGATCACGTTTTGGCTAGTTTTCTTGCAAAATTTCGTGCAAGAAATAAGTCAAATATTGCTGTGAATCTTGCACAGAGTTTCTTGCAACAACAAAAATTAAACCACTGCCTTAAGTCTTAATGCAAGAGTATTATTACATTTGCAACAGGAATTAATTCAAGTAAACATTGCAGTGAATCGTGCTTTAAATATTGCCTCAGTGTGATCACCGCTTTACAGAAAATGCTGATGATTGGGGGTTTTTTTTTTGCAAGAAACTTCTGTGCGAGATTCACAGCAATATTTTTTGACATTTCTTCTACTGAATCTCGCTAGAAAAATAACCAGTGTGATCGCCACTTTACGTACACTTTTTTTTCTAATAAAAAGAAACAATCTCATGCAATTTTTATAGTCACGACTAAACACCCAAATTGCATGGAGACATCAAATAATAATGTCACTCTTTAGTGTTTACTGTCATAAATGTCTTTATGTGTTGGCTGCATGTTTTGAGTGGTCACCACTTCCTAAAAAAAATGGTGCCACTTGTGGCAAATCTGGTCACAACCAATACTGTGTTTTTGTATTAAAGTGTGGCTCTCTTTGAGTTAAGGTGCAGGGCTCCACAGCTGTGTTTGTACGACAAAACATAAAAATTCAAAATGTTTTAGAAAGTAGACTAGTTGGTGATAATGCTAAAAAGTTTTTCCGTGATGATATCTTTCAAAATAAACTTTTCTTGACACTTTGAAAAATGCGAAAATAGTTTTCATTCAAATGTTACATACTGGGAAAAAAACGGGTCTTTTTCAAACTGAACAATATAAAGTTGTTTATTTTTTAAGATACTGCCATGAATCTTCAACCATTCTAGTTTTGAGAAAACAATTTGAATTTTTTCGTAATGTTGTTTCTAAAAAAATGTTCGCTTGATGTTTTTACGTCTAAATTTTACCAAAAAAAAGTCTATTTAGCTTAGCATTAGCCATTGCAGTGACACCATCCGGAGAGACAAAAGCAAACGCAAAAGCACCTTAAGGTTTAAATTATAATATTTTTAAGGAAACGATTTTAATAACTTTTCATTATTTTTTACAAAATAATTTCATTTTTTGTATTAATTACGATATTATTTTTTTGTATTTTGTTAACAACAACCTAAAGTTTAAATGATTAGCTTTTATTGTTTGAATTGTTCCTCAGATAATAAATTATAAACGATAGACTATAGCGTCCATTAGGCAGGACACAATAATAGACTGGGTCCTTCATTCTGAGACTAATAATGTACAGCCAGGTATAATTATGTGCATTATCTGAAGAAGTCCGAGGTGTGTTTTGCAAGAGTTAAAGAGCAGTTTGTCAACAATCCTGGAATCTCATTACAGAAAGCCATTAAGACTGTCATATAGCCGTAGTCATATCTTTCTCTTAACCTTCTATAAGAGTAATTTTATATGACTGTAACAGGACAGTTATATTCTAGTTATAACATAATATATTGTGTAACTAATCATGACAGAATTCTAACTACGTCAATCATTTGCTTATTACATATTTGGTGTTTAACCTCAAAAGTCAAACACTGTTCTTGTCAACCTTGCAAAATGCTAATTATTTGTTTCCTATTTGTTTGTCTTTTTACAAGTTGTTACTCTTTCTTTACTATTGCAGTCTATAGGTGTCATAGTTAAATGAGCTAAGAAACATCATATCTCTCTAGACCAGTTATAAGCATATGATAGTTATATGGCAAAATTTATATAATACTATGTCATTTGCTCTTGTGACTGTTACTACTATAGATTTGTCAATTTGTTGCAATTTGTCAAAGCTTTTTCCCTTTCTTTAATGTGAACCTCAAAGATAATATGACCGTGAGAAAATAATAAATAATAAACAGTGAGATGATAAGAAATGATTATCACAAATTTATGACTTGTAACTTAATGAATCCCCCTGACATTTGCAAAATCCTTGCAATTCAATTTGCACTTTTTTGGTTTGGAGTTAGAATATTATTGAAAATCTACTTGTTATTCTATTTGCTTATATGCTGATTTTTGAATACATTATTAGGTTTAAGAGTTCCATTTTTTAAAAAAAGAAATTGGTTTTGATTTTTTTTTTTTTTTTTTTCACAAAAAAGTCAATTTTTTTTTACCCGAATCTCTATTTTACCCTCGAATTCAGACCTAATTTGGCTATTTTTGCTCTGAATTCTGCTATTTTTTATTTTTTTCGGCTCGAATTTGCCTTTTTTACCGGAATTTGGCTATTTTTTCCTCCAAATGTTACTGTTTTTATTGCCCGAATATGACTTTTTGCCAGAATTTATCTATTTTTTGCCAGAATTAGGCTATTTGTTTTACCAAATTTTACGTTTTTTTCTTGTCCGAATTTGTTTTTTTTTTGGCCCGAATTTAACTTATTTTTTTGCCCGAGTTTGGCTATTTTTTGCGCGAATTTGGCTATTTTTTTCCCAAAAATTTACTGTTTATATTTGCCCGAATTTGGCTATTTTTTGTCCTAATTTCCGAACCTTTGTTATATGGCCCTTTCTTAATGGTCTTTTTATAAATACATATTCAGACACTGAACTAAATTTATTTGGTCCTTTATACCTATACAGTAGCAAATTACGCTTTTTTTAGTTTAATTATATGTAGATTGCATGTGAATAATTGCAATACACACACAAAAGAAGAAATCATATAAAAGCAAGCCATAAATGACTTAAATATAGAGGGATTCTCATCAAAAGTAACCGGCATCATTTCAACTTGAAAATAAAAACCTAACTATAAACACACACACATATTTATGACTATGTTGTAACTCTTTTGTACAGTATATATATGCAGCAGTCTATTAATACCTGTTATTATAATGACTATCAATCACGAATACAAATAACGGTAGACTTAGAAAATATTTATGTATATATTATATATTAAAATGTGTGTATAATTTATGTATAATGTTGAAATCAATGAATAGGCCTATATAACAAGAAGGAGAGACCATCCTTACCCCCTTTCTCCCCTGTAGTTTTATAACCAGTTAACATTTTTCTGCTAAAAATTACACAGGAAATTATAAATACTCGTGCAACTTATGTTGTCATCATATATATACATATATAGGCCTATATACATATACATATGATCCGGAACAAACTTCAAAAGTTATTGCTGGATTCATGGTTGTAATGCACGGTTAATAAAATATTTCATTTTTGGAATCTCTCTCTCTCTCTCTCTCTCTCTCTCTCTCTCTCTCTCTCTCTCTCTCTCTCTCTCTCCTATTTTGAATTTATTATTCATGTTCATTTTTTTCGAAATAGAACTCTAATTAGTCTCATATAAGTCAGTAATTAGGTTTTAATTAGTCCGCTATGTTTTTTTTTAAAAAAAGTTTCATGCTTGTTTTATATTTAATGTGGCTGAATAGATATTTATTTTGTATTTGTCTCTCCGGATGGCCGCTATATACTACTGTGCCAAAAACGGTGGGTCCTTATGCCAAGACATTTATCGTGTCATTTCCTTGTAGACATGTTTCAGTCACCAAAACGTGTTTTAACATTTATACGCCATTATGTGTCTTAAAATTAAGTCTGAATTGTTGTCTTAAAATATTATTCAGACACTTCAAACGTCTTAAATGTGAAATGTCATTTATTTTTACATTTTTGCATTTTTGCATTTTTTTTTAAATATTCTTTCAAATTATTAGATGATAAACAATTATGCATTAATAAAAAAAAATGTGGTTTTAACATAAAAAATTCAACCGCTATACAAAATCAGAAACATAACGTTGTGCACTTTTAAAGAAACAATAGGAAACTCAAGTTAGTTGGACAGTTTATAGGAACATCAACAGTAAACAAAAAATTACATCCAAAATGGGTCCTGTATATAATGTATACACTGTGAATGGAAAAAAACGAACCTCTATATGAACACTAATATTAAAAAAAAAAGGTTCGTTTTTTTTTCCGTTCACATGTGATTGGTATTGTAGGTGATGTACATAGCAGCAACCTAACAGTGAATCTACTATTCCAAACAGAGTGAGGTTATCTTGAATTGTCACCATTGTTGCTTTTTTGGCCCAGTATAGCCTAAATGCTCCTGCAATGGCTTTTGTCATCACTGAAATAAATTGCTGCAAATGGGGACTGAAATTGTGAGTTTGTCACCAGTATATGCCCTCATTGATCTGTAATAAAGGTGCATTTTACTAAACATTAACTAAAACACAAGAAAAAAAATTTGCACACGAACTCATTTTCCTGATTAGTAAATACTTATTTAAATACCTTTTGGCAGCAACTCCATTGTAAAAGAAAAGTATTAAAAAAGTATAATGTCTATAAGAACTACAGTATCGACCAAAACAAAAACAACACAATGGCAAATTTGCAGTTCTATAGCAGCAAAGAAAGTCTTAATTTAAGACATTTAAAATAGGGGAACATTTTCCTAAATGATCACGGGACCAAGTATACTCCTTTTTCCACATACAAGTATAACAAAATGGCAGCTCTACATGTACATGTCTTAAAAATAGACAAATACAATATATATTACTACCATTTTATACAAAACACTTTTGGTGTCTAAAGAAATATAAGACACAATTTAATGACGTCACAAATTCATTTTAAGACTTCAGTGCATGGTATCTTTAAATATAAAATGGGCTCGTTTAAGACACAACATGGCGTTTTTGATCTAAATTAGACAACACAAATGTCTTTATTTAAGTCCCTGTTTTAATGCTGAGCTCTATATAAATGGTTTTAAAAAATTTGGGGACGAAAAAACGTCAAGCGAACGTTTTTTTTTACAAACAACAATAAGAAAAACTTGTTTACATAAACTAGAATGGTAGAAGAATATGCTAAAAGTTTTTTTCGCGGCATTATCTTAAAAAGTAAACAATTTTATAACTAGTTCTGTTTGAAAATGAGACCCGTTTTAAATTTTTCTATTGACATTTTTTATGAAAAACTATTTTCTGGCATGTTTGCATCTATATGCTAGGTATAAGCATATTCATATAAGCAAAAATACAGTGCTTCATGTGCATAAATAAAGCGTGCTGTACACGGTGCTACTTTCGTTCGCTTTTTACAGATTGCTTAATTTGCCAATACAGTTACATTTGCTGGTAAAATCTTCTAAAGACGCAGCTCCGTTTATTTGCTAGCATTTAAAATTCTGAATTCGCGGCGTCCGGTGGTCGCGGCGGTGAAGTTGAACATGTTCAACTTTATCGCTCGCGTACAGCGACTAGTTGGCTGGTTTTAGTAGCAGCTTTAAAAGGTGCGCCCGTGTCAGGACAGCAGTAATCTGCGGGCAATTGGTGAATTGTTTAGCTACTGCACTTGCACGAGAAGGCCAACCAAAACTATAGTGGTTCCCACAAAATTTCCTCTAAACGCTCGCGACGTCATACTTTTTAGCAGCATCGTGTAGACAGTTTAATGCTAGCTACTTTTATCAGCCAGAAATTTGCTCTGGCTGAGCGAGAAAAGAAGCCCTCGCCTAACATCAAGAGTAGCACTGTGTACACTGTACAACACCCATTACACATAGGTTTTTGCATAATCGACACATTTTGTTATCACATCCACGTTGATCAATCTTTGATCCACATTTGTTAACAATGCAAAAGTAGTAGTCCATAAAATATTCAATGATCCCTTGTTCATTAATATTTTTACTCAGAACTACCATATTCATGTTTAGGATGTGTGAAATATGACTTTGGCCCCCCTACCATTGGGCTTTAGGCCACCCATGCCCATGGGCACACCCACCAAACCAGTATCCATCAACTGGGCAACCCCACAGCCAAAACGTAGCTGGGCTGGCACCCAGGTTGTCTCATTGATGAAGGACATCTACAGTAGTGTTGTCTGCACTGAATATTGCAACTATAGTATTTCACTGTATGCATTCCTATAGTGTTGTCTGCACTGAATGTTGCAACTAGTATTTCACTGTATGCACTCCTAGTCCAAGTCTGTACTACTTGCAGATGTGCTCCTGGGTTCCTCCTGTACTGCATAGCGAAAAATGACTGCTGCTGGCCAGCCTTATTGACTGTCATCACAAGATGATTACGAGCAGTCACTCTTTCTGGAAGCAAGCAACAATACAAGATGTGATCAACATTGTCAGATTCATTCGTCTCACATGGATACTGGCCATTTGTATTTGTGAGCCGAAAGCATTTGAAGTAGCAATTAAAAGGGCCATGGCCTGTCAGCAGCTGTACCAGACATCCTGAGAAAATGGCTCCAGCCAGAGTCACACTGGGGAGCCAACCATAAAGCTAGCGACCAGTGCTCGCTGCATCCCACATTGACTGCCACATGCACACTTCCTCAGCCTGAACATCAATGTGCAAGCTAGACCGAGGAATACTATGGTCAGTTGTCTCCTGTGCTGTTGTCCACTGCCGAGCAAGTGTATCCGCCCATTCATTCCAGGTATAGCCAGCGAATGCCTTGATTCAGGCCAAGTGAATATGCCGAAAATATCGGAGCAAACAGCACAATGCAGCATTTGTCTCGTATGAATCACGATATGAACAGTTTCCATTCGACACCACTGTGAGTGCCGAAAGTGAATCAGAACAGATCATTGCCCCGAACCCCGGGTTGTAAGTGCACCACCCATTTGAACTGCCCTTTTAATGGTAACTCAGCCTGAAACACAGAGCACATGTCTGGAAGCCGGCACCCCCATGTTTGTATCTCCTTGTTCTGTTTCACCACCACACAGACTGATCCCACCTGTCCATTGAGTTTGGAACCATCAGTATAGACACAGATAATTGCTGCCCTTACTAGGTCTGGAGTCCATTTTTCCATGGGAAACTCGAGCCTTTTCCCTGGATGTGTAGCATCCTAGATATCAACAGGTAGGTCCAAGGATGTTGCTGCTTCTAGACGTATCCAGAGTTGGTGGCAGCCAAATGCTAGTGTAACGACCCGACTGGTCCGTCACAACACCTCGGGCAAACTTTCGTACAGTCACCAAGAACCAATAAAACTTACCCGGCTCCAGACTCTGATTACGGGGACGGTATCGTACCCGTCGCAGTCCTCTGCATGGTAGCCTTGGGAACACGTCGACTCCCACGGAGTCTCCCTTGCCGGACACGACGGGCCGCCACAACAAAAATATCGCGGTGGGACCTCTCCCACCGCGAGCCGACGTAAGTACCGGCCGAAACAAGCCGAAATAGGACGGTGGAATCCCGTAGAATTCCCACCCTCCCCGCGGTACTCCCCAATAAAAAACAACACCGGAAGTAAGGTTAAAATAAAAAGAGAAGTTTATTGAACACTTACTTAATGAGATGCAATATGCAAATAGCAGTGGTTATCATATATTCCACACAACTTGGCTGGTGCAATCCACCAGCCAAGCCTCCATGGAAAACAGAACAAAACAAAAGAACAAAAGAAGATCCAAACAATGGATAATGGAGGCCACCCTGGCCTCCAGCAAAGATGATCCTCTCTGGTCAAGTCCCTACAACACACTGCCCAGATTCAATGGCTGACCAAGCTAAAGAAACCTCCAGGCAACTCCACCTGGAGGGGACAGTGGTCACTTCTGACCTCTCACCCATTGAGGTGAACAGCCCGAAATAATCTGCAGTGCTCTAGTTGGGACTGGTGATAGCAATTGGAATGGTCTTTGGGCAGTGTCTAAATAGTGCACTTGCAAATGTTTAGTGGCATTTTCCTCCAAACAGAAGCATTGGTTTCACAGCACCATTGTAAATGGCACGCAGCACAGCTGGGCTCATGCCCCATGTACATCCAGAAACAGCAAATAGTTTGGCAGAAATGCGTCCAATTTTGCCTTGAAGGTATCGCACATGAGGAACCCATGTAAATCGTGGATCCACTAGAACTCCTAGGTAACACATTGTGTCTGCTGCCGATATCCTCACCTCCCCAAGATGAAGAGAAGGACCTCGCTGAATGCTTCGCAATGGATGAAAGAGTACAGTTGTCTTCTCTACAGCATATTCCAGCCATCCAATGTTTAGGATGTACTAGAATGCCACTTGTTGCACGTTACTGTTGTATACTGGTGAGTATTTATTCGGGTGTGTGATATTTGCCCTAAAAGAACATTTGCCCTAATCAATAGTCTAAATATGTCATTTGGCATTTTTTTTCACTCCTGTCTCATGCAGAACCTATTTAAAAAAATCCACCAGAAGGCACTAAACCATATGAAAAGAGAGAACAAAAAGTGGTTTTAGTGCAAATGTTCCTTTAGGGCAAATGTGTTAGGACGAATGTGTCTGTAGGATAAGTGTCTTTAGGGCAAATGTCTATATTGCATTTATTTCTTAGTTGTTTAGCAAGTCACATGTTCAACCCTTTCCACTTTTAAACTGAAAACAACATCAATCATCACCAGAAAAAAAAAATTAAGCGTAACTTTTCTATCCAAATGTATATAAAGAAAATGCAAAGACTCGCATATAACAGAACTTTCGAACTATAGGTTTTCCAAACAAGTTGGAGAACTCGATTTGATTCTGCAACTGTTACTGACCGTCATCGTTGACCTATTGGTCATGGAAGTCTTATGTTAACTGGTTAATTTTAATATACCTAAGAGTTATGGTAACAGCCATGGGAAATGATCGTCATGAGGTGCAACATCGACAGCATGTGATACAGTCAATAGTCGCAATGATCCAACAGCCAACTGGAGAGTTGAATAGGCTGCTCCCAGAAGTAGTTCTTATTCGGGTCATAGTCACTAAAGGGCAGTCCAGGTCATCTACAGATTTATCGGAACAATAAAGGAGAAGTTGGATTACAAAGGATATAATCTTTGACAGTCCCAGTAAAACAGGCACCAGGTTGGCAGTTAGCAATTCTGAAGAAATAAATGTTTCAAAAATGGAAAATCATGGCTTCCAGAGACCAGGGCACAAGTGATAAGGGTTAATTCAAAGTGGCAAATGATAACTGGCTGTTGCTCGAATGATTGTCAACTACCTAACTGTTTTACTTTTTTCTAGCATAAGAAAAAACACAACTTTGTTAAAATCAATGCACCATCACATTTATTATTGAATTAATGTGACCGGAGACACCAATACATGTAGATGAAAATGCAGTAGTAATAGAATCACACGACATTGCAGTTGTTGTATCACTTTTTTATTAGAGCCTTGTCTTCTGTCATATATACAGGTGCCATCAAATTATATCCATGGTAAAATTAGTCATTTGTAGTGTGACCGGAACACCAATAAGATGCAAAATGTTGTTCAGAGCTTGTTTAATTACTGTCAAAAATTAGCTTCATGAACTTTAAAGTTTCACTTCACAATATATGGATGGTCATGAAATAACTGTAAAAATCAATACAAATTTCACATCATAATACTTTAATAGTCACAAAATAACTGTTAGAAAATCGACTGGTCACACAAAAAAAATAAAGACAAATTTTACTTAAATATACCCAAGATGCATCAAACACAACTTCTGTCTTTTAGATTAAGTTCAAATTTTTAACTGCCTAAAAACCTTTTTTCTCGAACTATATTTGAATCTTTGATTTGGTTCCACTAACTACTATTTTGTAATAAACAATAAAAGCTAAATTAGAAAAATGGTTTGGCAAAAAACCAATCGTGTGTATTCCGAATTCAAATACACCAACCAATTTAAAATATATTCAAATGAACCAATTGAGTTAAAATTAAATTTAACTTTCTAACTGAAATTATGGGTCCTAATATCCGTTACATTCCTGATATCTGAATAAACAATAAAGTGAAATAATAATGGCAAAAAAATGACCTTAAGGTCATCAAAGACCTCACATGCGCTAAAGAAAACAATCAAATTGAGGGTTGTAAAAAAAATGTGGCAATCTTAGGGTCGCTAAAAATCCAAAAATGCATTTTTTTTTCAGGTTGACAGAAAAAAACTTAAGATGTTAAACAAAATATTTAAAGTTGACTGTGGCACCGTCACATTAGTTAACATGATAACATCACTATAGTTATATTTGGTGTAGGTATTGTAGGCAGCTATGATTTCATTTTCAAATATATTATACATTACACTTAGTTACTGGTCTTTGCCATCCAAATACAATTAGTCACATTTCGAGATATATTCCTATGCCTTCAAATACATTCTTACTGGGAACTCATTCACACCCTGATCTCAACTAGGAGGGTAACTGCCCGGATTGTTACATTTCAGTGATTCAATTCTACCAATAATCTCCAACATTTATCGTTTTATACTCCTTATTTCATATCCAAAAACTAACTGCCATTCTGCAAAAACCGATTGGCTTGCAAATTTTGAATGTAAGTAACCATTATGACCATCAATTGAAACTATATGAATATTCAAATACCAACAATTCGAGCAACTGTCATAACGGCCCACAACAATGGACAACTAAAGAAAACAAAGAAAGAAGTTGGTTATCTCAGGTTACCAATTACCAATAATGAATTAAGACTGATATTTATAAAACAGCCATCACCTAAAGGGCTTCTAAAAACAAAAAGTACCAGTAATGCATAACAGTTAAAAGAAAAATTAGTTGTTTTTGTGTTTTAATTTTAGCAAGTACGTTTCCTTACTGTTCAATAAATATTTCTGAAAAATCACTTGCAATTTGTTACATTTGGCATGTCGTTGAAAATATTCACCAAAAATGATGTTACAATAGTTACAATAAAATAAAACAATGTAACTCAAGACTTCTTAATAGCAACATTAAGAAGAATTTTTTTTGGAAACTAGAAGAAAGGAATTGAATTACTTAATAGCCTACAGTGAAAAGAAACTTACAAAAATCTTCGCATGTAGGCGCTTCTGTAGCTGTGACGTCAACATGTGGCAAAAAATCAATTTTAATACACTTTTGTCCGCCATCTTTTCTCTTATCGATGGATAGAAGTGGGTATATTTTAATAACGACTCTTTTTTTGGATAAATATGCACTACTGAAAAAAGAAAGAGCAACTTTTGAACTACTACAATGGTGAGTAATTTGAGTCGTATACAACTAGTGGTCAAATTTTAGGGTATTATGAAACTTATTGTTAGTAGGAAATTTAGATCCTATAAAATGTATTAACGGAGGAGGTTTTTAACATGGGCTAAAAAAATACGAGATTTTAAAGCGAAATTAAAAATAGAAAAACTAATTATAAATTTGTACCAACGTATCACTAGATGAGCAATATTGTTATGTACATATTGCAATTTGAATTTTGAAAATAACAATTTTCGTTGCAGAAAACAAAACATTTGCCTGAACCATGTATTTTTTAAAATAGGAATTTCTCTTTCTCATTGGCTTCAATGGCTTAGCTGTGGGGCGCCACTAAACGGCGAAAAGTGGAACTATAACTGTCATCTGCTAATATTCAAAATGGCGTCACACATATAGGCTCTTAAGGATTTATTCATGTTGATATCTTTTATTAAAAGTTTTTAACAAAATTGATAATTTCTCCAATTTCGTTTTCAATTACAAGTTGGTTTTCATTTTGTGACAATTTCAAAATCTCCATTTCTAGCTTTGACACGTAAATGGTTCAGAAATTAAAAAAAGTTTACAAATTATAAATAGTTATTTCGAATTTGCCATTCAGTTTATAGAAGAATAGAAGGGTTATTATGAGCCATAAAGAATAGTGTGTCTCAAAGACTCCCTCTTTGGTGATGAAATGTAATTCCATTTGGCTGCAAAGAAAAATCTGAATGAAATGCACCTTTTTTTCAGACTTCATTCAATCTGCCAAATAAATTAGGAGAGATTTTTGCACGAACAGACTCATATTTCTGGTCATATTTGTATCTAGAATCATTCGACAATGGAATTTGCTTCTAGAGGATGGGAATGTTATGATTTGAAGAATTCTTAGGGGTAATATTAAACAAAGCATGTACTACTGTATTAATGATGCGGCAATTGAAATTATTATATTCAAATGGGGGGATTGGTTATTACATGGAATAAGTAAATGTTTATTTTGACAGTGTATTCCTATGCTGCTTAAGGACTAAATTATCCTTCTGCCACAGGCACCATGGGCTGCTTTCAGAGTTATTATTCAAAATTCAAATTATTGAAATTAGAAAAATTCTATTTTCAGTTACATTTTAAGTTGTCTTTTTCGGTGGCGTAGCCAAAGGGGGGAGGGGTCTATGGGTCCGGACCCTCCTCCCAAAATTCTACCTACATGCCAAAAAGAGCTGTGTTTACAGTTGATAATTTTGTTCTCTATCTTTTTTTTTTCTTTCTCTCTCTCATTCTCTTAACTTGTACCTTCATAACTCATTTTCTGTCCTGCCACCATGATAGATGCTCAACTAAGTGATTTTTAAGCTAGTCGCCCACTATGGCGCGCAGTGCTGTGCCACCCCGAACCGCCATGTGGAACATTCCATCCGAGACTCCACCCATATAACACTATCACACTTCACAACACAAATTGAACACGTGTTGTTTTTTTTTACACAAGGTACCCCCACACACACACAGGCGCGCCACTGTGTGCTGCTTCTTTTACTGCAGCGAAAAGAAAAAGGTCTTCTCGGTTCTCATCGAGACTTCTGGCATGGAAGTTTTGCAAGCCAGTTTTGCATGTCGCAGCATGTCGCCTTGTAGCGGATGTTGCACCATTTGATTTCATATAATGCATACAATTGAAAGTTCTTCTAGGCGGCACGGCACGGCACTGCGCGTCATATAGACGCCTATAGTGGGCAACTAGCTTTATTCTGAAGAAATAATTTTGAACCCCCTCCCCCCCCCATAAATCCTGGCTAAGCCACTGTCTAGTTTCTAAAATACTTTTCAAGTTTTTCGTAAACATTTTTTATGTATTTATATTGGTTTATACAGAACACTTAACTAATATGTCTAATTAGTGGCTGAAACACGGTTTACTGTATATTCTTAATATTTAAACCGTGATTAACTTGATATTATAATAGAGACACGCTGTATCAACTAAACTAACAATACATTATACATTTTTTTGGTCAGTTTCCATGACAACTAATGTATAAGTGGAAAATGTTGCTGATTCATTTTTATATTTGAAAATATGTTTACAATTTTGTTTTTGTGGTTCTCTTTATAATATGACAAACCTGAATGCATTTTCAATCCCACCATCACAAATAAAAACCCTGAAGCATATGTGTCCTATTATTATAAATAAATATTTTGCAAAGAAATGCATATTTTAAATTAACAAACCTTTTAAAATGAAATATCGATTTCTCTACTTATAATAGTATTTTTCTATTTAATTCACAAATGTGATGACTGTGCATACAGAGCAGAAAAGGCGTTTGCATTTGGAAACTGCTAGTAGGAGTACGCCTGTTTGACGAGATGATTTGAAAATGACTACTTTTAATATATTTAGAAATTGCTTAAGAGGCTACATCACTAAATTACTAAAAAAGATCTCCGCAAAGAGCGCTAGCATCGTTTTTTTATTGAACCCCCATAGACCCAATGTTAAAGATAAAATGTTAACTTTTAAAATACACAGTCGCGACAATATGTTTATTTTTCATATTTAAAGTTGTCCAATATTAAGTTTTTAAAGGTGCAATGTGCACCTTAAATATTAGCTGATCGAGTGATAGAATGACAAAAAATTGGAAGTGTGGTTCTTTTTTAAAATAACTATTTCAAAATCGCAAATTTCTAACTCATATGTTAAACTCCATTGAGTACGCGCTCGTAAGAAAAAAAAAATCCATTAAAATGCTCGTAAAATACGTAAAAATAATTTTAAAAAACCAGAAAAAAATCAGCACGTGCGCTAATGTGTTGTCTTCACTGTGATTTAATTGTGGTTTTTTTAAATTATTTTTAAGTATTTTTGACCAACATTTTAATGGATTTTTTTTTGCTTACGAGCGCGTACTGAATGAAGTTTAACATAAGAGTTAGAAATTCGCGATTATGAAAAAAAAAAAAAAAAAAATTAAAAATAGAAGCACATTTACCAATTTTTTGTCATTCTTATCACTCAATCAGCACATATTTAAGGTGCACTTTGAAAAATTAAAATTGAACAACTTTAAATATGAAAAATAAACACATTGCCGCCGCGACTGTGTATTTTAAAAATTATGTTCTTTAACATTGGGGTCTATGGGCTCAATAGGAAAACAATGCTAGCGCTCTTTGCGGAGATTTTTTTAAGTCGTTTTGCGATGTAGTCTTTTAATAAAACAATAGAGCAACACGCCTATGTTGCTTTTAAGTTGCTGAATTGTTGCTACGTGTAATTACCATTGCCTTAAATATATAGTTAAAAAATGAGTAACTAATCTTTAAGACGGTTGCCATTTTTTATTGTCAATAGGTAGTCTTTTTCAAATGCAGTGAGTGGAAGCTCTAATGTACAAATATACTCCTACATTGTTTAGTGCAAACCAAATGTGATGCATCTATATAAAGGCATCTTAAGATAGGAAAAATCAATAAAATAAGGGGAAGAAGAAACAAAAAAAAATTATTAATCACAAACACACCCGAGGTGGCTGTCAAAAATGAACCAACATATAAAATATACTTGAAATAGTTGCAAAATAAAAATGATTGTGTTTATTTGTATGTGTGTATCTGAGGAGAAAGAAGAAGAAAAAAAAATGATAATGCATTTCATAATAGATACACAACAACAACAACAACTACAATAACAAAAATAAACTTCTCTATACAATACTTATATACAGTAGATAGAATTCCGAACCGTCAGATGGCGTTCATATGAAGAAGCGCCCCCCTCAAAAAAAAAAGCATCACACGCATCACTACCACGCAATCTTCCATTACAATTCGTGCAAACATGCAATTGTAACGGATGGAAAGATAGCAAAATTGGCGAATGCACAAAAGCAACAACCAACTTTATAACAACAACCAAAAAAAAAATATTGAGTCTTTCATATTTTTTTTTCACACGAATAAAAAAAAAATCTAATGTTATTGCAACAAATCCCATCCGCATCATTAACATTCAAACCAAAAATAATAAAAAAAAGAAACAATTAGCTAGGCATATGCTGGAAGAAAATAAGAGTTTTTCAGAGAAATACACCTAGATTAGCTCAGATTTCTAGTGGAAATATATAGCTGCACCTTATGTAGTAAAACCTGGATAAAACGGAATCCTGTGCTGTGATTCCAGTAAACTAACTTAATAGGGGAAGTTAGGATAGAACTAGATTATAACTAGACTAGATAATTTTATTAGCACCCACATCTCTTTTTTTCTGGAACGCTTTGAAGTTTTGTCAGGGGCAATTCAACTCAGTACACCTGCAATCACCTCGAGAGCCATGTGACAGAGGGGGGAGGGGGAGGGATAATTCCCGAACACAAATGATTGTCATTGTCAAGTTGAAATCGTCCTAACACAGAACTATTTGCAGGAAGAATGTTCCATTGTCTAAATACATTTGAAAAAAAAAGGACCAAAAATATGCATTTCTTAAATATGCAATTCCTGGATTGGCTTTGAATGGCCATGCCTACTTATACGTGGCTTTCTAATGAGGATGCCATCTAACAATGCAGTGTTTTCTTAAGTTAGCTAGTCGTTCAAGTAGGGCAATGCTTTGCTCTGCGGTTTGCCAGTGATTCCCAATGTAGCTCATCTATCATTAGGGTGTTACACTGTCAGAAAACATGTATTTACCTTTTATAATTTTTGCAGCTCTATACGCTGTACCTTTTCTATTTCATAAATTAACTATATAAATTCAGACCACCGAACAGAACATGTTCGCGAACATTTCCAAAGAACATGTTCGTTGTTTTGTTTGTTGTGGCCGGAGTGCCGAAACTTGATCCTCAACGTTCCAAGTTTGAGGATCTCATAATTATTTCCATCTAGCTCAGTATGTTCTGGGGAAATGTTTGCCGAGGCTTCCAAACTATACTCCTGGCCCGCGAACACGACCATCTTTTGATGTGAAGGACAAAAGCCGACAACTGATGGATCAGGTGGCCGAACAGAACAAGGAACAAAATTTGTTATTGAGAAATGTTTGGAAAACCGTCCACACTGTTCGCGAACATGTTCACGAACAGTATTCTGTTCGTTGTTCTCTTATAGTCTTAGACCCACCCTAATAGGAATCGGTCCGTGCGGAAATCTTTCTAATTTAATTTTTTCACTCTCTATATGGTCACTCATGGTCACCCCTATGCCCAAATATAATCGCCCTCCTTTCTGCACAGTTACGGTAAGGCTGTACTGACCCGATTTACTGCTGATCGGCAAAAATCGGATCGGCGAACAAATGTTAACGGCAGCAGTGGAGGGTCAATCAATTTATTATCAACTAATTCATCTTTAAAAGGGAAATCGTTGTCGTGCCATTTGCTCTGTAAACTCGACAATTATAATTAAACTCTTTTTCCATACGTTCTTGTGCGAACCGCTTCTCTCTTGGCCGACGCAAGCAGCCAAAATCGGTAGTGAAAATCGGCATGATCGGCATGTCGATTTTTTTTTTGTGTGATCGGTTCGGTTTCGGCTCGGTAAAAAAAGTGTGATCGGTACAGCCTCAGTTTTAGGACAAGAGCCTTCTATTATCCATTTAAAAATGTTTAGGCTGAAATCTGTCATCCTTGCAGCTCATATGATTATCAGAAAATTCCGCTAATGTGAACTTTGCTTAATATAAATAGACTTCAGTAGACAACGAGTTTGTCATGAAGCTAAAAATGACTACCAATAAAAAAGCTGCTTATAAACAAGGTTTTTTTATACAAAGAAGGACATATTTAAATTATAACTGCATCCTGATGCAAAAAGTAGAAAATCTGACACATAATAAAACATTTTCTGTAAAGGTTTTTTTCTTTCTTCTTCTGGATAAAAGTAATGCTCTAGTCAAGTATACGCGGACAATCCTTTATAGCTTAA
Source organism: Brachycybe producta (assembly GCA_036925085.1). NCBI lineage: Eukaryota > Metazoa > Arthropoda > Diplopoda > Playtdesmida > Andrognathidae > Brachycybe > Brachycybe producta. The sequence goes on along the minus strand of JAUPFP010000001.1, from coordinate 8,273,329 downwards.
TGCAGTGATTGCCAATCAGGATTCGGCGAGAGCGTGTCCCGGTGTTCTGCGAGAGCGTACGTGTCCCGGTGTTCCGTGAGAGCGTACGTGTCCCGGTGTTCCGCGAGAGCGTACGTGTCCCGGTGTTTCACGAGAGCGTACGTGTCCCGGTGTTTCACGAGAGCGTACGTGTCCCGGTGTTCCGCGAGAGCGTACGTGTCCCGGTGTTCTGCGAGAGCGTACGTGTCCCGGTGTTCCGCGAGAGCGCCGGTGTCCCGGTGTTCCGCGAGAGCGCCGGTGTCCCGGTGTTCCGCGAGAGCGTACGTGTTCCGGTGTTCCGCGAGAGTGTACATGTCCCGGTGTTCCGCGAGAGCTTGTCTATAGGTTCCGTGAGAATTTGCAGAAGCATGCAACACGTCCATTTTATAATTTACCCCTGTCAAATCTTAATATGTGTCAGCCAGGTAGAGATTTGCTGAGATTTTACAAAAAAGTTTGGGAATCACGGGTTTGATGGCAAACTTATTTGTGACATCAAAATCCGTAGCGTAGCTAGGAGGCGGTCAGCCCCTAACGGCACTTTTTTTGGGGCAGCACCAACGAAAAAAAAGTTTTTTTCGGTTTTGCTTTATAAAACTTTTAAAAATGGCCCAAGAAGGAATTATGACATTTTTGTCGCTCGCTGTGCTCGCAGAATATATTCTGCAATCCAGCATTATGTTTTTAAGTCCGAGTACTGGTTTGTTTATCACTGGATATCGATAATATCGTTTCGCCCCTCTCAGACCAGAATCCTGGTTGTGCGACTGATGTTTGTTGTGTTTTTCGTAAGAGAAGGGCGGCCAACTCAAGGACCACCCAGGGCGGCACAAACTCTAGCTATGCCACTGGTCAAAATATAGTCTTATAGTAATGAATAGATCTATATATGAATTTCTAATGGTCTTCTCATTATGTGCCACAACAATGCCTCTATCTGTTAATCCATTCGCGGTAAGCCATATGAAGGTGTTGTGCACATATACTTGACCAGAGCTTTAAGCTAAAAAAAATGTATTTGGTTGATCATTACTTAAAGCAGATGTTGTAAAGACACCCCACAGATAGACCTAAAAACCCCATATTTATGTATATTGTACATGTAATGTATTTAGGGGTCTAAATTATATACAAAGTTATTAATAATAAGATCACACGTCATCAAAAAGAAATTTTGGAAAGAAAATGAAATTTGACATCAAAATATTACAAAACGAAATTGCAATGCAATTTGTCCATAAATACTAGAAAAGGCGACAAGGTGGAGAAAAAAAAATTCATGATTTTTTTTTTATTTATTAAAAAAGTAAAAAAAAAAGTCGAATTTTTTTGTTATTTAAATCGTGACTTAAGTCGCGACTTAAAATTTAAATATGTATTACATTTACGTACACAACACAAATAATATGAATAATTAAAGTTTCAAGAAATGTGCCCTTTAGTTGTTTAGTTTTATAATTGTTCTTCTTTTTCTTTATGGGCCGTCCCTGATTCGGAGGCGGGGTCTCAGTCACTTCTTTGAACGCAATCCTACCCATAGCTATTCTTGCAATAATTGTTAATTTAAAACTTTCTAAACAAAAAAAAGTCCCCATTTTAAAATTTAATTTTTGACGGCTCAAGCAAGTTATCTAGTTCAGCGGTCGCCAACCGGTATTCCGTGGACCACTGGTGGTCCGCGAGAAATTTTTGGTGGGCCGCAGAAAAATCTGGACAATATTTGCATTTTTTTTTTATTAATAATAAAACAAAAAAACAATATTCTTAATAAATTCTTCTATTCTGAATGACAATTTTCGCCTTTCTATTACACTAAATTCACGAAATGTACTGGAGTCTAGTACAGTTCTCGTAAAAATACGGCACGCGAGAGAGCTACATTTCGTTCAGTTTCCCCCACCACACGCTTCTTCTCCCCTAAGCTTCAATTATTTTCTAATAATTAAACTAACTTTAATAATTTTGTTACAATTAAACAACCTTTAAAGAGTTTATATTAATAAAATGGAAGTCCTCTGATCATTATTTGATAAACGTATTTATCTTTTTTAAAAAAATTCATATTAGTGGTCCGCTGGATTTAAAATTTTGAATTTAGTGGTCCGTGAGGTCCGAAAGGTTGGCGACCGCTGATCTACAGTAGTTGATAACATTACTAACAAGTAATAAATAAGCAAGTCTCAATTTTTCTTAATGTTGTTTAAAAATAAATCTAAAAAATCCGATTTTTGATTTTTATTTTAAAAAAAAATCATTCAATTTAAATCAATTGATTTAAAATCAATCCACCCTGAATTAAAGGACTTCACCTATAAAAAATTATCTAATATTATCTGATTTGTTTGGATACATTAATTTATACAACACACGACCACGCTATGAAGTAACTATTCTACAAAAACACTAATCTAAAAGAGAAGAAACTGTTTATTGTTTTTTATGGTCCTCTAAAAACAGGTCTGAGGCTGTCAATTTAATTAAGACCTCATTTCAATAAGGTCAGTGATAATTCCATAGGTTAAAACTATAGACAAGTACAAAAAGAATATACAAAAAGAATGGGGGTGACCATTGACACCAACCTAAATACGTTTTTTTTTAGCACGGCTGCCCATAATCAGTATTTACTAGAACTTGTTAAGGTGCAATAATCATGTGACATTTATTGCTAGATTAACTTGCTGCATGAAGTGTTTCCACTGACATGCAATTTTTCTTTGCAAGTGTTTTCAGCAATACTTCCAGACATAGAATGTGTCTGGCCAACTTGCGCAAAATTAAGTCAGATTAGTTTACACATGAAGTAGAGGCTGGACATTTTTTTTTATCTACTTTTGGTAGACATCAAATTTCAAAAATGAATATTGTGCCCACCACGTGTTTTGCAATGCTTTTGTTAAAAACAAAAACGGAAAACTTGGGTTAGGGATTGGATATTACAAGGCAGCAAACTGGGGAACTTTTTCAACATACTCCCCGGAAGAAACTTTTTTTGTTTCTAGATGTTTTTGTCTTTTTTTTTGGTCCGGTTAGTTTGGTCTATTAAGTTTGTTTCCTTGTCTGCAAAAGGGATCGAAGGGGGAACCGTTTTTGTGGCCGAAGAGGAACTGTTTTTGTGGCCAAAGAGGAACCGTTTTTGTGGACGAAGAGGAACCGTTTTTGTGGCCAAAGGGGAACCGTTTTGTGGTCGAAAGGGAACCGTTTTTGTGACCGAACACAAACTGTTTTGTGGTCGAAGAGGAACCGTTTTGTGGCCGAAGAGGAACCGTTTTTGTAGCCGAAGAGGAACCGTTTTTGTGGCCGAAGAGGAACCGTTTTTGTGGACGAAGAGGAACCGGTTTTGTGGACGAAGAGGAACCGTTTTTGTGGCCAAAGGGGAACCGTTTTGTGGCCGAAGAAGAACCGTTTTTGTGGCCGAAGGGGAACCGTTTTTGTGGCCGAAGGGGAACCGGTTTTGTGGTCGAAGAGGAACCGTTTTTGTGGCCAAAGGGGAACCGTTTTGTGGTCGAAAGGGAACCGTTTTTGTGACCGAACAGAAACTGTTTTGTGGTCGAAGAGGAACCGTTTTTGTGGCCGAAGGAGAACCGTTTTTGTGGTCGAAGAGGAACCGTTTTTGTGGTCGAAGAGGAACCGTTTTTGTGGCCGAAGGAGAACCGTTTTTGTGGCCGAAGAGGAACCGTTTTTGTAGCCGAAAAGGAACCGTTTTTGTGGCCGAAGAGGAACCGGTTTTGTGGCCGAAGAGGAACCGTTTTTGTGGCCGAAGAGGAACCGTTTTTGTGGCCAAAGGGGAACCGTTTTTGTGGCCAAAGGGGAACCGTTTTGTGGCCGAAGAAGAACCGTTTTTGTGGCCGAAGGGGAACCGTTTTTGTGGCCGAAGGGGAACCGTTTTTGTGGCCAAAGGGGAACCGTTTTTGTGGCCAAAGGGGAACCGTTTTGTGGCCGAAGGGGAACCGTTTTGTGGCTGAAGAAGAACCGTTTTGTGGCCAAATAGGACAAATTTTGTAGCTGAAGAGGAGCATTTTGTTGCTGAAAATAATATGGTGGATATACAATAGGTTAATCTTCTGACATCTTCAGCTACAAAATGTTCCTCTTCAGCGCACTACCAAATCAGCCTCTTATAACCTTTATATTAAATTGAACTGCCTGAAAGCCAAAAACGTATTGATCCGATTTAAATTCGCTATAATTTATTGAGCACTTGACTATTGATTTTGAATTTATTGATTTTGTAATTAAGTATCATGAGTGTGGATGATAACCATATTGTACATGAACCAAATTCATTTGTTTATAAAGTAAAAATCATTTGCCATTCATGCAAATAATGACATTACTTAGAATATATAGTAGAAAGAGTAAGAGGGGGAAAAAGGAAAAAAAAGGGCATCAACATTGAGGAGAACATTTTGCCTGCAAATTGTTCATGAGCCCAGGGTTAGAAAATGAGGCAGTAGAACCCCCCTTTCCTTTTTTTTACTCTTTCCCCCCCCCCCCCTCTCCAGTACCCCAGTACCCAGTAGATAACACCACAAAACTTGTGTTTCATATCATTTCCAGTATCTCTTAATTCTCAACTCCCACAAATTCTCCTTTTCCCACCCTTTTACATCAGTTTAATGAGTTTCACGGGGACTTTCCCCCCTCCCCCTTCTCTCTCCCTTTAGTCAGAAACACCACATCGAATTGCCACCAACCACCCACCACCACCAACTTCCATTACAATAATCAATTTGAACAAATTCATCATTGTAGTCATCTAGAATGAGGTGGTGGTGGTGTTGTGTCTTCCTATCGAAAAGCCACACATTGATGAAACACATTTCACAATGAATAAATACAAAAGACTTTTTATTTTTGAAAAATCACACTTGATTCACGTTCATTGTAGTTTTTTTTTGTTTAGTCCTAGTATAGACCCAACTTTTAACTACATTTATGAGATCTATTAAAATTCTCATAAAATTAAATACACTCAAGGGTTGACTATATATATATAGTCAACCTTTTTGATGCACATAACCTCCTACACATTTACAGGGTGAATACAAAAAAACGTTTTTTTTCTGTGCTTGTATATTTAGCAAATCATACAAACTAGTAAAACCCGTCGTGCAATTTGCACGAAAGAAAAATTGGCCATAAACCCATAGGGCCATAACCAATAGTTATATACATGTACTGGGCTGTGTGAAAATATAATAAGCTAAATATAGAAAGTGTGTAATAAAATAAGAAATTTGGGTGTCAAAAAGGGTGACATTTCATTGATGCTCCGTAGATACTGTTAAGAGGGGTTACCAGTATATCTACGGGGCACCTATATCAATATACGACGGGCAGTCAAAAAGTATGTTGGACATGGTCATACTTTTCCTTCAAGAGACGGAATGTTTTGACAGTATAGGTCACGGCAACACTGTTTCAACTTTATTGTCAATAGATCAATAGTGATATTGATTACAATGTTGAAAGCTCGTCTCTTTATCGGTTAACAACAATGGCAACTGCTACGAGCTACCATTGTCCAAAATTGAAATTCCGTGCAGTAAGTCGATTTTTATGGTTGAAAAAGTGTAATTCCACTGAAGTTCATAAGCAAGTGCGTAAAGTTTATGACTAGAAGGTTATTTCGAGGCAAGCAGTTGGGAAATGGTGCAATATATTCGAGAACGGCCGTGCTGACGTCACTGACAACGACCGTGCTGGGAGACCAAGCACATCAACAACAGTTGACAATGTTCAGCACGTTGATCAAATGATTCAATCAAACCGACAAGTAACAGTTGATGACATCGCTGAAGAGTCTGAGACAATGGGTATTTCTCATGGCAGGACTCAACGAATCATCAGAACTGGTGTTCACGTGCTGGACGGGATTTTTAAGAAGCTGGAATCACAAAGCTTGTTCAGAGATATGGAAAAAGCAAGAACTTCTTGGATGACTATATGTAGAAAAATAGGTTTTTTGTTTACTATAATTATGTATAAATAATTAAATATAAATTTCTTGTACTTTTTGAGTTGTGAATGAGTGAGTAAAAAAATCGATTCGATAATTAATCGAAACTAAAACAAGTCGATTCGACGATTAATCGAAACTAAAACAAGTCGATTCGATGATTAATCGAAACTAAAACAAGTCGATTTGACGATTAATCGAACCTAAAAAATAGGTTCGACGATTCATCGAAACTAAAAATTAGGTTCGACGATTCATCGAAACTAAAAAATAGGTTCGACGATTCATCGAAACTAAAAAAAATAGATTCGACGATTAATCAAGACTAAAACAAATCGATTCGACGATTAATCGAAACTATAAAAATCGATTCTACAATTGATCGAAACAAAAAAAAATCGATTCTCCGATGAATCGAATTAGAATCGGGGCATCCATATTTTAGTATAAGAGGAGTATTTAATAAACTTGCAAAAGTTGATTTGGCATTTCATTCATATTTAAAAAAAATTTAATTTGTAATTTTGAACCACCTTGTACATTGGAAACAAGCCTTTTTTGTCCTGAATTTATAAACTACATAATAAAGAACATTATAAAATTCAAGATGATAAAACATCTCATAAATCAATGTTGTTGTTGTTGTTTTTTTTAAAAAAAAGAAAATTAATTAATTATCTGATGTAAAATCTAATGATAATCACGATGTGGCCTTTTTGATGATATACATGTATAAATATTTAATGGTCATGAAAGTAATTCTAACAAAAATCGTTTGGCAATTGGACCAAGAAATGACATTAGAGAAGAAAACAAAGACAAAAAAAAGAGGTGAGAAAGTAATCAATGGTCGGATGGTTCATTAGACAAGAAAAACGCATTCGAATCAGAAGAAGAAGAAGAAGAAGAAGAGAAGAAAAAAAAATCGAGTAAAGAAAAGAAAATGAAAGAAAAACACGTTTGTAAGATAATAGGTAATCTCAGAAGGTAAAGTGCCCATCAGGCACAAATAATGAATGAAAAGTAAAAGCTAATTTAAACAAAAAGAAAAAAAAGATTCTTTCATCCCGTTGACACAATGGAGAAACAATTGGGACACCAATCAACCTAACCAACCAACAGTGTTGGGGGAGTATTTGAAATACTTCTTTTGTATTTAGTATTTGTATTTGAAATTATTTTTATTTATAGTATTTTAATTACTACATAAATTTAAAGAAAATTGTTACTTTCAAAAGATTTATTTATTTTTTACTTTGGCAAAACTTTGACAAAGTTAAATTGGCATTCCTTCGGTTACATTGAAGAAAAACGAATGTTAGACATCCAAGTATTGCCACCAGTTTCCAAGCATCAATGCTGCCTTCATGAAGTTGAATGCAACTTAAGTTGCAATTCCCCCTGTTGAAAGGTTGTTCTCAAACGCAGCTTTGATTGCAATTCCAAGAAGATATAGATTACGTGACAAATGCTTCCAACAGTTATTAACTAATTACTACTCAAGACATAAGATGAAGTAAAAATTTTAGTATTTTAAATACTTTTTTGAAAGTATTTTATATTTTATTTAAAACATTTGCATGAAACTATTTTGTAATTTATTTAAAATACTTTTTAAAAGTATTTTTTTTTCCCCAAACACTGCCAACCAAACCAACCCAAACCACCAAAAACGTCTTTCTTCCTTTTTACATCTCATTATGGACAAGAGAACTCGTCTTTGATTTCTTTCTTTATTTTTAGTTTTTTTTTTCTTCAGCTTGAAAAGGGTCTTCTTAGCACCATACTCAATGGACACAAAATAGCTGACTAAAACGTGTTTATCATTATCATTAATCACTTAAGATTCTTGTTTAATTCTGATTTTTAAAAGAAAGTATTTAAGGTGGCTGAATAGGTTTTTATTTTGTTTTCGTCCCGCCAAATGACGACACTGCAGTGACTGTTTCAATAATGCATTGCCAATTTGACCAAATTCCTTGTGATGACTGTAATAGATGAGCATGTATTTGTTACCGCCACCCACCCCCTTCCTTTTTTTTGGTTATTTGAAGGGACAGAGATTGTAGTATGTAAAACAGGTCCTTTTAAGTCTGTGAAGGCTTCTACAACAATCAAGCCGGACAAAATTTATTTAAAATGAAAGTTATTATTTATTTTCGTATAGAAAGTTAAAATAGTGAATTTTGCAAACAGGGAAATATGTTATTAATAATTGTATATATATATATATATATATATATATATATATATATATATATATATATATATATATATATATATATACATATATATATATATATATATATATATATATATATACATATATATACATATATATATATATATATATATATATATATATATACATATATATACATATATATATATATATATATATATATATATATATACATATATATACATATATATATATATATATATATATATATATATATACATATATATACATATATATATATATATATATATATATATATACATACATATATATATATATATATATATACATATACATATATATATATATATATATATATATATATATATATACATATATATATATATATATATATATATATATACATATATATATATATATACATATATATATATATATATATATATATTGTGACACCCTGTATTTCGCCTTTTTGTCCCTCCCCTAGCCTGGGGGTCTCTGGGGACGTAGGGGACGGATTTCCGCCCCTTCCTTCCCTCTTGGAGACCCCAAAGCTGCAAGACACATTCAGGTTCCGGTATCGGCGGATGGATACCCGTCGATGCACGGTCCCCAGGGCATGTGTACCCCTAAAAAGGTGTACACCGGCTCTGGGTATAAAAGACCGTGTTTCGATAGATTCTGGGTCCATTCTTTGATATCGAAACATGAAATAATTCATCAATGGTCCAGTGGCGAAAGCACGCCACAGTAACTCTTTCTCTGTTGTTCATGTGTTAATGGTTGGTCATGAATAAATAAGTATCGACGAACCTATCATCCGTCTCGCCTGTCTAATGATTCTTTTCAGCTACAGTGACGAAATCAAGAAATATCTACGAGAACGACCCCAGCACCAGTAGGACTCAGGTTGTATAACACAAACGATCTCTTAACAACAAGCGGTACCCGCTCGAGTTAAGAGATTCTACAACTGAGCCCCGTAACAAAAGCTCGACATTGTTACATTTGGTGGAGGTGCGGGGTACCTCAAAGATATTTCTTCGCTGCTGTGAAGAAGAGAAACGTCCGTCCGTCCAAAAGTAAACACGCCAATTGCCACGTGTTTTCTTCGTCCGTCCTTTTTGTTTTTCGTTACTTGTGGGAACCACGTGTACGAATTGTTGGGGCCATCCTACTAACCTAGGGCTCACAAGGGAACAACAATTCCATCCACGTGCTTCTTTGTCTTCGTTCAAGAGACTCGTAATTATCAGACTGTTCGTCAGCCTCCTTTGGCAGAGGGAAAACTCCGGGACTGTAGCCTGAGAACTACGAATCTCCGTCTTTTGTGTTTTTTCGTACCTTTTTGTGTATTCCACCACCTCCTGGATCTTTTCCTTTCGTTACCACGTGGCCCACCTCATTGAGACACCACCATCAACGGAAGGGAGACAACCAAGAACTTTAGAGCCGTCATCATCATTTCTTTGTGCACTGTTCATCAAAATAAAGTCGGTAACCGACCCATTCCTTTCTTCTTCTGCCATCTCAGCTACTAAAGAGGAGTCTTTGTTCCTCTTTACGTACTATTAGCCACGTGGGGTGTATACAAATACATCACTCCGGTAGCTCCGACTGCTCCAAGAAAAGAGGGAGTGGACTTACAAGACTTTATTTCGATTTCGTCACTTCATCATCCTTTTTGTGCCCAAATAAAGTCGGTAGCCGACAATCTGTTCTCCTTTCTCGAAATCTACACTGCTGGAAAGTGAATCTCTCTTCATTGTGCTATTAGTCACGTGGAGTGTATCTAATTCACTGCTCCGGTAGCTCCGATTACTCTGAGAGAAGAGGAAACATCGATTTGTAACTTTATTTCCGGTACATTTTCGTTTTCTTGTGTTCTTCTCAATTGTGCTTCTTCTTGTGCTACAAAAATAAAGTCGGTGACCGACCTCCTGTGTTCTTCTCATCAATCTACACTGCTGAAGACTGAATCTCTCTCCATTGTGCTATTAGTCACGTGGAGTGTATTTAATTCATCACTCCAACAGCTCCGATTGCTCCGAGCAAAGAGGACAGCCGGTAAAAACTTTATTTTTTTTTTGTACATCTTTCGTTCTTTCTTCGAAAAACTTCTCATCCACGTGGTCAAATACCATTAACCACGTGGTTTTAGAGGTTATTCACCTCCTTTTTCTGGGCTTCATTTATTTAAAGTCGGTCTCCAACCAATTTTCTCTTCACTCCGATCACTCCGTGTGCTCCGAAAAGAGAAAAATAACCGGTTACTACTTTTATTCATCCTACAAGCCTCTTCTACCCACGTGGTCTTCTTTTCCATCATCCCACGTGGTGTTTCAAGAGGTTATTAACCCTAGAGACTAGATCGGTAGCCGATCAACAACATAAATAAAGACTTTTTCTGCAATCCTACACTGGAATCAGATCTGGACACGAACTCTATCGCACAATCAGTACGATATCATCCCAGATCTGTTCCCCATCGTTTAGGACTACGAAAAACACACCCACTACCTGGACCATCGACAACAATGGCCCAAGCATCCAACCCACAGCTAACACTCAACGGTGGAGAGGGTTCTAACAACCCTCCTCTCAACCCAGATCCTACTCAACCCTCGCAACCTTCTCAAACTTCTCGTTCTTCGCAAACTTCTACGCAGACGCTGCTACCTAGACAAGGCCATCGCATCCTCTCAGGAAGTGATACATCGGACGTGTCCAACGGCAGCCAGGGTGATCATCGCCCAAAGCGGAAGAAGACAAAGACACCAAAGTCACCCCAACCAAACCTCTCGCAGCCAGAAAACATGGATCTCTCTGAAATCATCAGGCTTTTGTCCGCCCTGGGAACCCAGCTGACCACTCAGCTGTCTACCAGTCGCTCTAAGCCAGGATCATCATGGAGTAGACACCCATCTACACCTCGAGAGACCGAACCTCAACGATACTCGAACCCAGAGCCACAAATAGACCACCACCGACCAAGCACAAGTTCCTACGAACCACTGCCTGCAAGGAGGACCTATCCAATGACTCCGGGACCTCCGAGGACATCGACAGCTCACCAACCCTACCCTGAGGCTCGACACCGGGAAGCGGATCGACCGCGTCCCCGACCAATCGAGCCTAGATATTATGACTACACCTCAAGCGGGTCGGACAACGGCGGTGACCGCCCGAGTCCGCCTCTCGACGACTATGACCGAAACTCCATTTATGCTCCGCAATTTCCTCCTCGAGAGCGCCGCCACAGGGACCAAGGGCCAAACCCCAATGCCATAGGGCGAGGCCAGGTCCTGGATGGTGTCTATAGGGCACCACCCAGAGTACTTACTGTGGAGGAGCTCAATAAGAAGTATGGAAGCCGCCACCCTGCCAACTCCGTTAAAAAGTTCGATGGGTTAGGCTCCTTCCGTGCCTTCTTGGAAGAGTTCGAAGAAGTTGCCAATCTGCATCGATGGGATGACCACCACAAGGAGGACTTCGTAACCACCTGCTTCACCGGATCAGCTCGCTCGTGGCTCAGCAAGCTTCGCTATCGCCACCCTGACTTGACCTGGTCTGAACTCAGGAAGAGGATGACCTCCGCTTTCGGCAAACCAAACGAACGAACTCTACTGGAAAAACGCTACTGGGAACTACGCCAAAAGGAAGGAGAGAGCACTCAGGCCTTCATTTGGAAATTCGCCGAATTAGGGGACAAAATTTACCCTGAACTGTCCGACGAACTCCGAATCAACCAGCTCCGACGCTCGCTCCATCCGACGATCCAAGACGCAGTGGACTCCGCCCCAACACATTCGTTCAGCTCCTTCAAAGAAGCTGTACTAAGAATGGAAGCGATCCTCTACTCCAAGGATAAGTGGCCCCTAGCTCCGGAAGCAGTAGATGGCCTTCCAGAGAGTAAGTCAACTAAACCCGATGGGGAGCAACGTGCGGTGACCGCACCAGCTCCTCGAGACAACCGACCTAGACAACCGAATGCGAGAAGATCCTACACTGCCCCACAACCTAAATCAGGGGGTCCACAAGCTCCAATAAGCTCGGCCCCTGGCCCTCGCCGCGATGCGCCGGTAACGACCATCGACAAGAGCAAGGCCACCTGTTATCAATGTGGACAACTAGGACACTTCTCCCGCGAATGCAAGCAACCAAAAAGGAATTTGGAAGTGAAACAGTATGGAGGAATCGTTGAACACCCAGGGGAGGACCTGGCTGAGACTGATATTATCAGCGAGGATGGTATCGAATATGCCCTCATCAGTTTGGGAGGACAACTTCGTAAAATCGCCCTCGAAGCTCCGCCACCAACTCCTGTTGTAGAAGACATCCTCGACGATTCCGAAGACTACTTACCCATCGCAGTCATCAGCCCATCCGCTCATCCCAAGCTGGAACCCTGGACTACCATAGACCTGGACCTCTGGAATGAGATAATGGAAGCTTTCGACTCCGCCAATTCCAATTTCGGTTGCCGAGAAGACAGGACAGTTATGATCATCACACCTGGAGGCAAAGCTCCCAAAAAGGGGCGAGCCTGTTGCCGAACCATGATGCAGGATCTGTATCAGAAACTAGCAGCCAGCTGTGATGTGAAAGAACTTGGGGCCCACGACGCTAGTCTCAACAGCCCCCGGATATTGGTCTCCATCAATGGCCGAGAAATCCGGATGCTGGTAGATACAGGAGCCCATAGCAGTGTCCTCTCCGAATGCATCGCGAACGAACATGACCTCAGAATCGAACCCATGCCAAGAGCTCCAATGATTGAAGGAGTAGGAGGTGCCACCATCAACATAGTGGGCCAAGTCAATGCTACAGTGGAAGTTGGTGCAAAACGTGCCCAAGGACCACTGTATGTCATCGAAGGACACCGAGAAGCCATCTTAGGTCGTGACCTAGGAAAAGCTCTTCACCTCAGTGTCTCCATGACCACAGACAAGGTCTATTGTGAGGATGACCTCTTCAACTCCGTTCTCCGTCGCCAATGTGTGGAAGCCTATGTGGGAAGTGCCCTTCAGGAACAACCACCGTCTGACAACGACAGCAATCTATTGGAACTTAAGTGTACACAGCGGATCGAGCAACACCTAGTAGTGTTGAGCCACACCCGACTTAATGGAGGAGGAATCGCCCTAGTGGAGGTTAAAGCCTCAAAGATTTTGAAAGAAAGTGACTTCTTCGTCATCGTACCGGATGAAAAACTCAAGGCCAACCGAGGAATTTTCGTGGCACCTGGTCTTATGCAAGGCCAGAACGAAGCCACCTTCAAAATCGAGGTCTTCAACACCAACAAGACGCCGGCCACCCTCCAGAAAGGCGAAGTATTGGCTCACATGCAATATGACTATGACTGGGAGATCGTAGCGGACACCGCTACCATCCCAGTGCGATCAGTGTCGGTGACCGATCCTGAAGACCTTAAGAAATTTGACGAGAAACTGCAGCTCGGACCCCAACTCCGTATTGGTCAGAGGCGCATCCTGACAGATCTCTTGCAGTCATATAGAGATGTCTTCGCTCTAGAAAATTCAGAACTAGGGTGCACCAACCTCACCAAACATCGAATCGATACGGGAGACCATGCTCCGGTGCGGGAACCGCTCCGAAGATGTGGTCCAGAGCAGCGAAAGATCGTCAAACAGACGGTGCAAGAAATGTTGGACAGCGGAGTAGCACGCCCATCAAAATCTCCTTACGCCTCGGCAGTTGTCCTGGTGAAGAAAAAAGATGGACAATGGAGATTCTGTGTGGACTACCGCCGTCTGAATAACATAACGAAAATCGACAATTACCCCTTACCTCGGATCGATGATGCCCTGGACTCCCTACGAGGAGCCCGAATCTACGCAACCTTGGACATGATCTCCGGATACTGGCAGTTCGAAGTAGCCGAAGAGGATAAAGAAAAGACTGCGTTCATCACCCCCGGAGGACTCTTCGAATTCAATCGAATGCCCTTCGGACTGAGTAACGCACCTGCAACCATGCAACGAGCATTGGACATCCTCTTGGCAGGCTACAAATGGGAAACCTGCCTGGTGTATCTTGATGACATCATCGTCTTCGGAGCTACGTTTGAGGAGTTTATCGATCGACTAAGAGTAATTTTGGAGCTACTTCAAAGTGCTGGACTGAAACTTCATCCTGAAAAATGTTTCTTTGGATATGAGGAAGTGCTCTATCTTGGGCACATCATCTCCAAAGATGGAGTCCGTCCAAACCCCCAGAAAGTAGCAGCGATTTCCGAGTTAGCGGCACCCGTTAACTTGAAGGAAGTCCGGCGATTCCTTGGAATGGCTGGCTTCTACCGACGATTCATTATCAACTTTGCTCACATTGCAAAGCCTCTGACAGATCTGACCAAAAAGGAATTGCCATTCGAATGGACAGTAGATAGGGAAGCTGCATTCGAAGTGTTGAAAAAGAGACTTACCATGGCACCTGTGTTGGCAGTGTACGATCCGGAAGCCGAGATCGTGATGCACACGGACGCCTCTGGATATGGCATTGCCGCCATACTTTACCAGAGGGGTCGAAACAAGGCCCTCCAAATGTTGGGCTGCGTTTCGAGAGTCCTCCGTGATGCAGAGTTGAATTACTCCACCACCGACAAAGAATGCCTGGCAGTAGTATATGGCGTGGTTAAATTCCGGCCATATCTATTCAACAAACCTTTCACCATAGTTACTGACCACCATGCCCTGTGCTACCTAAAAACAGCACAGAGATTACAAGGTCGACTAGGGAGGTGGCAACTCTTGCTGCAAGAGTACAATTACACAGTGGTCTACAAGGCTGGAATCACCCATGTAGATGCTGACTGTATCTCTCGCAGTCCGATTGATGTGCCTGATGATTGGAGATTGCAAGCAACCCCAGATGACTTGGATGACAGCGTGATTTATGCTGTCACCCTCCGATGGGATTGGGCCCAAGAGCAAAAGAAAGATCCCAAACTAACAAAGATCATCGACGAACTCAGACAGACCCCAGAGTCGGAACTCCACAAGATTTACGTCATTGTGGAAGGAATCTTGAGTGCTTTGGTTTACCATGGCAGCGTTGTCCCTAAACTTGTGACAGTGGTACCGCAACAGCTGGTCCAAGAGGTGCTTCACCTCCTGCACGACAGTCCGGAAGCCGGACACTTTGGACAGGACAAGACTCTAGAAAAAGTCTGTCAGAGATTCTTTTGGAATACCTGGAAAAAGGACACGATCGATTTTGTACGCACCTGTGAGGTTTGCCAAAAATGCAAAGTACCTCAATCCAAACTGCCTGGTTTCTTGCACGAAATGCAAATCGGAGACCCGGGTGAATGCTGGGGGATTGATTATATCGGTCCCCTGCCTAAGTCACTGGGTGGTGTGAAACACATCATCCTAGCAGTTGACTATGCCACCCGATTCTGTTTTGCCAAAGGTGTTCACAGCCAGACAGCCAAGGTGACAAGAAACTTTGTAAAAGATACATTGGTTCACCTTATGGGAACTCCCAGGCGCATTATTACCGATCGAGGAACACCCTTTACCGCCAAGGAAACACAGGAATTTTTCGATGAATTGAGCATCCAACATTCTACGACGACAGCATACTTTCCACAAGGGGATGGCCTAGCGGAAAGAACAAATAAAACCATCATGCAAACAGTTAAGCGACTCTTGACACCTGAGAAAAGCCAGAAGGACTGGTATTTCAAGTTGCAAGCAGCCGTGTTTGCATACAATAATTCTCTACATGGATCTACGAAATACACTCCTCACAGGCTGATGTTCGGAAGAGAGGCACGCTTGCCAGTCGACAACCGAGCCCCTCTACTACCAAAAGTCATGGACCCTAACCAAGACAATCCATCTGCGGTAACCGCTGACGAATTGGAATCCGCCAAATCCAATCTTCATGAGGCTCATCTCAGGCAAAAGAAATACTACGATGCCAGGAGAAAAACGCCTCATGACTATCAAATTGGGGACCAAGTATTGGTTAGAGACCATAGGATTGTACCCGACGAGACCAAGAAGCTTCGGTATGCTTACAGAGACGGCTATACCGTCTCCAAAATTGTTAGCGACACGGTTCTGGAACTAGAACACGAGGACACTCTTGGAAGAATTATTCGAGACACGGTAAACATCGTGCATATCAAACCCAAACACTCGAGGACGAGTATCTTAGGAAAGGAGGGGGGAGAAATAGACGTGGACACAAGCCCACCTCTACAACCAACCAAACCCCTACAACCTACCATACCTCAAAATTTTTCCAAAAACGAATCCTCCGAAGCAGCATCCGCAAAAGAACCACCCACCGGAACTTCAACTCCCGCAGAAGATCCAAAACCACAAAACAAAAAGAAAAAATTAAAACTGAAAACAAAAAATTCATCGTTGGAATCTGCCGCTAAAAACGAGGCGGAAATAAAAAGCAAAAACAACGATGGAATTTCACCAAAAATACTCACTATCAAGACCATCCATATGATTGAAGACGAAAAACCACATGTCCAGCACATGGAATCATCAAGATCAACGTCCTCAATCATAAACATAAACAAAATAGTAGCGGTAACCGCTACCCACGCCTTCAGACATAAAAATCACGTGGCCACCCGGAAGCACCCAGCCAAACCCCCGAAAGAGCTGCCACCGAAGGAACGGCCCCAACTGGACCACCAATGCTCCAAAAGAGACTCTTCTCCGAGATGGCACCGCTCTCCGCCACGTCACCACAGCCACCACCATCAAGGTCATCGGGAGTTCCACCGTCGGCCACAAGACCTCCGCCATCAACTCAAGGCTAGGACCAAAATAGGCCACCCGGCAGCCCGCCCACTGATGGAGGTACCCGTACCAAAACCCGAACCGATGCCGACACCTCCGCCCACGAAGACCACTACCACCACGCCGTCACCTGTCTCCACTGAGAGGGAATATTTCCTCTCCCAACAGAAAAAGATGACAGACCTTGTTTTGGACTTCGCTAGGCGAGGGTGGAATCCTCGCAAGACATTGGGGATCCCTCCCCTTGAGGACCGACCACCTATATCGGCGAAGAGTCAGAAGAAGAAGCCCAGACAACGTGCTCGAGATATGGCCCGAGCAACTCTGTTTCGGGCCCAACGTGCCCAGTCGTCTGGAGATGCGGGGACCGCGCCTCCTGCTTCCATCACCAATCTCCAGGGCCACATTGACGGATGGGTCGTCGCCTGTTGGAACGAACTGCTGCCGTGATATGCGCCTTCTCCCAACCACCTATTCGGGACGATAGATTCTCTCGCAAGAAACTGCTCGCGAGCCACATATAAAGAAAAAAATAATAAATAAAAAAAAAAAAGAAAAAGAAAAGAAGTGCTTGTTGTTGTGTTGTCCCTACTGTGTTCTTCGTTTTGTTCGCGAGAGACTACTCACGAATCTTTCATTCATATTCATTTTTTTTATTTTACCCCGTTGGGTTTTTGTTCCAATTGTTATTGTTTTTTTTATCGTTCGGGAAATATTTGTGGTTGCGTTCATATTGTTTCTATTACCCCGTTGGGTTTTGTTTACTTGGGTTTTTGCGTTTTGTTCCTTGGTTACCCTGTTGGGTTTCCTTTTCGTTTTTATTATCCCCCTCGTCCCGGGGATATTCATTTCCTTTTTTTTTCCTTGTAATGTTATTTTTGACTTGTTGAAGGGATGGTTGATACGAACTGTATCAACCCCTCTTTCAACATGTATGTACTCATTAGTGACATGCCGAACCACTAGACCACTTCCCTAGAACTACAGTTTGTGGCATGCCTCCCGGCTCTGAAGCACGAGGACGTGCTTCACGCCAAGTTGGGGGGTATGTGACACCCTGTATTTCGCCTTTTTGTCCCTCCCCTAGCCTGGGGGTCTCTGGGGACGTAGGGGACGGATTTCCGCCCCTTCCTTCCCTCTTGGAGACCCCAAAGCTGCAAGACACATTCAGGTTCCGGTATCGGCGGATGGATACCCGTCGATGCACGGTCCACAGGGCATGTGTACCCCTAAAAAGGTGTACACCGGCTCTGGGTATAAAAGACCGTGTTTCGATAGATTCTGGGTCCATTCTTTGATATCGAAACATGAAATAATTCATCAATGGTCCAGTGGCGAAAGCACGCCACAGTAACTCTTTCTCTGTTGTTCATGTGTTAATGGTTGGTCATGAATAAATAAGTATCGACGAACCTATCATCCGTCTCGCCTGTCTAATGATTCTTTTCAGCTACAGTGACGAAATCAAGAAATATCTACGAGAACGACCCCAGCACCAGTAGGACTCAGGTTGTATAACACAAACGATCTCTTAACAACAAGCGGTACCCGCTCGAGTTAAGAGATTCTACAACTGAGCCCCGTAACAAAAGCTCGACATTGTTACAATATATATATATACACATATATATATATATATATATATATATATATATATATACATATATATATATATACACAAATATATATATGTATGTATATATATATATATATATGTATATATATATGTATATATATGTATATATGTATAAGAGTGATAAATGATTGGGAAATAACTGAAATGAAGAACAAATCTGGAATGGGGGTAAGAATAGTGCAATTAGTATGTTTTTGTTCTGCTACTAGTAAGACCTTTCTTAAAAATGTATACGTATAAGTTGTCTTATTGTTCTCCCGTGGTACTCCGCAAATGTAGAGATGAACTTCCCAAATTGCTCTGGACACTTCACAAAAATTTCACACATCCTTGATTTTCCCAAAAAACTAAACTTCCCAATAAACTCCTAAACTTCCCCAAAACTCTTAAACTTATCCAAAACTTCCTAAACTTACCCAAAACTTCCTAAACTTACCCAAAACTTCCTAAACTTACCCAAAACTTCCTAAACTTACCCAAAACTTCCTAAACTTTCCCAAAACTCCTAAAGTTCCCAAAAAGGAACTCAGAAAATTCTCCCCAAAAAATACCATGCTAGCCCCCAACCTTTCGTAGCCCCCCGAAAAAGGATTGCCTGACTCGCTCATTTTCTTCTTCATGTTTTTCTGTATTTTTAGGACCTATTTTTAATTTGTCCTTTGGACCATCATATATGTTTGTTACGAGCATGTCTTCTGTGTCATCTATTGTTATCTTTATTTTCTTTCTCTAATGACTTTGTTTTTGTTTTTCTATTCCTACTACAGTATATATTGATTCTCTTTATTTAGGACATGTGGGCTTCAATGTTTCATCTCTTTATTAATAATGGTTATTTCGTTTTCCTGATTTTTGTTCCTCAAAAATAATTGAGAACTAATTTCTTTTACTTTCCACGTTAGGTGATTATTATTTAAGTTGTGGACACCTAACACATTTTTTATGTTCAGAGCCATTTTTATGTTAAGGAATCTGACTATAGCTGCATGCTTCCAATCATCACCCTATTAGCGCATCATTACCCCCATAGAAGAATAGACGTTGAAGATCAGTTACTCCAAGTCTGAACGGATCAAAACTGGAGTTCGAAACGTATCTGGCCACCAATCAAATAACGAATCACAGTCAGTCCTTTGTAATGCTCTGCTCCTGGTCGTTTCCTATCCTCTGAAGAAAAACCCATACTAATCCATATACTTCCATTAAGAGACTTAAATTATTAAAATAATATTAATTAAATATTAATTTAAATTAAATTAAATATTAATATTATATTAATAAAATAATATAATATTAATTGTCTTGAGATTCAAGATTTTAACCACCCTCTCTTGTTATTCACTAAAATCTGGCACTGTACTTTTTCACAAAAATGTCTATAGTTTTGATAGATCTCTGAGCTCAGCAAATAGCTTTATATTACACGGCCAATTAAAGCCCCTTCCTTCTTACCTCCATTTCTAACTTTTTCCTAGCACATTTCCTGTCCTCATTCCTACATTTCCATAAAACAGGCTTTCATATCTCACAGCTACACAAACTATTTTGTAGAGGCCCTCTTTAAGATTAAATCTCATGAATCATGGTATATGCTTTTACATATGCTGATTACATGATTTTGTTTATCAATTTTAGGAATCCTTCCTAAATACTTCCCCAGTCAACTTGCCATAACTGCATCTCTGACATTTTAATGTCTTTCTTAATCCAACTTTTGGGTAATGGATGTTCCATTTCTTCAGTCAGTTCGGTTACCTTTTTGTTGTTGCCATTAATGCATCTGCTCTTCCATTTCCTTCTAACCCAGCATGTGCTTTAATTTTCTAAGAGCGGTACTTAATCTCGTTATAATTTTCCCAAGCTTCGAACACACTCCTATATTTTATACTTCCTTCCGATACAACCACGAGTGCTGAAATGGAATTTGCAGCAATAAGGATTTTATTCCCAATCTGTGGGTAACCTTCTACATATTTTAATGCCACTAAAAGTGCACCAACTTTAGCTTCGAAAAACAGTACACCTGTCACCCCTTCCCGCACGCTTCCACGGGTGGACAACTAAACAAAGAGAAAACCACTATGGTAGGTTGTCACCCTTTGGTTCAACACATTTCACTAACTTAAGTTATTGGCATTATGGTATATGGCATTAATATAAGTCAAGCTAGACGTCTTAAGCCATTTTTTTGCTCCGTGAGGTTGCCAACTGCTACACTTCTTGCTTCATTGTGCGGGCGCCAATGGCTACACTTGTTTCTTCTTTGTGTGGGCGCCAATGGCTACACTTGTTGCTTTTTTGTGTGGGCGCCAATGGCTACACTTGTTGCTTTTTTGTGTGGGCGCCAATGGCTACACTTGTTGCTTTTTTGTGTGGGCGCCAATGGCTACACTTGTTGCTTTTTTGTGTGGGCGCCAATGGCTACACTTGTTGTTTCTTTGTGTGGGCGCCAATGGCTAAGCTTGTTGCTTCTTTGTGTGGGCGCCAATGGCTACACTTGTTGCTTCTTTGTGTGGGCGCCAATGGCTACACTTGTTGCTTCTTTGTGTGGGCGCCAATGGCTACACTTGTTGCTTCTTTGTGTGGGCGCCAATGGCTACACTTGTTGCTTCTTTGTGTGGGCGCCAATGGCTACACTTGTTGCTTTTTTGTGTGGGCGCCAATGGCTAAGCTTGTTGCTTCTTTGTGTGGGCGCCAATGGCTACACTCTGCTTTATTGTGTGGTTGCCAGTGGCTACACTCTGCTTTATTGTGTGGTTGCCAGTGGCTACACTCTGCTTTATTGTGTGGTTGCCAGTGGCTACATGCTGCTTTTTTGTGTGGGCGCCAATTGCCTCACTTTTTGCTCCTATGTACGGAAGAGCCAACGACTGCGCCACCCAAGTATACTTTTGATTATAAACAAGGGTGTTGGTTCTTTGACATACTGTATAGTGGTGACTGTGTGAGTCCTATTTAGGCACTAGAATGTATGTCCTGGATTGTAAATACATTTGTTAGAAAACAATGATTTTGGTGAGAATCTCGAAGTTTGTACTTTTTTTGGACAATGGGACCATGAAAACATTCATAGAAACCACGGTTTTCTTTTCAATAAATTGTGAATATATATATTGTACCAATGTATATACACATGACAACAACGGTTCCTTTTAAATTTTGTAACTCTTCCCAAGTTCCCACCATCGTTTTCCCCTTTTCTTTTTTTGCCTCCTGTGGACAGAGTCGCCCCACAACAAACATCTAGGTTTTATTTTTAACAAAAAAATAAAAAAGGTTGCCGGTAACTATAACCACACGTGTCAATTGAGCCACTTTGCGACTCAAATCGAGCCATTAGGAGGTCATTGTTTGGAAGTTTTGTGTCAATCGACAAATGGCAGCGGTAAAGTTTGTCCTAGTCACTATTTGATTGCAGGGTATCACTGACCATAACAGCACCTCCTGCTGTTCTTGTGTCCTCGCAATATATTCAAAAGAAGGGGGGAAACTTATCCAAGGTAGAGAGAAAGCTTAAAGGCTATGTGGCCCATGTGGTCACCTGCTTCTTTAGGCTCTAAATTCATGCTAGTACAGACATTGAAGTACAATGTTGAACTTTTTCCAAGGGTTTAGGAGAAATGTGAAGCAGCAACAGCAGTAGTACTGAGTATGAGAACACAAACTTCTAAATGTTTTATTTGAAAACTGCTGGAAGGAATTATGTCTATCTATGGCATTATGTGGTGTTAGTTTAAAAAAGTTCTAATATCTTTGGAAATTTAAAAAAAACGACTTGACTTGCTTTATAAACATCCTGGAGTTCTTGTAGCCTAATTATTGAAAGTAATACGATTGTCATTAGACAGCAAAAATTGTCATATCTAGCTCATAAAATTCTAACGGTCACAAAATATCATTATGACATATGATTGCCATTGGCTGTTATACGGAATTATATGATAGTCATAAAATGATTTGAGCACAACAATGACATCATAATGTATGCTTGTCACAATTTTATGACTTTTTTTCTGTAATGAGGTCCTCGTTTTAAGATGCGTCACGCTTGATGTACATAGCGAGAATTGAATTTGTTGCAATAATTGAAGACATAATTAACTTAATTGCAAAATTGGGTTATAAATTCAATTTTTTTGAAAATTATGTTTTTATATTCATATTTTTTATTTTTCATTGCTTTTTTTTTGGGGGGGGGGGGGGGGGGGGGTTGGGGATTTTTCGTATTTAAAGTTTTTTTTTTTAGATTTTCAAAACGTCAATGAAGAATCTCCTTTAGTGATTTAATTATGCATATTTTTTAATAAATAGTTTCAAAATTTTGATTTTATTTATTGCTTATGTTTTTTTTTCTCGTCAGAAAATGTTGATTTGTTTCTTCCAGAATTTTTCAAATATGATCCCTATTATGAAATTTCGAGTCCTTTCCAAATGTTTTTCCTTTTTTTGGTTCATAAAATTTCTAACCGTTGGTGCTAATGCATTGTAACGAGCAATCATATTCCCACTACTAAAGAAAGACTTTTCTTTTCTTCCAAATCTAGTCCTATATACAGTAGCCTACGGACTGTCTTAAGCATGTCTTTATGCCATATTTATACATCCATTGTATCTTTTTGAGCTTATTGTTGAAGTTAGAAATTCTTTGTCTTGTGTGACTAATTTATGCATTCCTAAGATTTGCAGATGTTATCTTGACCACTTTGTGATTCACAGAAATGATGAAGACAAAAGAAACAGTTGAGAGAAAAAGAGAGAGAGAGAAAAAGAAAAAAAAAAAGAACAATAGTTAACCACCTTGGACCCAAACCCTCCCAAAAAAGATAAGACTTTTTATGAAAAGGCCTTTTTTTTCTTCTACTGAGAGCCTTTGGGGCACTGTTGAAAAACAACGTTCAACATTTCGTCACAACATGGAACTTCTATGGCGTCACGCTTTAACGTGACAACCAAAGAAGAAGATAAAAATGCTTTTGGACATTCTGAGGAATAATATCTTATGTGGAGACAAGTGCTGTCCAAATGTGGGCTCAACTTTGCCTATCTTTAAAAATAAATGAATGGCATATCTAACAGAAGGAAGTGGCAGTCAAATGATGCAAAATCCATAAAGGGCAAACCAAAACACCCTAATTTTTTTTTTGGTTATTCTCTTCTCCAACCCCCTTCCTCACAAAACATTTCTATATGTTTTAATACATTGATAAGGACCTATTGTCAAAACAGGACAGGTTTTTGGAAGGACTTTCTCTCATCTAGACATTAGTCAAGTCAGTGAGGGCTGATGACCACCCTTAACTTTATTTTCAGTTGTGCACAATATGTGGCTATAACTTTATTGGTCCTGTCTATTGTTCACCCTTAAATGAAACTCAAAAAAGCCATCATTTGCAAAGAAAAGGAGGACCAGGTACAATAAAAAAAGCCACAAGAAAAAAAAAAGGATAACGAAATTCTCAGGGTGGTACACGAGTATGTGTGCACGCTCGTGTACGGGATGTCTCAGAACCTAACACTCTCTCGTGTTTGTTGATTATTTCCGAAAGTATGAAAGGTACACATTTGAAATTTAAGGTGGTTGTTACAAACATACATAAATGTAGATCTGCAGAGAATTGAAAAGATTGGCTGGAAGTTTTGATAAAATAATTAAAGTTTAAAAAATTGTTTCCTCCAAGAAATAAATAAGAATTTAAACTTCAGTTTTTTTTAAAAAAAAAATTCATTAACTTTTTTTAATTAGTTATTAATTTATTTTATTTACTGTGTAGCTACATTTTGTTATATTTTTCACAACCACCATTATTTTCATTTGTGTAGTACTTGTAATTTATGAGATATTTAATTTTAAACGATTTAGTAGCATTTTTGACGCATTGGTTTTTGAGACATACTGTATAAGAGAGAAGGGGAGGAACGTTTGAATGGAGGGACAGGTTAAGTTTGGAAGAAAAAAAAAGATAAGAAGCTGATGAACAGTTTGCAATTTTGACAATTGTATGCCACCAAACTGGCCCCATAGTGATGATGATAAACATTACTGAAGATCGGTCATGGACCATTAGGTACATATATTACTTATCCTAATCATTGTTGACTTACACATAAATAAAACGGTTTTCTCATCTTTCAGAATGAAAATTTCTATGGACTTTTTTCTTGTCAGAAGCTGTTTTAAGTGAACTCCAATGTGTGTATTGTGTACATCAGGGAGGTCTCAAATATGTGACCCACAGACGGATTTTTATGTGGCCAGATTATTGATTTTTTTTATTGTTCCTGAAATGGAACCTCTTTTTTTAAGGATATATTAGGGTTATTATTATATATTGCAAAATAAGTTGATTTATGTTGATTATATTTGTGGCCCAAATTCAAGAAAAGAAAAATTTGAATTTTGAAACCTTTAATCAGGGTTTCAACACAACAAATGTCTTGTTTTATTCTGTACATTTGAACAGAATTTTACTATGTTGACATCCTGCTCAAGAGGGTTCAAGTTGAAGTCCAAGTGTTTTATTTACTTCTTGAATTTGAGTCTTCATGTATTTAATGTATTAAAATTATACATATTTATGATAATTAAAGGCAAAAGTTAAATTTACGTCACCTTCATGTAAAATGAGTTTAAGACCCCTTGGTGTTTGTGTTGGGACAATTCAACTATCAGAGAAATTTGCTAAATTTGATTTACTGATAGTCTTGTCTCATGCTAAATTTTGTACTCATCTTTGTTCCTAGAAGTGTTTGATGTTGGAACTCATTTCCAAGGTGAGTTAATACTTTATGAATTAAATTGTTTTCACAAATCTGCACCAGAGAATTTTGCGATTCTTTTGAAGTTTAGACTATAGTTTTCTCATTTTCATAATACATTTTGCATTTTGCATTTGGATTCTTATCCTTTTGCTGCAGGCCTATGTTGCTGTCTACAAAGTGTTTTTTTTTTCTAATTAAAATATTGAAAATACAAGCTTTTAAACAATTAATTGACCACCACTGAATACAATCCGGTCATTCTTAGGTGATCTGACAAAAATTTCCCGCTTTCATTTGTCTTTCTTTGTTTTAATGCAAATACAGGATGATTCAAATGTCTTCATACATAGGGAATTCTGAAATGCCTTTCTTTATCTAAAGAAGGTTGTTTAAAAGTCATTCTCATGGTCGGAGCTGTCGCAAGGTTGCAAGCAATTAGAAACGCATCCGTATGGGTTTTCAAAAGAATAGCAACCTTACAGAGGCGAGTTTTGTAAATAAATTGAGTTTGATAAAAAAAAGTGCCTATTTTTTCTATGAATATAGATATTTCAATCACTCTGTAGAATCGACACAAAACCAAATGTTTTATATATTTAGCTTTGTCTGTCTGTGTATAACGATGTACAAACAAGGACAAAAACATTTGAGCACGTCGGAATTTATTTAAATTTAAATGAACCGGTTTTTTCTCTTTATGTTGCACTCTCCCGATCCAAGAACCCAAACAATATTAAGGTGCTTATTTATAAAAACAAAATGCAAGCGGACAAGGCAAATTACTTCATGACAATCGGTCATTCACACAAAATTAAACTTAGATACTCCCGTCATTTATAACGGGTTACCTTACTAGTATTTAAATACTGACCAAATGGGACATTTATTCGAATATTTCTTGCAATTGTGTCTAAGAGCCCTAAGTAATTCAAAGTCTTCCTTTTAATGTAATTAATTTACAAGTTAAAAATGTTGTATTTTATATATTTTGTGTGTCTTATTTGAAAAATGGTGCTTCCTTATTGTGTTGTTTTATATACATGTATATTTAAATAAAACTTAATCTAGTTATTAACACATTAATTGTTTATGTTTATGCATGCAAAAGAGACATTTTGCTATTTCTTTTTTTTTTTTAAAGTGGAATTAATGAGTTGCTTAAAAATGACACTTGACAAATGTTTTTATTTCTGGTTGTCTTTCTTCAGATTTTCTTTTAACTTCTTTGCACAAATGTCAGAAAACTTCATGAACCTTTTTTTTTAAAGAATGTTTTTCTAAAATCACCTAACACAAATTTCAATATAATTACCACTCATCTGTTGTAATTATAAAATTAAAATTGATTTTGAACATTTATTTTGATTGAAATTTAAATTAAAAAATAATGTCCATATCATTAAATAATCTCATCATCATCATAATCATCATGATGTGATGTTAAATAATTTCATTTTAATGACATGACATTTAAGGAAAAATTACAAACAATTTTGTTAAGTTGACACTTGAGTGCAATAATGGCACTGTAATTATATATAAATGTAAATATATAATGAAAAGTTTCTAATTGAGAGGAGGGGGGATTATTATTATTATTATTATTATTATTATTATTATTATTATTATTATTATTATTATTACTATTATTATTATTATTATTATTATTATTATTATTATTATTATTATTATTATTATTATTATTATTATTATTATTATTACTATTATTATAATGTATATCGTTATGTAAACTTTTGACATGTTTGCGTATTTTCTACAAACAAATGTCGTATTTACTTTTCTGAACATGAAAATTCATCCTGTGTTGAAATACTAATTACAACAATTTGTGACATATAATAAGGAAGGATAATCATGTTTTTCTCCATCTCATAGCTCTCAACACAGAAAGATATATCTATCTTATCGATCTTTTACTGTTTTTTTTTGACAACTATAAAACAAAACATGTCATGTTTATATTGTTTTATAAAGTCTGTATATACAGTAATGCTGCTGCTGATGATGATGAAAATTACTTTTCATTTTCTAGTGACTTTTCTGTCAACAATATACAAACACTCTGGCAACATAATACATGTTTCATAAACTTTGAAGAAAAAAAATTCATTTTGAATTCCATCTGCGCCTCTGCAACTATTGTGCATATATGCATTACAAAATGGTGGCCACATTCCTAAATTTTAATTATTAGTTAATGGTTTGCATAAGAGGGTGTGATATAGGTCTACTATAAGGAGGCTATTGCCTTTTTTTCTGAGCGTTGCTAATGTTGCGATCTCTTGGTTAATAATTGGAATTTAAAAATGTGGAAAGAGTTTCCCAAAAACAAACAAACAAGAAAAGCTAAACAAGCGCCAAAAGAAGCCAACAGCGCCACAAGTAGCGAACAAACGTTCAGTGTTTGTTTCATTTGGCGTTTATTTTAGAAATTATATATATATATATACTATATAAATATAGTGGGGTAACCCGTCCTAAATGACGGGAACACAATTCTAGTTTAATTTTGCTACTAAAATTATTTAACTATTTCATTCAAATACTTCTTTTTATTTAAATACTTCATTATAAATGACATTTTGTGTGAATGTCCGGTTGTCATGATACTCATGAAGTAATTTGCGTTCACCGCTTGCATTTTTTATAAGCACCTTACTATTGTTTGGGTTCCTGGATTAAATTTAAATTAAATTTAAATAAAAATTCCGACTTGCTTAAATGTTCTTGTCCTTGTTTGTACAGCGTTATACACAGACAGACAAAGCTTAATATATATATATATATATATATATATATATATATATATATATATATATATATATATATATATATAATATATTAATATATTAATATATAATAATAATAATCATCATTTAAATAATATTTTAATAATCAATTAGTCGGTATGTCCAGTGGTTCTCAAAACTTTTTTCGCTCACGACACAGTATATTTTGGTCACGACCCAGTTTTGCTCCTTCTTTAATTAGGAGGAGCAAGACTGGATCCTGATGTCGTCTGCTAGAATGCTGTAGTAGGCAGCCCGGCAGACGACATGAACTCCAGGTAGGGTCACTGTCAACCCCCAGATGGAGCAGCCTGGGGGTACTTAATGGCAAGGCAGCTATTAGGGAGGGGGATTGTGATTAGACCCTGAAAGGTGAGAGGATGTGGGATGCTCTTCCTGAATGGCGTTCAAGATGGCCGCCATCGTGATCATCTCTTTGTTTTTTGTGGCTACTTTGGAGGTGTTCTTTGTGTTTCCCTGCTGGGCATCTTGCCCACATCTTTGCATATTTATTAATTACCACTGAGTAAGTGTTTATCTTTTAATAAATATTCTTTTATATTTAACTACACACTGTGTCTGTGTCACTTACTAGGAAAGTATGTGCAGGGAGGGTGGGGTTACGGCGATGGGGTTACAGTGATGGGAATATGCCGGCACTTCACCATCTTCTTTCCGTCCTGTATGGCCAGTACTTCGCATCAGTTCCATGGTAGGATCCATCGGGGATCTACCGGGGGTCTCGTTGTGGATCGTCGGCCTTTCATCCGGTGATGTGCGGCGTGGAGTACTCTGGACTGTTGCTACCCAGGGACACCGTGGTGCAAGAGGTCAGCTAGTTCTCCAATCCCGGCCCTTAACGGAGTCTGGATAAGAGTAAGACGGAGTAGTTTTACCGGGTATTGCATTGAACCAAAGTCGGGTTGTTACATTTTTTGTTTATAGTGTGCCGTGATTTATCCAATGTGTGACTACAGCAGACACTTTGAAAACCACTTGCTAAAATTTAAAGTTAAAATGTAATTGAAAATATTAAATTTTTATTATTAACACAGTCATTATAACATTCAAAATTTCACGGCAAACCTAGCAAAACTCACAGAAAACTTGTATGCCCTGGCACACTAGGTTCAGTTTGGCCATTAGATCAACAACATCAGATAACACAGATAAAATTACTGCTGTTTAATAATAGTTTATAATAAATAAAATAAAATTAATAAAAGTTACACATTTGAAACTTCAAATTTTTTTTAAAGTTATATTATATATATATGTATATATATATATATATATATATATATAATATAACTTTAAAAAAAATTTAATATATATATATAATAATATATAATATATATATATTTAATATATATATATATATATATATATATATATATATATATATATATATATATATATATATATATATATATATTTTGTGTTTCTGTGATTTTGTATATAACTAACGCTGTACAAACAATTAAGGATAAAAACCTTCAACCATGTCGGAATTTATATAAATTTAAATGAATAAATGAACTGCTTTTTTTCTCAAGGTCAACTATATGTTGCACTCTTCCCATCCAAGAACCCCATGATATTAAATTGGAGATGGGAAAAGGTTGGAAAGTGTAGAAGGGGAGAGAGAGAAACGTGGAGGGGGAAAAGGGGGAGGGGAAAACTGAAATTGAAATGAAAGGAGTAAAAAAGGAACAAACAACGCGCATGCGCACACCAGAAAAAATGAAAAGCTCATTTTCTCTTTATTGAGGTATATGATAAAAGAAATTAATTATTCAAAAAGCTATTGAGTTCAAACATTTTATGCAATTTTAAACATAACTACAGATATTCGGATTTAGTTTATGACATGTTCAATATGCATGCTATCAATGGCTATGATGTGGCGCAGACAAATAGCAAAATTCTGCACAACTCGCTGAAGTGTCTGGACATCGATGCTTTCAATGACCTTCTGAATGGCAGTTTTGAGCTCAGCGATGGTTTTGGGTTTTTTTGTGTAAACTTTGTCTTTAATATTGCCCCACAAAAAGGAGTCACAAGGGTTATGATCGGGAGAATATGGCGGCCAAGCGATTCCCATTCCAGTTGCCTTTGGGTAGCCCAGAGCCAGAATGCGCTCTGCAAAGTGCTCTTCCAGGACGTCAAACACTGTATTGGTCCGATGGGGCCGTGCTCCAACCTGCATGAACCACATCTTGTCGAAATCTGGGTCCCTTTGGATAATGGGGATGAACTCATTTTTTAAAACTGTCCCGTATCGTTCTGCATTCACTGTGCCTTCAATAAATATCGCACCGATTATTCCGCGACTTGACATTGCACACCAAACCGTTAACCGTTTGGAGTGGAGTGACTTCTCGATCGCGAAGTGTGGATTTTCAGTCCCCCAAATGCGCCAATTCTGCTTATTGACGAACCCATCCAAATGAAAGTGGGCTTCGTCGCTAAACCAAGCCATATTCACATCAAAGTCTTCTTTGTCAATCGTATTGACATTAGTGTTGACGAAACAAACGTTGTTCAATGGCAATGGGGCTCAATAGCTGATGCGTTTGAATTTTGTAAGGAAATGGCTGCAGGTCTTGAACAACAATTTGTCGCAAAGTCTCCCGGTTGATTCCGACCTGTTGTGCAGCTCGTCTGATCAATCTCCTTGGGCTATTTTGAAACACAGTTCGTGTTGTCTCAATATTGTCAGGCGATTTCACACTTGCTGGACGACCAACATTGCCAACACTGTCATCCCACACACTACCAGTTCTCTCGAACATTTGAATCAGATTTTTGATTGTTATAACACTTGGACCGGTTGTCTTTAGCCTGTACTCGGTCGCAAATTTCCTTTGAGCTGCAATCGGGCTGTTATTGCTGGAATAGTAGGCCTTGATGATGGATATCTGCTCAGAAACGCTGTATTTTGACATTTTCACTGAAAAATAAAAATCAACAACAATAAGCGTGCGCATGCGCACAAAAAATCCCAACATGCATTGCATTCAACCGCCAAATTTGAACTGAATCTCGCCAACGGTTCGAAAGTTATCAAGGTTTCTTTTCATATAGCTCAATAATTGTCACCCTGTAAAAAGGTAAGGAAATAATAATAGCAAAATTAAACTAGAATTTATCACAGGCAATTGTGCCCAGCATTAGAATTTCTTTTGCTCAGCCCTTTTATGAACGTCATCAATTTCTAATTTTGTTTGTTACTTGGTCTGACGTCATAAAAGGCCGGAGGAAAAGAAATTCTAATGCTGGGCACAATTGCCTGTGAATTTTGCTCCCGTCATTTATGACGGGTTACCCCACTAGTATCAAAATATAGTTGTACATGAGATGAAACAAATTAATAAAGAATTAAAACACTTAATGAATTATACAAACTACTTTGTACTAAGTTCATGATAAATATAACTAAACTATGAATTGTTAATTTTTTTTTCTCGGTTAAACAATTTTTTCGGCTTTCTTTTTAAAATTCAATACCTTTAATATTTTATCAATTTTTTTGTTTTATTTACAACTACATTTCAATAAGTTGCCAACAACTAGCTTTTAAGTTTAAAATAATATTCTATATGTAAGCCAGGTCTGTGTGTGTGTGTGTATGATTAACGCTGTACAAACAAGGACAAAAACCTCTGAAGCACGTTGGAATTTACATAAATTTAAATGAATAAATGAACCGCTTTTTTTCTCAAGGTCAACTATATGTTGCACACTTCCCATCCAAGAACCCCATGATATTAAATTGGACAGGGGAAAAGGTTGGAAAGTGTAGAAGGGGAGAAAGAAAAGTAGGAGGGGAAAAGGTTGGAAAGTGTAGAAGGGGAGAGAGAGAAATGTGGAGGGGAAAAAGTGGGAGGGGTGACTGAAATTGAAATGAAAGGAGTAAAAAAGGAACAAACGACGCGCATGCGCACACCAGAGAAAATGAAAAACTCATTTTCTCTTTCAAATATAAAAAGGGGCCCTCCCCTTTTTATATTTGAAAGAGTAGCAAAATTAAACTACAGTTTATCACAGGCAACTGTGCCCAGCATTATAATTTCTTTTCCTCCGCCCTTTTATGAACGTCATCAATTTCTAATTGGTTTGTTATATAATTTGTGAGATAATTCATTTTGAAAGTGTTGAAGCTGTATGAGTGCCACCTGGAAATATAATTTTCTAATAACCTTTGCTAGTTTGTTTTGAAATAAACTGAATATATTTTCTAAATACAAAGAGTGGCAAGCAAAATACTCAAAGGAACAAGTAAATCTCGAGTTATGTTTATAATATTTCTATAGGTTGCTGCTGTAAATTTGTAATCTAGTTGTCAATTATGTTTTGCTTGTCATTAGACTAATTATGAGTTTCGAAACCGAAATTGCGAGCAAAGAAATATATAATAAGGAGAGAATAAGTGATAAAAAATAAAACAAGTCTATCATTCTGTGTTTTTTTTTCAACAACCAACACTTCGTATTTTGGTATAACTTTGCCAAGTTATTGTCACCCCAACAAAAGAGTCTCTAGAGCTAACAAATGTGCTCAAGACCCCGCCTTAAAAAACCTATACCCAACCACCCACACTTTCATGTGCAAAATCATTTTTGCATACAAATGTATATACATTTAATGACAGTCATACTGTATGTGCATTTGTAGCATGCTGCAAAAAAAATGCGTTGGCTTTGTTTTCATACCTGGATTTTGTACACAAAGAAGTATATTCGTGTTGCCATTTTGTATTTGCATATAATGGCGATGCCTGTTCCTATGTATTGCTTATTTTCATGATTATGTTACTAAGCAATTTTAATAAAATATTAATGGTGTTATTAAGATGTGCACCAAAGTGATGGCGACAAAGTTATATTGTACATGGGACATGCTGTCCCATGTCCAATTCGAATTGTGTAACGTTCTCATTTTCTCATGGCCCACAGAGAGATCTCTGGCGGCCATTTGAAAGTATCGAATCAACGTTGAAGCTCAAGTCTTTCTGTCTATTGGCACCTGTGTTGTATACTTGAACACCAGGGACACAAGGATCGGTACCTCAGGAGTCCAGAGGTAGAAAGTAGCACTGTCGAATTGGCTTACACGTGGCTGCTGGAGACTTCTTTTGTCGGTCGAATCATTTGGTCAAGTGGCGGCTGTAATACAACGGCCCACGTTCCTTAAATAAGTTCACACATAGATTTTGGTTATGTAATACAATCTGTTTATTCAAAGACAGCGACTCGCTGTGGATTGAGAGAAGAGAATGATATAGGTGATTCTCTATGTTCATTTCACTAGCCAATCTGTCTCTCAATCCACATGGTCCTGTTTTTATATCAAACGATAACAATAAAACATGTGATTTGAACAACAAAGGCGCCACATGTGTCCAAGTTCTTTGGACACAACCAGGACCTTCCAATAATTTACAAAATATAAAACAATAATCTATAAGATGTAAAATAAATTAATACAATTAAGGAGGATATTCGTCGATCCTCCTTACAAACTTTAAAAGATTCTCACAGACCAAGAGTTCTAAATCGTTGATTTCTCTAGGATACGTCCTATTAAAATCTGCGATGCAGGTCTCTTGTCCTTTCTTCTCATCTTGGTGGGCAGGGAGGTATCGTCTCGATGACCTCTCAGCCACCCCCAAGCATGAGGTGAGAACCTGTCGATAACATTCTTTAACTTTCTATAGGGTGAAAATAAACAATGAATTACTGAATTCGTTACAATTGGGAAAAAATGATATAGTTAATTTTTTTTAGACAGTGATTGTTTTTTTATAATAATTATTAATTAATAAGCAAGAATGACTCCAAACTACTGGGTTATACAATATCACACTCCCAAGGGTCTCAAACTATGACCCATGGCAGTGGCGTAGCCAGTAATGTCTTTACCATAAGGGCACACGGGGCCCGTGCCCAGGGCCCCCGACTTCACGGGGGCCCCGAAAGGCCGATATATTCGCTTACACGAAAAAATGGAGCTCATTTTTTTCTATTTTTCTATTTTAAGAATTACCGTCAACATTTCTAAATTGAAATGTTAATTGGACACCAGATCAGATTTTTAAATTTTTTCTAAACAGTGAACATTTTAATACCCAATTTTAATACCGCATAGCCAACGGGGCCCCAATTCTTGTGTGCCCAAGGGCCCCGACATGCCCTAAGATGGCCCTGGGCGTAGCTATGACTTGGTTCTGTCCCCGCCGCCTCGTATCTCATCAGAAGGCGAAATTGTTTTTCAAATGACCAATCAACATCTAACGTTTGGGCATCGACGAAAAGCATTGAGAGAGAACGAAATGTAAGTTAAAAACATGGTAAAAAAATCGACTAAATCTCGAAAATCTTGAAATCGCGTTGTTTATCATCACTTTAATGCACTGCAATTTCCAAAACCAATGTCGTTATTGGTGATTTTTTTTTCCGGTATGTGACGTTTACCCTAAAGACATACCGAAGAGACATTTGCCATATAGACACTTACCCTAAAGCTATTTGCCCTAAAGGGAAGTTTGCCCTAAATGGACGTTTGCCCTAAAACTCTTTGCCCCTAAATGGACATTTGCCCTAAAACCACTTTCTAAAGGGATGTCTCCCCATATCAGTAGTCTAAATGTTGTCATTTGCCATTATTTTTATGCCTGTGGCACACAGAAAGACACTAAGTGGTATGAAAAGGGAAAAAAGTGGTTTTAAAGCAAATGTCCCATTATGGCAAAT
The DNA here is from genome assembly GCA_036925085.1 of Brachycybe producta. NCBI lineage: Eukaryota > Metazoa > Arthropoda > Diplopoda > Playtdesmida > Andrognathidae > Brachycybe > Brachycybe producta. The sequence continues at coordinate 8,238,394 of JAUPFP010000001.1, read as the reverse complement.
GTTCTTTATGGGCCATTGGCATTAGGGCAAATGGCTTTAGGGAATGTCTAAAGGGTGTCTTTAGGGCAAATGTATATATCCCGAATTTTTTCAGTAATATACAAATGGAACAAACTATAAGTGATTTGAGAGAAACATTTATTGAACAGTAAGGAAGTGTATTTGCACGAAACTAATACAGAAATAAAACAATTTAATAGGTGCCTTCTTTTAACTTGATAATTAACGTGATGGTGCAGTGATTTGAACGAAATAAGTGGTGCTTTTCATGCTGAAAAAAAAGGAAAGCAGTTTGATTGTCAATAATCAGATCAGGTTACATCCAGTTATAATTTCCACATTATGTCTGTCCTCGTCACTAGTGTTCCGGTGTTTGAAAGCCATGAATTTCCATTTTTGAAGGAATTGCTTCTACAGAGTTGTCGGTTGCCATACTGGTGCGAGTTTTACTGGAACTGTCAGAGATTGTATCCCGTGCGATCCAACTTCCTCCTGAGCGTTCATCTGAGTCGGATGATATGCTGGATGCCCTAAGAGGTGACCTTCCTCCAGGATGTGCCAAATGAGACCTGATTCTGTGAGCATTTTCATCTTCTTCCCAATTGGCATTTGGATCAGGGCGATCATTGACTGGATCCCATCCTTTCCATTCTGTACCTGACGATGGTTTGTTTCCATGAGTGTGGCTCTTATGTGCCGTATGTGTGTGGGGCGGAGGAGCTTCATGTGAAAAAAAAAGGTTTGATTCAGTCATTAGAGCCTTGAGGTATATTCAAATCAACCGCTTACCATAGACTTCAGTGACCACGAGGACCAGGACGATGGCCAGAAACAGTTGCAGAGTCGTCATTCTGTTTCAAATCTAGTTTTCCAACTTGTATAGTAAACGTTTACTTTGAAAGTGATGGAACTGCTTCTGTTGCCTATGACAAGTTTTTCCATTTTCTTTATATACCTTTGACACCGGAGGTTTGAGCATGTGACTTGTCAGTGCCACACAAATTAATGGGTTTAAGGAAACAATAAGTAGGCCTACCGTTTCAGTTGTGTATGCCAAAACATCCTGAACATGGACCTTGTGGTTTCGAGTAACAGTATAGAAGAATAGGTGATCTTTGAATATTATACACGTTACCATTTTTTGTATTGTTAACACCTATTATTTCGTCAAGATTGATTGTTACGGATGTGATGACGAATCTTGCAAAATGTTTTTTATGACAATTGTACGTAACATTATCATTTTTTGGCTCATCATAATATTCATTCAGAGGCCTTTTCACAACGGTACAAGTGTGTAAGTAACAAGCCAATTTTTACAAAGTTGGGTAAAATTGCCAAAATATATCTAGTTATTAGCGTTTCGCAAAAGTCCAAGTACACACTTGTACTGACAAGTGAGTTTTAACAAATTTACAAGCAAATTACTTGTTGTAAACCACAAAACATCACTTGTAACTAACAAGTGCAGAACTTGAGAAACTTGTGACTGTCACTTGTTGCCAACCAGAGGTTTTCTACCTAACTTTGAGTTAGGTATAGCTACATTGTTTTTTACAAGTGTTATTGAAACCAAACAGAATCTCCTTACTATCTCGCATTTCTTTTAAAATAAACAACTTATTTCCTAATGCAACACTTTTAGGATATTTTCGACAGTATTGAATAAATCAAAGAAATGAAATGACTATTTTTAGAGATTATGTTCTTGTTACTGATAAGTTTTGCCAACTATACTTGTTACAAATAGTTGGGTTGTGGTAAAAAAAAAAAAGTTTGGTGAAGGTCTTGAAATTTGTATATGGATATTATCGATATTCGATGATTGAAAAAGTTGATAGGATTTTATACTTATTCTAAAAATATAAAATTAACCAGTCGTAATCACCTACCAAATATCAAATTTCATTTCTCTTTATTAATTTTAAAATTAACCAGTACCGGTAATGATTACCTACCAAATATTCATTTTCAGTTTTTTTCTGGAATGTCTATGATTTCTTTTGTTACAAACTTAAAACAAACTTAATGGAATTACAATTGTTGCATAGTGCAGGATTGCGGAATACATTCTGCGAGCGTATAATATTCTATGGTTTTCCCTTTAAATTTTCTCGAGCCATGAGAGCCGTCAAAATGACAGTATGTTTTAAATATCACATATTTTAGTGAAAATAAAAATATATCCAAACACTCTTCCTGAGGCAGTGGTGAATGGGGACAATTATATAATATGTATTGTAACGGCCCGGTTGGTCGCCACAACACCCTAACAAAACTCCTCCGTTTTACCAGCTGCTGACTCTCTTGGGACGGGATCCTAGCGCTGGCTAGCCCTCTTGCTCCGTCCGGTCTCTGGGTGACGCCAGTCGAGTCGTCCTTGCCGCAAGTCGACAGAGACTTTCCGCCGAACAAGTCGAGGAACCCATGGTAGATTCCCGTTGAATCCTACCCTGGATGCCGACGCGAAGTACCAGCCAAACAAGACGGATACAGGACCGTGATGGTTGGTGGGCTCCCACCAGAACCCCCACCCTCCCCACAGATACTTCCCCAGAAATAGTTGACACGGACTCCAGTGTGTAAGTTAAATAAAATTTATTTATTCATACAATAGAACACTTAAAGAAGTAATCTGCTGGACATTCTGTCCAGCAGAGAACAAACAAAACACCCAAGAACCAGTAGACAGATGACAAAGAGATTGATGATGATGGGGGCCATCTTGGACGCCATTCACTCAGGGACAATAACATCCATCCACACTTCAGGGCCTAAACAAACTGCCAGTATATAATGGCACCTGCCATTATATACCCCCAGGTACTCCACCTGGGGAGGACAGTGATCCTTGCTGGCCTTTCTGCCGGGCAGAATACTATAGGTGCCTAGCAGACGACACCAGGATTTAGTCTGCTCCTAATAAAAGGAGCAAAACTGGGTCGTCACAATCCTCTCAACTTCCCTGATCCGCCCCGGGATCAGGTCAGTCGAGCCAGCAAGGATTGCTCCTGTGACCCCCACTCAGTTTCAGACTGATTTCATCAGCGGTGGAACCACCGGAGTGCCCATCCACTTTGACATCTGCCGACATACCCACCATAGGCACATCTGGGTGTTCCGATGTTGAAATCTGTCGCCTGAACCTCGCCTCCTGCCTCCTGCCATTGAAACCCTGACGTAGGGTCCGACTTGTTAGAAGATCTACGAGGACGGCTGCGGGATCAGCCATGCTCCCTCATAGTGGTTGGGTCACAAATTCCCCAACCATATCTTCTAAGTCGCAGCCAAGAAGGCGCTGGATGTATGGTGCCACGAGCTGGACTAGGCGCACTAGTCCAGCTCCTGTCCCCACCATGTCCAAAATAGCATAGCACCTCCTTACCGGGTTGACGACCAGCAACACCGGATAATATCTACTGCCAAATGCCAGCACATAATGCATGGCAAATGATGGTAACGACGGTGCCCATGGGACTGGGAGTGGCTATCCCAGGTGATAGTACCCATGGTATTGGTACCCCTCCATTCCCGGCTGGTCTTGCCACAGACCAAGCCGGTTATTCAGAAAGACCTCTCCTTCTGAATATGGAGGCTCTGCACCAAAGCGTTGACCCTCATCCTCGGGCTGGAGAGACCTGGCGTCCTCTTCCGGTTAGTCCTGAATTTTTATTTTTTGAGGGACGGCCAAGCTGGTTCAACATACAAGGTGGGGTCGGTCATGGTCGACCAGAAATCAGCCGGGCCAAATTAAACAGCCTGGCCAAATAAAGCAGCTGGGCCGAATTAAGCTATTAAAAGAATCAACAAAGTAAATATTGATTTTTTTATAAATTATATCAAAATTCAAATATTGCTGTTGTCTGTAAAACATCCACTTCAAAATTCTTAAGCATAAAGAGTAGTAGAGCAGTAACTCAGGACTGACAATGTAAAGCTTCCTATAGGTTTATTATAGAGAAGGCTAATGTGGGACAAAAAATGTATGTTAAAAAAAACATTCAGCCCAGAAAAGCTGGTCGACCCACTTTTCCATTGGTTTCTATTGGCAAATTAAGCAAATAGGCTACACAAAAAAGAATTTGTCTATAACATATATAAAAGAATTCGGCCAACAGCTATCGGCTAATGACCACCCTGGTCAATGCAGGACTCTACTTCCAGTCCTAGGGTCACAAAGACCCTCTTCAGGATCCGGAGAGAAGAGTGTCTTTCCTATGGAAGGCACGGGACCACGTTTGGTCTGAATGTTACTGGCCTCTCCTGGGCTGCCCTTGCCTCTAGGTAAAGGTGAGCTGATCCGGTGGAGAGTTCCTACTGACCGAACCAACAGGTTTCGTACCGCGACCACCTGCAGGGAGGATGGAGGCATGCCAAAAACAACATTTTGCATGGACCTGACACAGTTGCACCATGTCGGGACTCCTCCTCATCCATTCCAACCCTTCTGGCAGTCATCCCCTGGGACTCCTGACAGAAGGTCCTGGACCTCCCTTCTTCCCATGCCTGGACTTTTTCTTGTCCTTTTCTTTTTCTTCTTATGGGAAGAAGGTTTACCGTGCTTAAAGCCGGACCCACCTGAACTTGAAGCCTTACCGGGCTGATCAGACTTAGGACGGAGGTTAACCCCTTCGTATGACCGGACTTGCTAGCCGCAGGCTTTCCAGCCAAAGCTGTACTGGCCTTCGAACTGGCTCCCGTAGCTGATCCAACAGTCAAGGGCGGTCGTGTCGCCACAAATTGCCCTTTTTCGTCCCGGAGAAGATCTTTCCTCTTCTCCATTGCAAGGGTCGGGTCAGGTTTAACTGCCACACTGTGGGTAGGTGCCTTGGCAGTTTGGATCGCCCCCTCTGGGTGATACGCTGTTGGCCAGTGGTGGTGGTGGCACTCGGAACTGGAGTGACACTCATAGTAGCATTTCCCATCTGCCATCATGAAACCCCATGATTGCATTTGGTACTTGCGACTTTTGTTGAGCAGATCAAGTCGGTCCTCTTCAGTTTCCCCTAAAGGGTCAATGTCTTAAAGACTCCCCTGAGTGGTGGGAGTACCCTTCTGGGATCCAGTCATAGACCGTTTACCCGGGGAGACCTTTCCTCTCCCTTCAGACTCCGAAGAATCCTCTGAAGAGAGGATTTGCTGGCCTCTTCACTGCCGCGAGACAGGCATCACTGAATCCTCAGTGGTGTTCATCCCTGCCTCCATGTCAATGACAAGGGTACCTCCCAAGAGGTATCCCTGCTTTCCTCAGCCAGGCCAGCCAATTCTAGCCAGCTTCAGTCCACTGGAGTTCCGAGTTTGGTTGGTGAGGAGGCCGCAAAACCGGTGGTCTCCTCTCCGGTGGGTGTGCTCGACCCCACCGGCACACCAACTGCCAGAATCTCCATGGCTCCCAACTTAATGGTCGCCCTCGGTGATTCCACGGTGGGAGTCGGTGTCAACCATCCCCACACGGACCCAAAATACAATGGAGTCCAGGGATGCCTGAGCCACCACAGCATCCCCTGCCAATAGTAGACCAAAAGGTCCACTGTCGGCCAGGTCTACTATGGTCTGCCCCATAGAGCCTGGGAAGCCCGCAAGATCCATCTCCAACAGCCCTGCATTACCAGGATGCAGGGAACTGAGGGAGGAGGACAAACTGCTGCTCCCACTACAGATATCTTCCTTTTCCGACGTGGTTTTCTGAAAGAAACTGAAAACACCGTAAGAATTTGTCCTACTATGGTAGGAAGTGATTTCCACAGACTTGTACCATGCAAAATCACTTTCCGGCTGGGCAAGCACCATGGAAACAAGTTGCAGCCGTCCCCAACGTATTCACCCGGTTAGAACCGGCCAAAAATCTTTTTGGCCGGTCCAAACACCATACATTTTGGTTGGTTATGATGGGCGGTGATTTCCACGAGTTTTCACAGTGCAAAATCTCATTTCCACCATGGAAATCCCGCGAATCACGGTAAAAACCGCTCTTCACGGGGCCCTCACGGTCGGAACCGGCCAAACTCCTGTTTGGACTGTCCAGACCACGTAACCTTGCTTTAGTATCAGAGGGGAGTGATTCCCATGGATCTCCACCATGCAAAAACACTTTGTGACCGCCAATACACCGTGGATCACGGTAAAGACCTTCCCAAACGGTGTTTTCCCAAAGGACGCATCTTTCCTTGTCAGATCATGCAGTGGCCTTGCGACCTTGGCGAAGTCCTTAATGAAACTACAGTAGTAGCCAGCCAGTCTGAGAAAACTGCGAACGGCGGTTACTGTTGTAGAGACATAGAACTCTTCGACTGCTCTTACGAGTCCTGGGTCCGGAGCAACTCCCTCAACACTCACAACGGGACCAAGATATTTGACCTTGTCAAACCCAAAGAAACACTTCTTCGGCTGGAGTTTTGGCTCCACAACTCGCAACAGTCCAATGACATTACCTAAGAGGTCAAGAAACTGCTCAAAGGTGTTCCCAAAGACGATAATATCGTCCAGGTACACCAAGCAGCTTCCACTTATGTCCCGCCAACAAGAGGTATAATGCTCTTTGCATTGTGGCTGGAGCATTAGAGTCCGAAAGGCATTTTCCGAAACTCAAACAGACCTTGAGAGCAAATGAATGCTGTCTTCTCAATGTCTTGCTCCGCCATCCTGACCTGCCAGTAATCACTAGCAAAGACTTGAGGACCCGGCGGCCTTTAATGGTTGCCCTTCACAACTTATCTTGAAACTCCTCTGTCCGGCCATTTCCATGAGTGGGGTTCCCCCTCTCAACTTAGATGGACCATCCAGTCCCACCAGAAAGGCTGCCTCCACAGCTTGAGCAGTCGCAACACCCACCCCTGTTTCCAGGGCAATGGGTACGTCAGCGACATTCTCAAGCCAAATATCGGAAGTGCCTTCCTCTGTGGCCTCGGCAATACCTGCCACTGCCAACAGACCACGGCCACCTAAGGCTTTACGATGGGGCTCTACGAGAAGCAGCTGTCCAGGGCTAGCATGCTCTACCAGACTCATGGAAACTACCTTCCGCTCATAAGCTGATAGCCATACGTTCTCCAACAGTCACAGAGAACAAGTCCCAGGTCTCGGCGAGTGCAGGCGACACAATGTCGACCCACCCATACACCTTCTCAGCCTCCGCAGGCAAACCTTCCGGCATCCCAAAGGGAGGGAAAGGCAGGGGCTCCACATTATTGTGAAGCTTTGCCAACGCCTCCAACAACGAGTTCGGAAGTTGTACTTGTTGTGAAGTACCCTGCAAAGCCTGATCGGCCAGTGCGGCATGAAGAGCATCTGGATGTGCGGTCCAGATGTCTTCCCGGAAGTAAATCTTCCGGCTTACAATGTCCACCATCAGCCCAAACCGAGAAGCCAGGTTAACACCTAAGATGGCTTCTCCTCCCTCAATGAGGAGAAGATGGGATCTCATGGATCTCTCGTGGATTGACGTGTCCACGTACATGACTCCTTCTATCTTCATGCCGCAAAGGCATGAGGAGAGGCTAACCTCCTGCACCAGTAACCCCATCCCCTGTGCCACCGACATGCTCATGACCGATACCTCGGCCCCGGTGTTGATGATTGCCTCAACCAGTCAATTGTTCATCGACACCAGAACACATGGTGCCCCTCGCAAGTATGCACGGCTTTGCAATTCAGGTATGGGCAACCGTCGTTGCCCGACACTGCTTTTCCGAGCCTCATCCGTCTTCCCATCCATAAAGGACGGTCGTACCGGATGCTTGGGGGTCTCGGTGCCGGTCTCTAAACCAGGAGACCCACCAGGCCTGGGAAACAGCATGGGTGCACCTATGCCTGAAGCCCTCGCAATGCCTGACTTGTCCGGACCCTCTCTCCAATGAATAGGGAAATAAGGTGCTACCCAGCAATCCAGCTGGGCTAGTGCGGCTTCCAAAGTGGAGCATGGCTTCAGAAACACCCAACGGGTAATTTCTGGGTGCACAGACCTTGCCAGAGGCACCCCAGCTTCCAGCAGGATACCTACATACTTGGACACTGCCCGAAGGTACATCCCTTCCTTACTTCGCCAGCTTTGCCGGACACTCAGTTCTGGTTGCCACCTGGTTGCCTACGAGTAGGACCTCCAAAACCATAGCCTGGGGGGTAAACAACTCATACCTGTCCCTCCCTCCCTCTCTGACTCATAGTTAAGTGGCGGATTGATACTCTTAGGACCATGGTCACTTGGACCTGGTTACACCTCATAGTTGTACTCAAAATACACAGTAAGAAAATACACATTTTTGTAGCATTGCAGTGTAAAGGACCACATATGATTTTATGGGATGACCGTATTGAAAGGGTGAGGAATTCATAAAGAAAACAGTGAAAAATATCATCACGTGCAGGACATACTGAAAAAAAGAGTTGTTTATACTGCAATGCTGTCTTCCTGACGCAAAGTTTAAGAACCAGATCGGGACTATTTTAAGCTAAATTCAGTGTGCAATGAATGTGAATATTTATATTCATGATCAGACATAAATATATTTTTATAGAGGTTTATACATTGAGTCTTAGTATTTTTGGCACTACACAATAACCATGACAGGTAGCAATTAATTGATTTTTTTTTCTTTCTCATGTGAAGCATTTTCACTATAAAATTGCGCCACTTGCTATTGTATGTTTCAATTTCTATAGAAATAACTAAATGAACCCCTATATATTAGAAATGTATAAGAATGAGGAAAGGAGTCTATAGTATAAAAAATTACACACATATAAAAGCAAAATTGCAGAAGAAGAAAAAAAAGTTGCACATTCATTTTGCACTGGGAAATAGATCTCCATAAATAAACTTCCAAATTGATAGTTATTTCAAATGTCAAAAACACAAGAACCATTCATTGCATCTTTTCTTCAGAGAGCCAGAGGGGAAAAAATCATTTCGTTACAACAAACAACCAAAAGAAACTTTATTCGATTAATTTTTTTTTTTTGAAAAAAAAAAGTGACAATGATTACAATATATCAATTCTTTGCGCAACTATTTATATTCACGTAGATATATGCACTATGTCCGGGAACCAATCAATGCCGCCCAATCTATTGCATAAGTATAAAGAAAAACGGCACATATAAAATAGTTTAAAATTAAATACCTCAGAAATTATAAATGTTAAGAAGTGGCACGCGGCCATTTTTATTTTAATGCAATGTATAGAACTTGCCTCTTCGTAAGAGGAAGCTTATGGCGTCAGAAGAGTTGACATTATATATATATATATATATATATATATATATATATATATATATATATATATATATGTATATATATATGTATATATATATGTATATATATATGTATATATATATGTATATATATATGTATATATATATGTATATATATATGTATATATATATGTATATATATGTATATATATATATATGTATATATATGTATATATATGTATATATATATATATGTATATATATATATGTATATATATATATGTATATATATATGTATATATATATATATATATGTATATATATATGTATATATATATATATGTATATATATATATATATATATATATATGTATATATATATATATATATATATATATATATATATATATACATATATATATACATATATATATATACATATATATATATACATATATATATATATACATATATATACATATATATACATATATATATATATATGTATATATATATGTATATATATATATATATATATATATGTATATATATATGTATATATATATGTATATATATATGTATATATATATATATATATATATATATATATATGTATATATATATGTATATATATATGTATATATATATATATATATTATTATTTTGGATATTAAGAAAAATGGCTGATAACAAAAGAAATAGTAAGAACAATTTTGATAAACTGATGAAAACGTTCGCTATCACTTTTCTGTCACACACACACACACACACACATAATACAATTTGTTGTCAACTCTTCTGATATGTCACAAGCTTCATTTTATGAGCGCAGTTAGGTTAGGGTTCAGTTGATATGAAAGTTGTATTGAATGTAATATGACTAGGGTATACATGTATTTGATTAAGGAATTATGGAAATGTGAGGTGACAACCTTTGCCACTTAATTGTGGAGTTGACTTTCGTTTTTAAAAAATTTAAAATGGTTTTTTTTAAGTTTTTGTTTTGATTTTATTGAAATATTTTTTTAATTTAAAAATTATCTTGGTAATTGTTGAGTAAGTCTTGACAATATTTCAACAAAAAAAATCCTATGGGTAACTGTCTCTTTTACGTTATAATCAATTTTCCTTTTGTGCAAGTTGCACGACGGGTTTACTATAGTTATTTTAAATAGAAATGTGTGGGGAAATATAGAAGAAAAAAAAGTCCAATTCATATATTTAAATATGGATGGGAATACTGTCCGAATACACAATAAGGTAACACTCCCTTGTTAAATGTATAATAAAGGATTGTTTGTCTAATTTAATAATTTATTAATAATGAATGCTAGACAGCTAAAAAAAGATTACATAAAAAACCATAGTTGCATTCCAATCTTCTATATATAGGCCTACAGTATATATAAATCCATGAGCCCCCATTATTGACCCTTAGCATTTTAACAATATAAGATAATTAGTAAATTGTTTTTTTAAAAAGAATAGTAATAAATTAAGCCGTATCTCGTGTTATTTATGTAGGCTAGTTATAATATAATTGTCCTACTATATATACGTGTATATATATTGGCATCAATGATGATAATGATGGAATATGAAAAAAAGGTAGGCCTACACACTCATAATATTATGTTGTAGTGTTGGCAGATTAATTTGGTGCCGATGGGAATGGGAAGATTTTTTTTTATCTTTGTATACCTCTAATTTTGTTTAGTTTTCATACTTTTAAAACTTATTATTTTTTGCGTGTTTCAAAGTTGTGATTTTTTGTTGTTGTTGTTGTTGAACTTGTTGTTACTATCTCTCACTTTGTTTTTTTTTTTCTAATAAAAAAAAGTTTGTATATAAAAATGTAGTTTGTACAATAACCTCACGTTTGATAATTTCACGAATAATTTTTTTAAATATATACTTGTATATATTATATCTATATTGATCGCTTATATTAATAAATAATAAGGGAGAGAGAGATAGAGAGGGAGAGAGAGAGAGAGAAAAAAAATCTCATCGCGCCCAATGGTTATATTATAACAAGTCTTGTTAACGTGTCGGTTTAATGGATATACCAATCGACGTTTTTGGGAGTGGGAAAGGAACATCATTGGAAAAAGGAGGAGGAGGTTTCACTCCATGCCAAAAAATTATGTATACATAAAATGGGGGAGAAAAATATGTCGGCATTTATAATGGCACGCATCTAACGTGTATATATACAATATATTGTTATTATTATTATATGTATGCATATGCATATGCATACAGTATGTGTCAGAACTTAACACCTCAGTCTATTATCAATGTACACTTTGGGTGCTGCTGCAATAGTCTTATTATTGTTTGAAGTTGTATCTCACCAAACAATAAAAGATATAAAGTTTGAAACATCATGTCAAAAAAATTAAAATTTATAAGAAAAATGGATATTTCCACTTTTTTTAGTTATAAAAAAAAATAATCAAAGTAAACAAAACAGAATCAACGCTTCAATCAAAGGGTGTGCCAATTAGTTGCCATAATTCGTACAAGTGGCGATTTTTTAGGAAAGTATAGCGATTTTGATTTTTTTTTTAATAAAAATATTAATATTTAATAAAAAAAATTGCGATCATATAAAAATTTGTCAGAGACAAAGAGTCGAGATGTGCAAATAAATCAGGACATTCATCCAAAATTTGTGTCAAATTGTCCTATTGTCAAATTTTGCATTCTTATTTGAACAAATAATTTTAATCATTTGTGCCGAACTTCACTGTGATTGATTCATAACTATAATTGTATGATTGATTATGTTTTAATTTAAGTGAATTGTTTGATTTCTCATTTTTATGTTATTTGCGTATTAAGCATTTAAATCTGTGCCTCCATTTAATCTTTTTAATCTATGCTCCTATCTATTGCCACAGTATTAAGAGAGTGATAAGTATATACTGCTAAATAAATATTTAAATGTTGCTAATACCTAGTACACACACCTGATAATTTTAAATGCATTTAAATAATAAACGTGTTCTACAGAGCCCCCTGTGAAGGGCAAACAAACAATATGTCGAATTCAATTTTTTTCAGTTAATAATCTCAAAATATTGAGTTAATGCTTAAATATAATTATATAAACTATTGACAAAGATATTGATTTAGTATTTCAATTTAAAATATTAATAATAAAAGTCAATTTTTATTTGGTTTGTATGTCCTTAACTGGATTCCGTATAATTCACCTAAACACATTTAATTTGAATTCATTTAACTCGTGTGTGTATAAGGTATAAAACAATCAACTGATGTTTGAAATGTGTGATAGCTTTTGTTATTTCTGTGATATTTAATTTTAAACAATATAGAGCTGTTGTTATATATCCTCTTATTGAATGGTGACTTTGCTTTCATCACATACTGTATATTAAATAACAAGGTAATTTATTCTCGAATTCAGGTTGTGATGTATACATTATGTAGGCCTATATACATAATAGATATAGAAAAGAAAAAAATAGGTGTACATCTTTTTTCATTTTGACAGATTTTATGTGAATTTTCTCTTCTCACCAGAAAAACACCCCATTACATTCAATGTGTTCTCTCTCTCTCTCTCTCTCTCTCTCTCTCTCTCTCTCTCTCTCTCTCTCTCTCTCTCTCTCTCTCTCTCTCTCTCCACCCCTAACCTCCACCCCTCAAAAACCTCCCATATGATTTGAAAAACCTATTGCTATTTTCATTTTAAAAGATTCTCTTTTTTCGTGTGGTCAACATAGTGCCGAAAATATTATATATAGACAAAACACGCCTAAATATAAATTATTGCTGCTGATTCATTGGTTCTCTTAAAAATATCTATAGGAAAACATAAAATAAACGTTTATATACAGTAGGTGTATATAAACAATAATAATGGCGCCAAAAGCAGGTGCAAACAAAGTTAAAATTTAACGCCCTCTGGCGTGCATTTATTTTACTTAACTAGATTATATATTTACATAAAAGTGCTGGGATAATTTGTCAATTATTTTTTGGGATAATATCACATGATTTAAAATAGGATTTTTTTTTTTTTGCAAATCAATTTGTACTTAATAAATTCGTCTTTGTTAATTTTTTTGTTGTTTATTAATTATTGTTAAAGCTTAGAAAGATGGCAAATTGGTCAAATTCTGTTGCAGTTGAGCCTATTGCTCAAAATTTAATATTGATTCATTTTAACATTTGTATAATCATTTGTAGCCTAATTAGGCTACTAATGTAGTTTATTAGCTTAGTTGCAATTCGTAAACTTTGGCATTTAAAAAAAAACAAAAAAACAAAATACTTAAAGGTGGCTTCAAAGTACACTTGAGTTTGTTTTAGAAACTAGAAGGGGGATGGTATTTTTTCGCATAAACTTTTTATGTAAGTTTGCAAATTATGCAGGCGATGTTTTTTTTTAAATTTTTGTCTATAAAATGTTTATTTTGAAAGATATCAAACATGAAAATAATACCCTTTAGTGACTGAACAAATCTTCTAGTTTCTAAAACACTTTCTGGTTTCTCTTAATTTTTACTCTTCTGAAAGATCGAGTTAATCAGAGTTTGAAAAGGAACCGTTCATAAACCATCTTAAGATAAACTTAGAAAGTTTTTTAGAAACTAGAAGGGTAACATCAGCCACTTAATGGTATTTTCATGCTGAATATACCTTTCCAAAATAAGCTTTTTATCTTTGTTTGAGTTTGACCCAACTTTTGTTTATGTGAAATTTATTTTGAAAAATATCAACATGAAAATACCCTTTAGTGACTGAACTACCTTTCGAGTTTCTAAAACATTTTCTCGTCTTTCTTAATTTTGCTCATCTGAAAGGCAAATTATTCCATGCCGTATAATCATCACGAAACTATTGCAAACAAAAGGAAATAATTTTTTTTTTTCACACGGTCACTGAAATCGACAAAAACACCTAAATTTGCTAACAATTGTGGTCAAGTTAAAATAGTTTACTTTGTCTAAAAAATTAGTATTCTCTTTTCATTTAATCCATAGTGCAGAGAGAGAGAATGAATGCAAAGGGCACCCATGGGCCTATTCGTGAATAATAGACCTCTCTCCACCCACCTCTATCTCTCTCGAGAGAGAGTCACTCATCTCTCAGCGAGAGGTGAATCTTTTTTTGGGTAAAAATCTATAAATTATTGCCTTAAACTTTTTGAAATATCCCCATCTGTATTACAATCTTGCATAGTCTAGGGATGGTGGTGGTTATCCTTCTTTCCCCACCTGGGTGTTCTGAAGAACATCGGGGGCATCCTAATTACCACTTGTGAACCTGTTGTTAAGGTCATCATTTGAGACCATGGGGTGTTAAGAGTTTGGCTCTGTTTTTTATATATATATATATATATTTGGTGGTTAGAAGTTAGAAGAACCACTTTGAACCTATGTGGAAAGGGATGATACTGACTTGAAAATGACCCACCCATAACTAGGAAAAACTTTTCTTGAGTCTTCTTGACTATAGGCCTAACTCTTGATATATAGGCTCTTATGTTAGCCTATAGAAAACTTTCTCACTTTTTTTTATAAACAAGATAGATCTTACATCTATAGGCCTACAATTCCTTCAACTTCAACCCTCCTCCTCCGCCTCTTTATAAGATGAAACGGCTTATTATACAGGGTGGCCCTCGAAAGACTTGAGTAGTTTAAAAAATACATAACTATTTTTGTAATTTTTTATTCATATATTCATGTTGGAAATTTAAAATGACAATGTTCAGAAAATGCAAGTGTGAACGGTCGATTATTTTGACTGAGGATCCATATATCTCTACTAGTCGTCGTTCTGCCCAACTGGACATCGTTTTGAGCAGACGACAACGAGACAAATGAGTCTTATGTTAACTTGCAAGAAATCGCCTCACAATTGCTCAATTAAAATACAGTAAAGTGAAAAATGCAATAAAGTGAAAAATGCAATAAAGTGCAAAATGCAATAAAAAACAGTCTTCTTTAAGTGCTCGCTTTATATAAATTTTGAAAAGGTCCTTCTATTTTTTCATAACGTTTAAAATCGTACATTTGTTAACTCCATGTTAAGTCACGTAGGACCAAAAAAACGTCACCCAAACATTTGAAGAACTCCCATTAAAAACGACTTATAAAAAGAAAACATCGTGAAGCCAATACATTAATGCACGTGCTAATTATTATGAGATTGTTCTAAGGTTAGCACGTGAAATTATTTTTCTATTAATTATTATGTGACTTGAAACCTGGAGAAAAAAATGTTAAAACCCGTTTTTCAATCAAAAACGATCGGAGAATTTTTGAATTAAACGCTGTATCTTGGCATTTTCCACCACAATCTTAGAATGTTTCCACACAAGGTGCAATTTGATACAAGGGAGTGGTGTAATAGTAAAAAAAAAGTTTGGTGGAGCTTTTGAAATTTCTGATTTCTCATATTATCGATATCCAATGGTTAAAAAAGTTGACAGGATTTGTTGTTAATTATAAAATTAACCAGTACTGGTAGTAATTACCTACCAAATATTAATTTTCTTTTTTTTTCTGTATTGTATATGTTTTCCTAAGTTAAAATCTTAAAACAAACTTTAAAGTTAATGAAATAATAATTTTTGTGTAGTGCAGGATTGCAGAATACATTAAGTAAGCGTAGCGAGTGACAAAAATTTCATAATTGTCTCTTGGTTTTTCATTTATTTTTAAATTTTCTTTAGCAATGATAGCCATCAAAATAAAAATATTTTTAAATATCACATATTTCAGTGAAAATAAAAAAATTATCCAAAGCAAAAGTTCAATTCATGAAAATGAAAAATATTTAAGTATATATAGTATACCGGAACGAACTACTGTCCTAAAAAGAATATTGGGGCGCCGCTGCACTGAGCTCCGGCACGACAACACCACTATGTGCAAGAATTGTTCCCACATGATCATTGGCAGCGTTTAATGGTTAACTTCAAGAAATGCGAATTTATCTTGACCTCGTCGTTCACAAGATTTGACGGCGTCCTACTTCTTCATAGAGGCTGTGTGAAGGAGGAGCCGGGTATATGTGTACAAGTCAAACAGTCTTGAGAATCTCAAAGACAACATTCCGGCGAAATAAGAAGTTTGGGACCTGAGATTTTCCGTCCTAGTTATGGAAAATGCTCTTGGAAAGAGCCCGAATTTGCCAGCGAGAAAAGTGGGGTGTGGGATGCTGTGTTTCTTAGTGTGACCGGAGTCACATATATAAATAAAAAATAACCCACAATAGATTCCTTCCATATGATTCCTTTTATTAGTATGGCGATGCATTCCAATCAATTATTATAGGCACTGTTCACTTACAACTTTCAAAACTTTACAATTAGGTCTATGCCTTCAATTATGGAAATACTCATAGGTGCAGACCTTCATTTAAAACAAGACAAATAGGCCTAAGCCTTCATTAGGTTCACACCTTCATTTAAAACAAGACAAATAGGCATAAGCCTTCATTTAACAGAACATAGGCCTAAGCCTTCAAAACAAAATAACATATAGGCCTAAACCTTCAAGACCGTTCCAAAAGAGTTCTGTGATACAACTCTCCCAGTAATCTCCAACATTTATTCCTTTATAGGCCTTATTTCATATCCAAAAAGTAACTGTCACTCTGCAAAAACCAATTAGCTTGCAAATTTTGAATGTAACTGTTACGACCATCAAGGGAAATTATGTGAATATTTGAGTTCAAACAATTCCAGCAACTGTCATAACGGCCCACAATGCTGAACTAAGAAAGGAGTTGGTGACCTCAGGTTTACCAACTACCAAAAATGAATTAAGACTGATGTTTATAAAGCTGTCATCACCCAAAGGGTTTTTAAAAACAATAAAGTTACCAGTATTGTATTACAGTTAAAAGAGAAAATTTAAGCATTTTAAGATGCTATTTAAAAAAAAAGTACTGTGAGGTACAAGTGATCCCACTTGCACAACGAATAATCTGAACAGAAAAAAAATAAGCTCTATCTATTGGTATGAATCTATAATAAACATATCAGCACATTAAAAAAAATACGAGGATATAGGGGATGCGGCATGCCAGTGACCTTTGCTGTGACCTTATTTCTGGTAATCCTTCTTAGGCAGCACGCCAACAAGGAACCAACTTTAATGCCAATCATTTTCATTTATATAAAGATGTTGGCCTAATGATCCAACCAGCCAGACATTGTGTTTGGCTGTTGTACTCGATGGTCCAACGATCACAGAACTTGTCATCAATGACTAATATTGTTTTTTTGTGCCAACATTAAGTGGACCATTGTTGGGCCATATTTATTTTTGCAACATTAGGCTAACATCAGGAACTGTGGTGTATCTGGGAGTTTGGCACAAAATCGAAAGATGTGGAGAACTTTAACCCGTAACACCGGCCCTGCGTATTGCAGGAAAAAGTGTTGGAATTGATGATGATGATGTTGGGCCAACATTAAATTTGGCAAGTGTTGGGCCAAAAGGTTGTCGCCAACTTCCAACATTGCCAACATAAATTCGTACATAGGACCAGCATGTTTTGCTACTTGAGGTTCCTATTGTTTGCATTTTTTTCCAACAGAAACCGTAAATTAAAAAGAAAAAAAAAACTGGAAACAATCTCAACTTTGTTTTCAGGTGCTTTTCAGTTGTTGTAAAACGAAATGTTTTACGTTTTTCGTTTTACGTCTTGATTTCTGTTGACGTTTTACGCATGTGGGACCCTAGCTTTATACGTATTTTACATTGTTCAAGTCTTTCTTGAGCCACACGGCCCACACCCTGTAGAAAAAACTTTCCGAAACCTCTTTTTTTCAGTCATTCTTGTTTTAAATTTTAAAAGTTGTAAAATGGGCCTATAATAACTAGTATAAGTAGCGTTTTTTTAAGAAATAATATTTTATGTATGTTTTGCATCTGGCTTTTTTTTATGTAGGGATGGTGATTATTATTATGCCTTTCATAATACTTGGGGCTTGAAAAACAACAATTCCTATTTGCCTCCATAAAATATATAGCCTCATGCTACTTTGTCACGTCAACTTGAACCTATTATCATGAAGGAACACCTGCAGTGTCAAATAAATATACACAGAAGAAAGAACCTTTTTTCTAAGCAAAAGTGTCTAAGATTCTTTGCATTGCTTAGTAATTTACAAAATTAGAAACAAAAACAAAGCAATTGTTTATACAATACAATAATAAAGAAGAATTAGACACATTAATCAGTTATTTAAACCTGCAAAATTTGTTTTTGGTATTTTAAAATGTAGATTCTCGACATAAAATTGGTAAATTTTGCAACTTTTATTATCTGAAATTGTTGATTGCAAGGCGTTTTTTTTTTGTTGTTGTATAAAATTGATTTAGACAAATTTACTAGGCAGTAACTTTTTTGTTTGGAATTTAATGAAATATTTTTTATCTCTTGCGATGTTTTATGAAGTTATTAAAAATGCAAAATGGCTAAAAATGGAAGAAAAAAATATGAAAAATGCAGTTTTAACTATTATTTTTTTGGGGGGGGGGGGGGGGGGTCAGATTGAATGCTAAATTTGGACACATTTGCTCAATTTTAAATTTTTTTAAGAAAGACGAAAAAGTTTTAATTGATTTTAAAAATAACAATGTTGTTGAAAACTCCTAACATAAACAACTTAGGATTGCAACTCAATAGGTCTTTTATTAAAAAACCAAAATTCTAAAAAATGAAAAAGATAAATAAAAAATATTAATTTATTTTCATTATTAAATATTTCTAAAATATACTTTCTTAATTACTAAAAAGAACTAACAAAACCATTATTTTAAGGTGGATTTCATTTTTTTTTTTTAAAAAACAACAGATTACTATAAAACAACATGGCTGAAGTTTTAATCACATTTGTGACGTGAATAAAAAATTTTTATAAAATGTTAACGTTGTAAAAGAAACCTATTTTTATTTGTATATTGATATTTAATTAAAGATAAAGATGGTCACTAATGTGATTCATAGTAATCAGCTGTTTTTTTAAAAAATGAAATTCACCTCAAAATAATGGCTATGCTCGTATGTTAGTTCAAATTAGTAATTAAAAATTATGTTTTACGAAAAATGAATTAATATTATGAATTTATACTCAAGAATTGAAATTAATTTTTTTTTAAATAAATAAAAAAAAACATGGAAAATCTAATTTTAACTATGAATTTTTAGGACGTCTGGTTGAATGCTAAATTTTAGGACATTTGTTCCATTTTTAAGATTTCAGTTCAGATTGAATGCTAAATTTTATAACATTATGTTCAATTTTGTATATTTCTGAAAAGTACGAATTTGATTTTAAAATAAGTCTAACCTAAAAACCTCAAGATTTGAATTTGAATAAGTACTCCGTAAGCAGCCCACAGGGCCTGTGGCAGAGGAAATATTATTCCAATAGCAGCATGAAAATCTATTGTCAGCATTTACATCTTAGTACTAACTATGAAAATTCCCTTCCCCCCCCCCCCCCCCCAACCTCCAATGCTATATATAAAGTGAATTTGTAAGACCTGTGGCATTTGTAAATATGCTTTGTACGAATTGAACCCGGGCTATGAATCCCCCACACCGCATCACTTTTTCAACGCACAACATGTGCTAAATGTCCGTATATCTTCTTGAAGTTATTAAAAATGCATAATTGCAAAAAATGAAAAAGATAATTAAAAAAGGAACATTGAAAAATCCAAATTTAACTATGAATTTTTGGGATTTCTGTTTTGATTGCCAAATTTCGGAACATTTGTTCAATTTTTATATTTTTGAAAAAGATGAAATTAATTTCAATAGTAGGCCTAACTTAAAAAAAAACTGCCTATTGTTGTTGAAAACTCAAAAGGATTGCGTAGCTCAATATGATTTTTTTTCTGCATGTACTCATTCATATCTTTCATTGTTTCCAATGAAATATCTCGACAAATGTTGATTTTCCCTTATAACAAAAATCAATTTCGTTTTGCCAGTGTTTAAACTAATTTAGATCTTTGACAAAATTCCCCTCCACATTATTTACAAAATGATTTGAAAATTCCAGCAAATCACTACTCATACATACTGTATAATGTATATAGATATATATATATATATATATATATATATATATATATATATATATATATATATATATATATATATATATATATATATATATATATATATATATATATATGTTTGCAATCACAATGTATACATCCCCAGGTTTCCTGTTTTTTTTGGCATTAACATTAAGATTAGATCCATGATTACAGTTAGAATAGATCTATGGTTTTGCATTTATTATAAATAGAAATATGCCAAGCACAAATTTTTTGATCATCTTTGCACGCAATGTGGCCATTTGACGAATCTCCAACCATCATCACAATGATGATGATGATGATGCAAAAGTTTGGAACTTCAATCTAAGTCTTAACTATAATATGCTAGTGTACTATATTGGTGTATGTAAATAAATATATATCAAGCTATACAAAGAAATATTCCAGAAGAAGAAAAAAACATTGTGATGATCATGGGGCACGCTTCTCATATATATACATTCACTTACACAAGTGCTATTATGGCACGCCATGCATGCATCAAATGTGAATAGATTTAATACAACAAAGAAGGAGAGAAAGAAAACAAAGTGTGGGAAAAGGCACATCTGGAAACTTTTAAATGAATACTCGAAAGTTCTTTCTAGATTTACACACAAACACACCCATACAGGAGTCGATACAAGACGAACTTCTTTTTTAATAAAGAACATTTACTCAAGTCTTAAGTAAACAACAATTACCTATATAACACACAGGTAACATACTTGGTATATAATAGTAATAGTCTTGTATTGAATATATACAGGGTGCCCATAAAATATGGATTTGAGAGAGAAAAAAGTTATACTAGTATGAACTAGTTTACAAAATATTTTAAAACAATTTCTATAGACCCTCCCTCCTCCATTTCCTATCTCAGCTGTTAACGTTCCACATTAGCTCGAAAGAGGCTGTCCAAGCACAGTAGAATGTCGATTTTCAGAACTATTGTCAGGCATGCAGGTCCGGATTAAGGCTTGGGCGGAGTGGGCAAATGCCAGGGCCATATTGAAAAAATGGGGGCATATTCTATAACAGAATTGCAACATAAGACAGTAAGCTCTTATTTACATTCTAGGTGCTGCGTCCTCCAGACTCCCTGCAACAAGCTGAATTTAACCTAACCCCACCTAATCACCGGTATAAAAATGTTCTAAAGTGTAGGTCACTGAGTGACTTACATTTATGAAGTGTAGGTCACCTAGTGACCTACGATTAGTCTGTTCCTGCTGCGCTCTCCAGACTGCCTGCAACAAGCTTAATTTAACATAATCACACCTAAACACCGATATAAAAAATTTCTAAAGTGTAGGTCACCGAGTGACCTACAGTTCTGAAGTGTAAGTCACCTAGTGATTTACGTTTAGTCTGTTCCTCCATCTCTCAAGGAAACTAACTTCTTTGTTTGATAATCCTCTTAAACGTGCGCTAACGACAGCTATCTGCTGCTCTAAGGTTAACATTGGTCTAATAGTTTCCAGCACCTTTAAAAAATGAGAACTATTAGCGTTTTCTCTAAAATGATTCAAGACTTTATGGGAACACCTTGTATACAAAAAAATCACCTAGAATGTTTTCACCTACACCAATGTGTATGAAAGGGATAAAAGGCACTCGGATAAATAAAAGAGGGGTCACTCAAAACACTCATATTCATACAATTGTATACACCACTTGATGATAAATTGATAACATGGGCCATTGCTTAAAAAAAACATATCACAATAGGCATCTCATAGCAAACCATTTATTTCAACATAGATTGATTAAAATATGTTATCTCACAAGTTCACGAGTTAGTAAATAAAAAAAACTTTTATCTTTCATTAAAAAAAAATAGTTTGAACTTCATTTAAGGCGGCTGAATATTTTGTTTGGGTCCTCCTGACACTGTGGTAGTTAATTATATGCCAATTATAGTGGCTGCTATGCTTCATTGACGTTTTTGTAAAATTGTGACGCAAAAAACGCCAAGCGAACGTTTTTTTTTTAGAAACAACATTATGAAAAAAATTCAAATTGTTTTCAAAACTAGAATAGTAAAAGATGCTAATGACATTTTTTTTTCATGGCAATATCTTACAAAATAAACACTTTATAGTTCAGTTTGAAAATGATACCCGTTTTTAGGTTTTTCCATTGATAACTAGTGAATAGATAATAATAGCAAAGACCTGTCACCTGAGCTCAACATTCTGTAGTTGACGCTGACAGACGTATGTGATAAACATAAATAAAGTGGATTTAAAATTTATTTATTTTTTAGACCAAAAAAACGACGAAAGGTGAAGAAACAGCTAGAGGAGAACGACAGGAATCCGAAAGGGCCTGCTAAGTCATCAACCAAAAGGTTATGGGAATGGAGGGAGCGTAAAAAGTCCACGCACCAGGATGTGTTTCATCCGAGTTGGACTCGAGAGCCATAACCTTCCACTTCAACTGCATAAATTGAGCCTGAACAGCAAGAACAGTGACATCAGACCAATTAGAAATTGATGACGCTCATGAAAGGGTAGGGCAAATGAAATTTTAGTGCTGGGCAGAGAGATGCCTGTAAAAACTAGTGAGATAGTGCCATGAAATAGTGACAGTTGACGTAATTATACATTGTTTTTTGAAAATTCTAGTTTAATTTTACTACTAAAATTATTTAACTAAAAGCACCTTAATATATTGTTTAGGTTCTTGGATCCGGAGAGTGCAACATAAAATTGACCATGAAAGAAAAACCGATTCATTTAAATTTAAATAAATTCCGACGTGCGTAAACGTTTTTGTGCTTGTTTGTACAGCGTTATATACAGACAGACATAGCTTAATATATTATATTTATTAAAATTATATATATAATATCCCAGGTCTGTGTGTGTGTGGAGTAACAAAAACCATTGAAGCACATCGGAATTTATATAAATTTGAATAAATGAACCGTTTTTTTTTTTCAAGGTCAACTATATGTTGAACTCTTCCTTTGGAAAGTGTAGAAGGGGGAGAGAGAGAAAAGTGGAAGGGGGTGAGGGGAAAAGGTTGGAAAGTGTAGAAGGGGGAGAGAGAGAGAAAAGTGGGAGGGGTGACTGAAATTGAAATGAAAGGAGTAAAAAAAGAAAAAAACGACGCGCATGCGCACAAATGCCTGTGAATTTTGCTCCCGTCATTTATGACGGGTTACCCCACTAGTATTTTATATATATATATTAAGCCAGGTCTGTATGTGTATGTGTGTGTAACATGGGAATTTATATAAATTTGAATAAATGAACTGCTTTTTTTTTCTCAAGGTCAACTATATGTTGCACCCTTCCCATCCAAGAACCCCATGATATTAAATTGGAGAGGGGAAAAGGTTGGAAAGTGTAGAGGAAGGGGGGTGGAGAGAAACGTGGAGTGAGAAAAGTGGGAGGGGGTGACTGAAATTGAAATGAAAGGAGTAAAAAAAAAGGAACAAACGACGTGCATGCGGCACACCAGAGAAAATGAAAAACTCATTTTCTCTTTCAAATATAAAAAGGGGAGGGAATAATAGTAGCAAAATTAAACTAGAATTTATCACAGGGCAGAGGAAAAGAAATTCTAATGCTGGGCACAATTGCCTGTGAATTTTGCTCCTGTCATTTATGACGGGTTACCCCACTAGTATATATATACATTTTTTAAAATTAATTCAATTCTTCATGTTGTTTCTGAAAAACAGAATAGGTCTAACCACAGTTTTGCTAATTTTGCAAATTTTGTAGTACATTTTACATATTACATTTTTAGATTATTTTTATTAAATTTTTTTGTTTTCTTATAGACATTGCAGGTGAATTTTCTTATCAAGAAAAACATTTCTTTTAATGCATTAAAAGTTGTTTGAAGTTTTAACAGCAAGTCAATTCAGACACTTCAGCACTTCAGACTTTCAGACAATTCAGAGATCTAATTACAAGCAAAGTTTTATTCGCAGCTTCAAGCTGAAAGCCTAAAGCATACTTTTGTTAAACCTTAAATATGTTACTAGTATTATTGATACTAAAAATGTAAATATGCAAGTAAATTTGCTTTTTTATTAATTTACATGTCTAGAAAAAAAAAACGCTTATTCATTTTTTTCTTCTCATCCATGCGAGTACTTTGAGGCATGTTTGTTTGTAAACCTGTGACAGTGTTGCTATCTTACAGTAAAAATTTGTTAAATGTTGCACTATTTTAATTTATAAACGCTTGTACTTATATTGTTTATAAGCTCAAACTGATATAAGTGTTCTACAGACAATTTGTGTTTTTAAATTACTTGTAATAAAAAAAGGAAACTACATTATCCGTTTTTGAAGATGAGTTGCAAGGTGGAATTTCCTAATCTTAAATACACACAACAATTCAGAAGACAAAAATTGTAGGTCTGCAATAAGAATAAATGTGGACCAACGTTAAATCTTAGACCATTCCTCTCCATTACATAAATGGTTTATTTAAGTTTAAACATTAGAAAGAAATTCTTCTAAACAAAAGGGTTGTTTTCACATGAATTGTATTTAACATGTGTTTCATGAGTCAATTGGCTCCAAATGCAGCGAGAATAAGCGACAAAAAGTTTATTCTATTTTATCTTCCAAACATTTATAGTTTACAGAAGAAAGGATTAAATTTATTATTTGTTCCAAATATGTTTGCATTGTTTTTAGAAAAAAAAAGTACTTAAATGCTTCTAAATAAACAAACTTTGGTATTTTTAACATAATATCTGCAGACTTGAATGTATCACTACTGCTCTCAATGTGAGTTTACATCAGGCAACATAAATGTTGTAATATGTTGTACAACATGTGTTGTAGTGTGGTGTATCACACATAGTGTTTATGGTGTGTTACACTTACAGCAAGTTGGAGCACAATGTATTCTGGCCAGTAGTCATTAATATGCGCCCTTTTTGTAACCTTTTAAGTGCAATGATGGATTGTGGCTTTCCATTGGGTACAACATTTTCTGTACAACAAAAAGCTGAAAAGAGCTCTGCTTTCTACAACACACATAAAATGTGGTAGAGTGCTATGGGTTGCAGTGTACCACATTTTGCAACACATTACAACATACTTTAACACCCTACAACACTTTTAGATACCAATATTTATGAAGTGTTACAAACGATGTATGCTGCTACTTTTTAATGTGGACAGTAAACGCAAACACTTATCACACATAATACAAATGCTTGGCTGGAAATGATCTGCTATGTTGGTGCATTTCATCTCAGCGAAATCTATGTGAGCCAACAACTTTAAACTGTTTTATTTTCATTTTATTATTTTGTTGTTATTTAAGTCCCATAAAAGGCAACCACAGTGGATGGACAATACATAACACGAAAGGGTTAAATAATACATTGACATACATTATTAAAATTTGTCAAACTTCAATGGATAGTATCTTTTAATCATGAATAAACAAAAAATCAGCATTTAGATTTGGATTTGGAAAAATTATTCTGCAAGCAGCCGAAAAGGCGTGTGGCAGAGGGACAACAATCCAGTCATACCATACGACATGCATTGTCAAAAATGTGTTTTGGTACAGCTGAAATCTGCTCGTAATGTAGTGTCAAAAAATGAAGAGCTCCATAATACAATTTTATTTTTATGCATAAAATCCTCTGCAAGAGAGTTCACAAGTGTCTTACCGCTCTAGGAACAAATGCCAAATAATATAATTTAATTTTGTTAAGAGTGGTCACCCTTATCCAAATATAATGCTCTCAACTTACAAAAAACTTACCTCACGAAATTTGGAGAAATCATCAACTTACAGAGAACTTACTCATTTTTATTGATATGAAAATGAGGCAACTGCTCACAGTTTATGCAAATTATCATAATCTGAGTAAGTTCTCTTAGTTTGCCCATTTGCTTTTGTTTGAGGGCTTGAAGCTCCTTTTGTAGATCGGCAACCAATCTTCTACATATTGTCCAGCTTGTTTAAGCTGTGTGGTTGTGCAATAGCTTTAAGACGATGAGTCTAACTACTCAATCACCTGCCCTAGTATCCGGCCCTTACTGTGGCTAACTGCATCCTGTTCTCCTTCTCAATCCATTTTATGAACATGATCGACCTATTTCTTCTACTTTGCCCTTGGATGATCTCGAATATGGTTTCGTGCAGCCTGTCTGAGGTGTAAACTTTGGAGGTTGCTTGCAATTACCGCCCTCAATAAGTGCAGTTGCCCAACAAGCAGGGCAGGCGCGACCGAGGGTGCAACTTGTGCATTTGCACAGTTCGGCAAATTTATAGGGCGGAAGATTGTTAGATTTTTTTTTTTTTGCAAAAATGCCAAAAAAAAGTAACAATAAGCCATATGTCCAATAAGCGCCTCTAGTGGCAGTAGGCTAAAAGATGGCCCCTAAGAAGTTAGCAGAAAAAACCTTAACATAGAAACTCTATGAAAAAATCGCTGCACTGGTAAGTTTTTTGATGTTTTCTCGCAAATTACTTGCCCAATTTTCGTGAATTCTTGAAAAAATAAAGACAAAACTACGTAGTTTCACATCCTTGCGTTAGTTTTTTTAATATTTCACGTTGTTTTGTTGTTTTCGATGTTTGTTCTGAACGTTACTATTAAATCGAAACTTTTAATTGTGCAAGTAATTTGCAAGAAATAAGCAAAAGAAGTTACAGACTTATCGAAATCTCCATTGGCTTCCATGTTAAAAGTTTAGGTTTAACAGCAACGTTCAGAACAAAACATCAAAAACAACGAAACAATGTGAAATATTAAAAAAACTAACGCAAGGATGTGAAACTACGTAGTTTTGTCTTTATTTTTTCACGAATTCACGAAAATTGGGCAAGTAATTTGCGAGAAAACATCAAAAAACTTACCAGTGCAGCGATTTTTTCATAGAGTTCTATGTTAAGATTTTGTCTGCTAACTTCTTAGGGGCCATCTTTTAGCCTACTGCCACTAGAGGCGCTTATCGGACATATGGCTCATTGTAAAGAAATGTTTTATGGGGTGGCATTATAACAATTTGCACAAGGCGGCAAAATGGCTTGTACCGGCCCTGCCAACAAGCAGGAATAAAGGCTGCAGTTTCTCCAATCTAAGATTATTCTCAATTGCAATGGCAAAACCCCATATGGTCTCACCTTTCTTCTGGTGCCGAAGCATCACTTGCATTGTAAGATCCACAGCAGATCTTCCACCTCCAAATCAGTGTCTGATCTTTCTCAACACCCTAGTGGCAGTAATGTTGGCTCCCTTGGTTTCTACTAGATGGTTCACCACTCTTTGAACATCACCACCTAGCTTGTCCTGAATCAGGCTATTCACAACTCCTTTCTTACAATTAATTTCAAGTGGACTTGAACATCATTGCACCAATCATCCACAGCAGGGTCATGTTATGTATTTGGCTTTCCCTTTACTATAGGGACCTCTAGTTTTGGCTTTCTCATAAACATAGAAAAGGGTGTTGGAAGGAGGACATGGCTGTTCTTCTGTACCACTTTCTGAGATCTGTTTGCCCTTCAGCATTTTCTTTTTTTTTGGTTGAGGGTCATCACCATCCTCAGATTGCTCACTAAAGTCCAAGCTCCACCCAGCACTTTCATCTGTTTGGGTTCTTTGATCTCTGCATTGTAGCTCTTCTAGATGAGCATCTAGTTCATGTGCTGATGTTTGAGTCTGTGTGACTAGAAGGGGCCCCTGATTTGATGCACTAGCCATAGTTAGAAAAGTTGTCATAGCCTGGGCCTGTCTTTCCATAAGAGCAGTCATTGCTTGCATGTTTTCCATCATTGAGGTCATCATGATGCGAGATGGAATTTCTGGTCCCATGACAGTTTCTGAAGTAGAGGCCAAACTCCTATTGGGTTAGGGGAGGAGGAGGGTGTTTGCATCTCCTGGTCGGTGGCCATTTCTATTGCACTTTGTTGAATTGATGTGCTTGCTCGCAATTGCATTTGGTTGACCAGGCAGCTTTTAAACTGGTGCACACAAATCTATTGTATGGCCAACTTATTTGTGGAAAAATTTGGCGGTCTTTCCAGTCAATGATAACAAAATGTTTTGTATTGGCCACGCACCAGAAGTTAGACCAGTTGGACCAACAGGTAATGGACCCCAAACCATGCAATTATATATATTCTACCCAACTAATATAGCCAGTGCAAACTGCTAGGATTTTTTTTAGAAACATTTGAAACTTACATGTAGCTAAATCAGGCCAAAAATCCAGGATCAGTCCGTTACAAATCTCTGTGGAACCTCCAAGTGTGAAAGGATGGACAATAAGATGCAAAATTATTGTTCAGTTTGTTTAATTACTGTCAAAAATTAGCTTCACAAACTTTAAAGTTTAACTTTAGAATACATGGATGGTTATGAAATAATTCAATAGTCACAAAATCAACAGGTCTCTGCAAAAAATAAGGCAAACTTCACTTCATAATACCCAAGATGGGTCAAACACAACTTGTCTTTAAAGTTCAAATCTTTAACTGCCTAAAATATTTATTCTGGAACTATATATTTGAATCTTTAATTTGGTTCCAATAACTACTGTTTTGTAATTTATAGCCAATAAAAGCTAAATTTAAAAAAAATGGTTAAAAATACATCAACCAATTTAAAATGTATCCAGATGAACCAATTGAGTTAAAATTGAATTTAACTTTCTAACTGAAATTATGGGTCCTAATAACCATTACACTCCTGATAACTGAATAAACAATACAATGAAATAATAATGGCAAAAAATGACTAAGGTCACCAAAGACCTCACATGTGCTAAAGGAAACAAACAAATTGTATTGAAAAAAAGTGTGGCAATCTTAGGGTCACCAACGTCCAAAAATGCATTAGTTTTTTTAGGATGACATAAACAAACTTAGGATGTTAAACGAAATATTTAAAATTAACCGTGAAGCGGTCACATTATTACGAAACACAATTACAGACATTTCTGAAACGCTTTGAAGTGTATGTCGGCGACAAGGTCGACAATAGGGGAGACTAGGACAATTCCCAGAGCCCGTGCCACTTGCAGGGCCCGGGTCTGAATTTATTTTTAAAAAAATCACTAGCCATGCAATACCAATATCCATACCCCTATGTCACTGCTGGCCTCCACCTCCAACCCTGGACATCATTCTAGTCGGAAAGTGCCGACCAGGAACACGCCCTATTTCGGCCAATTTGTAGGTTTTTTGGGTTTTGGCGTTTTTTTTTCTGTCATCGGGGAAGTGGGGCTGCGGGCTGGAATTATTCTTTACCTGAGGCCAGGGCTGCCTCTCCTGGTCCTGGTCATCGAACACCGTTTACTATATTACATGGTTTAACGATGTTAAAATGAAAGCAAAAGTGCCTTCAGTTGTTTCAAACCGGATCTTAAAGATCTCTTTTAGAGAACGTTTGAAGCATGACAGCCATTTTTTATGACAAGAGCTTTCAAAAGCTTTCAGTAGAATTGTAAATAGATCTAAGCATTTCATTGATGGGCGTCGACTTACACCCTTTAAATTATAAAGGAAATGAAGTGATTTCAACTGAAAAGAAAATTATTTTTTGTAAGGCATCAAAGCAAAAATAAATAAACTCGAATGTGGGTTCAACTGTCTGTATAATAAAATCAGCAAAATAGAAGAAAAAAATGGGTCTGCAAATGGGGTTAGGGGGCACTTGCCCCCCTTTTATGCTTAAAATGAAAGTGTTCGGTGTTCTGTTCTACATGATGGTGTTATATTGGTGTATTTGAGGCCATTTTCTGTCCAATAAAGTCATTTTTATATCTAGCCTTCATCACTTGCCCTGCCCCCTCTAAGAAATATTGTGCCATTTGGTCTGCCCTTTTGGTTTCTAAATTGAATGCGTATATTGAGAAGAAGAAAAAGATGGCGGCGGGTCAGATTAAAAAAGAAAACATGAAAATTGTATTTGTCTAACAAGAAACAGACAACTTTCTAGAGAGTGAGAGTCCTATCAAAAAAACTTCAAATAGAGGTTCCCCGCAGCGTTTGTTGATTGGCCTATTAATTTTCACAATGATAAATGAGACACATTGTGAAGCTCTACCCAAAATGAATGCAAATAGGGTTCCTCTTTATATAGGCCTATACATAATTTCCACATTACATATAATTAGGGTTCGGATTTTTATGCAATATCAAGCAAGATTTTATCAATCTGTGGCCCAAGTGCCAATTGTGAAGCAACAAATCCCCTTTAGATCAAACAAAAGTTATGGTATTTTCTATTAAAAAAAAAATACTGGTTAGAGGCTAGAACTTCCTTGTTGACAACTGATAGTACCCAGACAACTTAGCCTCTAAGCTGTCTTTTTTATTAAAAAAAAAATATAATTGTGCAGTTGCTCTTGTGATGATGATTACGTCACAATCAGTACTTGGGCCACAAATGGAGAAACATTTGCTTGATATTGCATAAAAATCCGAGATATTTAGGCTATAAAAATTATATTCTATAGACTCATGTAGGTTGGCTTCTTTTTCAGTATATTTGAATAATTACTCTGCAAGCAGACCATAGGGCGTGTGGCAAAGGAACTATTTAATCCAATAGCAGCATACAAATGTGTTGTCAAAATAAACATTTATTCCCATGCCATTCCCCTCCATTTGAATATAATACGTTCAAATGGAGCATCATTATTTATTCTTTGTTAAATAGTTCCCCAATAATTCCCCAAATCATAACATTCCCTATGCACAGTATCCTCTGGAAGCAAAGTCCAGTGTCGATTGACCATAGTGTACTACACAGTATGCTAGCAGGTCGAGAGGTGGGGGCCCCATTTCTATTATTTTTTCTGGGTGGTGTGGGGTGGGGCCCCACCCAGAAAAAATAATAGATTGTCCACCCTTTCCCCACTCTCGGTCTGCTTGGTTTTATGAACAGTGATTTTGATTATGATTAACAAAGGAAATATTATTTGTTGGGAGGGGGGGGGGGGTGCTAAAACCATCTCTATGTCTCTGTGGCGCCATCTACCTTGCGGTTACACAAGTATTTTTTTATGGAGCCCTGTTCATTTCGTATTATTTTCATTTATGGATATGAGTTTAGAAGGATTCTTAATTTTTTCATGTATATATACTTATTTTACATGTATGTGTATGTTTGCAGTGTACAAGAAATGAAGAATTGTTTAGGACCCTCATTTCTACTTGTATTATTTATGATCAAGAGAAATCAATTGCCTAAATGTTGCCAGATAAAGATGACAAATTTGACAGCAGAATTAGTCATTTATGCCTTCTAAATCCGTTCCTCCTCCTCTTTGTTTTGTTTGTCCATAATCGTTTTTACAGTGCTCTCTATGCTTAAAATCAGCATATTTTTCTTGTGGATTTTCGACTTCTACTGTAAAACTTAACTCTCAACTTTATTATTTTTATACAATTAAAAAGAAATAACTAATGTGAGTAGTATATAAAAGTAGAGGTGGGACGAATCCTAAATTTTCTCGAACCCGAATCTTAAAAGGTTCTGGTTCTGACCGCGATTTGACCTTGAGCTGACCGCGATTTGACCTTGAGCTGACAGCGATTTGACCTTGAGCTGACCCCGACTTGAGCTTGATCTGACCGCGACTTGAGCTTGATCTGACCGCGACTTGAGCTTGATCTGACCGCGACTTGAGCTTGATCTGACCGCGACTTGAGCTTGATCTGACCGCGACTTGAGCTTGATCTGACCGCGACTTGAGCTTGATCTGACCGCGACTTGAGCTTGATCTGACCGCGACTTGAGCTTGACCTGACCGCGACTTGAGCTTGACCTGACCGCGACTTGAGCTTGACCTGACTGCGACTTGAGCTTGACCTGACTGCGACTTGAGCTTGACCTGACTGCGACTTGAGCTTGACCTGACTGCGACTTGAGCTTGACCTGACCGCGACTTGAGCTTGACCTGACCGCGACTTGAGCTTGACCTGATCGCGACTTGAGCTTGACCTGACCGCGGCTTGGCATTGACCTGACTGCAATGTGACCTTGAGCTGACCACGACTTGATCTGACCTTGAGCTTGAGCTGACCGCGACTTGAGCTTGGGTTGACCGCGACTTGAGCTTGGGCTGACCGCGACTTGAGCTTGATCTGACCGCGATTTGAGCTTGATCTGACCGCGACTTGAGCTTGATCTGACCGCGACTTGAGCTTGATCTGACCGCGACTTGAGCTTGACCTGACCTTGAGCTTGGGCTGACCGCGACTTGAGCTTGGGTTGACCGCGACTTGAGCTTGGGCTGACCGCGACTTCAGCTTGGGCGGACCGCGACTTGAGCTTGGGCGGACCGCGATTTCAGCTTGGGCTGACCGCGACTTCAGCTTGGGCTGACCGCGACTTCAGCTTGGGCTGACCGCGACTTCAGCTTGGGCTGACCGCGACTTCAGCTTGGGCTGACCGCGACTTGAGCTTGAGCTGACCGCAACTTGAGCTTGGGCTGACCGGATATCATCATGAAAAAAACTTTTTAAAAATATTACCAACTATTCTAGCTTCTAAAACACTGAATTTTTTTTGTAATGTTTCTCCTGAAAAAAAAAATCGTTCAACTTGAGAAATATATAATGAATAGATCTTTCTAGTTTTTTGTTTTTTCAAACTTGTAATAAAGAACAAGAAGTTTGATTTTGCTGACATTAATTTTTCTTCTCATCCCTCATACTCTTTAACTCGAAATTGTTTTTTATATATATTATTATTAAATGTATATATAGGAACATATAGGAATTTCTCTTTTTTAATGTATGTTTTACAAGTTCGACGCGGGAGGTCGCTTTTAATTTATCTTTTTATGCTTAAATATGATAGATTTATGATGGGTGCCTTTGTGTTAAAATAACACACAGCGTGTGGGCGCCGTCACCGCTGAACGACGCAACCATTACCACCACCTTCATCGATTCTTTAAATTATGCTGTATATTGGCTCATGCATTCAGTTTCTTCTTTTCTTTCAAATTTACTTTTTATTTTTCCACCCTGTCCATAAAATTTATTTTTCTATATATTTATTATATCGAGTGCACAAATTGAACGGGCGCGTGCAACTCTTTAACAAAACCTTCATCACCTCCACTAATAGAATAACATTTCTCAATTTTGTTTTTTCTCAATCAAATTTAATTTTAATGTAAACAAAAGGTGCGTTTGGAAACATTAGAAAAAAAGCTATTATATAAGATGTTAAGAAAACTTAAAAAGGTGCGTCCGGAAACAACGTGTATGTTGAAGTTAAAAAAAATGGGCTCCAGAACTGTGCTAACTCCATCTACTGATTTTCTCAAGAAAGAAAGCAGACAGTAAATATGAGTTATTCCTCTTGCCCGAGAAGGTTAAGTTAAATATGTGCAACCTTCAGTGTGAATTTTCAAAAGTGTAAAAAAATATGCACCAATAATGGCTGCCTTCTATTGAGTTTTTGAATGGCCTCATTTTTTAAGAAGAAAATGGCGGAATGAAGCACATTCGGAAATTTGTTTATTTTAAAAAACGCGGGCCACAAGTATAAGTTTGAAAGTGATACCTTAATTAAGAGGCAATTAATTAAAAAAAATAATTAACCTATATGTGTATTTTTATTTCATAGGGGGCGACCCTAGAGAGTGACAATGGAGAGTGCAGCAAGTGAAACTGTTTGGCGAGCGAAGCGAGCCATAAAAATTAACAGCATTTTTTAACATCACGTTGGACAAGTGGCTCACGTAGTATGTTTTATTTTGAAATAATAAATTTGGCTTTTGAAACATGTTTTAAATGTGTTTATGAAATTACTTTGAAGAATCAATTTTCAATTTTTAATTTTCATCTTTTACATGTAATTTTTTTTAATTAAAAAATAAAATTCTACAAAGCTCGTGTGCCGCATGACGAGACTCGGGGAGCTGCCAGGAGCCAGATTACCATTACAAATACAATTAGTACTCTGCTAGCAGCCAAATAGGCCTATGGCAGAGGGACATAAAAGTCCACATAAAGCATTAAGCATTGTCAAGCACATATATATATAAAAAACAAAATGAATATACAATTGTCAATCCGACAAAACAAAGTTATCCCCATTCACCACTTCCTCAGGAAGGGAGTTCCATTGTCTTACATAACTCTAGGAAGAGAAAAAAAGACCAATAATATGAATCTGTCCTAGCAAAAATCTCCCTAATTTTCTTAGAGTGGTCATCCCTGCCCATATATATAGTGCTTTATGAATATCACTGGACTGCGGTTTAGGACAATCACCGCGATTAGTTTTTCCAAACAATTTCAAACTTAACTCAGCACTGCGATGTGCCAAAGTATGCCATTGTAGCACTGCCTGGTCTAGAAAGTGGAGCAATCATATTATGAAATATAAAAAAACGTAAATAGAAGCAAAAGTTTCAGTTAATCTTATTGGATAAGGGTTCAGTTGTGTGAACATCTTAAATTTCCTACTTTTCTTATATAGTTTTTTTTTCTTCTTTTGACAACTGTTTTTTCATTTTTGGTTTGAAAAAAAAAACAAGGGCACAAAAATTGTGAATGAGTTCTGGTTGCATTCTGTTGTGGTGTGTCAACTTTTGGCACTTCTTAATTCATCTTCAAGACTATAAAGCAAACGCATCTCACATACAAAGTGAACAAAATATCAGTTATTTTGCAAAATCACTTAATTTGACAAGAGTACAGTCAACATTTAAGCAATTAGTTGCATAATGCCTAAAAGTGTTGCTACTAATACTTAAATTGACATAGTTGCATATATGTTTTTAAAAAATTCTTAATTACAAAATGAGTGATTTTGCATATTGACTATAGTGATTCTGTAAAATGACTTGAGTTTAAACTTTAGCTATGGCATATACATATATGGTATATATATATATATATATATATATATATATATATATATATATATATATATATATATATATATATATATATATATACTGTAGTTCTTGAAATTCTAAACATCTGTTTTCAGGAGTAGTATTTTTTTCTTCTTCTTAAAACATTTATCTTCTTTAAACTAGTTGAAATTTTGGAGTAAAGAAGTTTTTAAAGTTTTTTTTTGTGGCCATTATTAAATTTCCCATTTATTACATTTTACAAACGAAAAAAAAAAACACAGTTAAATATGTTGAAAATGTGACACATCATCATTATCAGAGAAAATCTTACAGAAAACTATTAATTTAACCATAAACTTTTAGCAGCTGCCTTGAAATTATGAAGGAGTGTTGATGATCATTAGACCGCCATTTTGACTCACAAAAAATGGCAACTGTTTTGATTCTGTATAGGTCAATGAGTCTTTCTTACAGCACAATTGTCATGAAAAAGTAAGAGAAAATAGGAAGTGTTTTATAAGCTAGAAGGGTAGTTATAAAAGTTTATTTTAAAATATATATCCACATGAATGTTACCAACAGGGGTGCCCAAATGGGCAGCCCAACCCCCCCCTAAAGCCAGTGGAGAATTCACCCCCCCCCCGGGACCAAATGCTGAAAGCGTTTCTTTTTTATAACTTTTTAAATATAATTTTCATCAGTTTTAAAATGATGGAATTTTACATTGTTTGCATAATCGTGTTGTGAATGAGTTTCAATTGGCCATAAGATGTGTTTGAAACAGTCCGTAAACTTTGGAATATACAAACATTTTCCCTATTTTGTGAGCGTAGCGAGCGAGCAATTATTTTATAGTATACTCCTGCTATCAATTCCGGCGAGCGAAGCGAGCCGTAAAAACAGCACTTATACTATGACGTATAATGGTGGCTTAAACACTACTTTCTTTTAAAATATAAATTAAATCATAAATTTGGATTTTCGCCCATTCTGATTATTATAAAAGTATTTTAATACAAAATTTCAATCATACCCCCCCCCCCCCAAAAAAAAAGGCAAATGGCGAGTTGCTCACAAGACTACCCCCTCCCCTTGTGGGCACCCCTGGTTACCAATGAGGTTAACATTCATGTGGGGATATCTTTTAAAATAAACTTTTTCTAGGACAACAATTAGAAAATATTGTCTGCTTAAAGTTGAGTCATTTTCAAACTCCTTAAGAGCCTAAATATAGCGTTTATTTCAAAATTTTTCCGAATGTAGGCGCTGCGATCGTTGTTGATTGAAAAACAGTTTTTAACGTCTTTCTTCCGGTTCGAAGTCACAATAATTAGTAGAAAAATAATTTCGCGTGTTAACCTTATAAAAAGGAAACACCGTGAAGCCAATAGATTAATGCACGTGCTAATTATTATGTGATTGTTCTAAGTCGTTTTTAATGGGAGTTCTTCAAATGTTTGTGGGACGGTTTTTTGGCCCTATTGGACTTAACATGGAGTTAAAAATGTACGATTTTAAACGTTATTAAAAAATAGAAGGACCTTTTCAAAATTTATAAAAAAGGAAACATCGTGAAGCCAATACATGAATGTATGTGCTAATTATTTTGTTATTGTTCTAAATCGTTTTAACGAGAGTTTTTCAAATGTTTGTGGGACGGTTTTGGGGCCAATGGGATTTAACATGGGGTTAGAAAAACGAAGGACTTTGAACCTTGTTTAAAAATAGAAGGACCTTTTCAAAAATTATATAAATTGAGCACGTGAAGAACAATACTTTTTATTGCATTTTGCGCTTTACTGTATTTTAATTGAGCGATTGTGAGGCGATTTCTTGCAGTTGTAGTAACACCATATAAGAACACTCATTTGTCTCGTTGTCGTCTGCTCAAAACACCAAGATGGACGTGGATCTAGGCTCTTAACATAAAAAGCTCATTTTCAAATTTGTCAACCATGAGTCTTGAACCTTTTAGGTGGCCGAATAGATATTTATTTTGCTATTGTTCACACGGATGACGCCACTACAGTGGCTAATGCTATGCTCCATAGCCATTTTTGTAATATTTGCACGCAAAAACGTGAAGCGAACGTTTTTTTTTTTAGAAACAACATTTTGAAAAACTTTAAATTGTTTTGAAAACTAGAATGTTAAATTATTAGATCTATACGTTAAACGTTTTTTTTTTTCATAGCAATATCTTAATAAACATTTATAAAAGTTTGAAATTTAGGGTTTTTCCTTTGAAATTTCACAAAAAAACCTTGTAGCATTAACACCAACTATTATAGTTTCTTAATTTAAAAACGTTTAGTAATGTTTTACCAAAAGCGTTTTTAAGGAAAGTCATTGTTTAACAATGAATATGCAAAAAAAATTGTTAACCGAGCAACAGAAAGGGAAACACAATGACTTATCACAAGGGGCACCTTTTAAACGAAAATTCTACAATCTCCAAAGGTCCCATCATCATCATTAACATCAATGAGATTTAATCCTGTAATGGCCGTATGTCACTTAGGAGTTCTTAAAGGTCCCATTGTAAAAGTAAAAATTCTCAGAATATTCTAACATATGGGCGCAACTAATATTATATAGTGCCCCATATTTTAGGGTATTGTGAGAATTTTGTGTGTTAGTAAAACCAAAATGACCAAGTTGACAAAATAAGCCTAAACACTATCTCTCTGTATCAGAGCTATAACTAGCCTTAAGCATAATTCTGCGCATCCTATTTCTGCACTCCTGAACTTTGCGCACAAAACAATTGTTGCGCCCCCTTTAGTAGAATCAGTCTAGTTATTTTTGCGCTCCTAAGCTTTGCATCCGTTGTAATAATAATACTTGTGCCCCGTTTAAGTGACAATCATTTTAGTTATTTTTGTGCCCTTATTTTCGCGCCCTGAGCTTTGGTGCCCAAGGCAGGTGTCTCACTCGCCTTGCCCTATAGTTATGGCTCTGTTCTGGATATACAAAAAAAAATATACATAAGGCGTTTCATACAAACTGAAACATCACATTTTTTTTTAAAAAAGAAAAGAAAAGCTTGACACTATGAAAAAGCTTTACAGCTATGATTTACAGAAATACTTTAGTGCTGCCACCTAAGTTTTTCATTGGTTTTAAAAGTCTTTGACTAACACATGAATAACATAACAATTTATTATCTTCACTATGTTTAGGCCTATACATATTGTGTATATAGACACACACGGGCTCATCCTATTCACACGCGTTCAACGGTCCGTATATTAAATGAGCCTCAACAAGGGACAAGACACATTGGGGGTTGCTAAATAGGGAGAAAAGGGGGGAAATAAGGGGGCCTCACTGAATAAACTGAATGCTCAAAATATATTTTACAGAAAGGAGAGAGAGAGAGAGAGAGAGAGAGAGAGAGAGAGAGAAAAAAAGTTTGAAAGGGAATTTTCCGTTTTTGTGTGTAGAAAGGAGATGGGCGCAAAGGTTATTGTTGAATGTCCATAAATCTGACTTGATTTTTTTTTTCTTCTTCAAAATGGTGTCTTAACAAAATGAAAATCAAGAACAAATATATTTCAAATGGGAAAATGTATTTAGTGACTCAAAAAATAAAATAGGCCTATAGATATTTATTTAAATATCATGCATGTCTCTATTGCCCTTAACACCAATGGTTCTCAATTGGGGGGGGGGGGGTTACGGCACAGTATATTTTGTCTGAAAGAAATTGCGGCACACCTTGCAAAACTCATGGCACACTAGGGTTTACCAGAGGTGGCACTGAATAAGTGCGAAATGGAACAAACGCCAAACTGAATAAGCACCAATAGGAACAAACACCAAACTGAATATAGATCTAACTGCCAAACTGAATGAGCGCCAATTAGAAGAAATGCCAAACTGAATAAGCGTCAGTGTAAACAGACGCCAAACTGAATAAGCGTCAGTGTAAACAGACGCCAAACTGAATAAGCGCAAAATTGAACAAATGCCACATTGAACTAACGTCAAACTGAATAGATGTCTAAGTGGCACACTGAATTAAGTGCCAAACTTAATACGTGGCAAACTAAATAAGTGCCAAACTGAATAAGTGTCAAATTGAATAAGTGGCAAACTGAATAAATGCCAAACTGAGTAGAGTCTAAGTGCCAAACTGAATAAGTGGCAAACTAAATAAGTGGCAAACTAAATAAGTGGCAAACTGAATAAGTGGCAAACTGAATGAGTGGCAAACTGAATAAGTGGCAAACTGAATAAGTGGCAAATTGAATAAGTGCCAAACTGAGTAGAGTCTCAGTGCCAAACTGAATAAAAGCCAAAAATTTGGCGTTTGTTCAATTTGGTGCTTATTCAGTCGCCTCATTTATAATTATCTTGTGTAAACCACTGGTTCAGTGCATAAATGCAATATGAAAGTTTTGTTTATTTTGCTTTTTCTGATAAAGTTAAAAATTTATTTGAAAATATTAGATGATATTAACACAATCAATAGGCCTACCCGTTATAGCATCCAAATTTTGTGGCACACGTAGGCAAAACTAACGGCACAGTAGTGTGCCATGGCACAGCCTTTGAGAATCACGAATATACTCAATACTCATTCCCTGTCTCTTTCTTATCTATCTTTCCCCACCTTTCTAAACCTAAGGCAATCATTTGAATGGAAAAAAAAGCTCAGAATATACTATAAAAAGAGGGTTTTGAGATATTCAAGACTTGTCAAAAATTTGAACAGAGGTATGAAGTTGTCTCAACGGTTTTATTTTTTTTGTGTGTGTGTATGTTGGTAATAAATTTTATATTTTGTATGCAATTTATATAATATATAATATCTCAATATAGAAATTATTAAACGAATAGGACAAAACGATATAGGAAACGTTCAGTTTGCAATAGACATGTCTATCAGTTTAGGGGCCTGAAGTTCATTAAAGTATGCTTTCTAAGAAAATACCTAGTACACACCTGATAATTTTAATGCATTTAAATAATAAACGTGTTCTACAAAGCCCTGTGAAGGACAAACAAACAATATATCGGATTCAATTTATTCAGTTAATAATCTGAAAATATTGAGTTAATACTTAAATATAACTAATTAAACTATTGACAAAATATTGATTTAGTATTTCAATTTAAAATATTAATAATAAAGTCAATTTTTATTTGGTTCATGTCCTTAGCTGGATTCCGTAATAATTCACCTAAACACATTTAAATTGAATTCATTTAACTCATGTGTGCACAAGGTATAAAAGAGTAATAATTAGAATCTATTTTAAATAAATTTCATTAGTAAATTTTAATTGGTTACTGTAATGGTTCTGCATTTTTACAACCTGTTTTTTTAAACTAGAATAAAATGCTATTTTTATGTTTGATATCTTTAAAATTAAACTTTTGTTTGGCCATTTTTAATTTTCGATATCTCATTTCAAATTGGACCAAATGCGGGTGGAAAAAAAAAGAGGTTAAAAATAAAGTTATAATTTTAAAAGCCAAATTTCATGGTTTTATTTAAACGTTTTACAGTTAAATTTTCAACTTTAGACACACAACAACTTTAGATACATTTCAAAAATCGAAAATTTTAAGTTGTCATAAAAGTTTATTTTAAAACATAGATCTACTAGTAGCTGATTAATGTACTTTTCTAGTTTGTAGAATGTACCTTTACACCTAGTTTAACTTAGATCTTTATATTTTATAATAGGCCTAATTGGATAAAATAATGAAATATTACATTTGGTGTTAAAAGTTTATTTTATAAAATGAATTTGAAATCGTCTTTAAAAATTGACTTATATAACAATTTTTTTTAATTTGAATAATCACATTCATCCAACGTATTCTAGTTTTCAAGAAATTTGTTATTTTATTCTCTTAGGCCTTGTTTCCATTGGAGTGAAATTTTGAACATTTTGAAAATTTCAACTGGTGAAAAATGGAACAAACGTGGCTTCCGTCTATTCACTATCATAGACAAAGGCCACGTTTGATCTATTTTTTTTACCAGTTGAAATTTTCAAAATGTTCAAAATATCACTTCAATGGAAACAAGGCCTTAAAATTGGGTTGTTTTGGCGCTGAAATTTTGAAACAAATCATTTCCGCTTATCCAATTTCTATTTTTATGAACAATAAACAATTGAATTCTGGTTTTTATGCAGTTTGAGAAGCAACACTAAGCAGGAATTAAAAGTGTGTTAGAAACTAGAAGGAGATTTTTATGATGATGTCTTTTAAAATATAATTTTTTTTTATATTTTATAGACAAAAATTAAAAATAATGTGGTTTTGCTTGAAAGTTGGGTCATTTTCAAACTTTATATAAAAAGTTTATTTTGAAATCTTATCAACGTGAACATAGTCTTAAGAGTGATTGAACTACCCTTCTAGTTTCTAAAAACACATTGAAGGTTATCTTTATGTTGGATCTAAAAGACAGGAATAATCCTAGTTCGATTGGTGTTTAAATGTTTAAATATTTCTACTGAAAAGAGTGTATGGCCACTTAAAAAAACCAGTTGTTTTCTCTATTGTTTCATCAAATTATTTATATAAATGTAGTGATGCCCTTTGACACAGAACGATGCTCCAGATGAAAATAATTGTCACAGTCTTATTGTTGTCAATGGTAACGGGTTGTAATGAAGCCCCCAAACCAACTCAAAAAATGAAACTTAATCTTTAAATCTGCACTGAGTTTATGTAAAGTAAACAATTACATTGGCATTGTTTTAGATCCATTAAATTAACACAGCAAATCCAATGTGATCATTTTTTATTATTATTCAACTATTGTTTTCAAATGAACGTTTTATAAATATATTCTACAATAATAGAACCCACTAAAAATCACCTCCCTTTATAACCTCTTCCCTCTTTAATACAGATACTAAAAATATCTCTTTCATTCTCTCTCTCTCTCTCTCCGTCCATTAAGCTAAACGCTGTGTAAGAAGTTGTAACATATAATGTAATGTAACGCTTGATAAACTTCTCAATTTGATTCAAATGGTCCTTGCTTTATACGACTTCTTATCTAGTCAACCACACACACAGTGACACACACATTAAACCCCTTTACATCAAAGATGATCCCCTTTCTTTTAAGGATGCTTTATTATAAGAACAGCTTTCTATATAACTCTGATTATTCTGTCTTTCTCACAAGAGCAAAATTAAGAGAAACTAGTTTTTTTTAGAAACTGGAATGGTAGCTCAATCATTTGAGGGTAGTTTCATGTTAGATATCTTTCAAAATAAACTTTTTATAGACAAAAATTTTAAAAATAGTCTACTATTTAAAGTTGGGTCAATTTCAAACTCAGATAAAAAGCTTATTTTGAAAGATATCAACATGAAAATATCCGTTAATTGATTGAGATACACTAGTTTCTAAAACACTTTCCTAATTAATCTTAAGATGATTTACGAGCAGATGATTTTCAAACTCTTGATTATTCTGTCTATCAGAAGAGTAAAATTAAGAGAAACCAGAAAGTGTTTTAGAAACTAGAAGGGTAGCTCAATCACCTGAGGGTAGATTCATGTTAGATATCTTTCAAAGTAAACATTTTATAGACAAAAATAAAAAAATGATCGCCTGTTTAAAGTTGAATAATTTTCAAACTCGTTAAAAAAATATTTTAAAAATTACCATTACCAGATACCAAATACCATTATGTAATTGAGTTACCCTTCTAGTTTCTAAAACACACTGAAGTGTACTTTGAAACCACATTAAGTATTTTGTTTGGATTTTTAAAAATGCGCATTTAATTTTTAATTAATAGACTACTTTAAGCCGATTTTCAAACACTTGATTATTCTGTCTATCAGAAGGAAGCTATTCTTCTAGTTTCTAAAACACGTTTAAATTATGTAGAAATCGTTTTAGAAACTGTAAGGGTAGCTCAATAGGGTATTTCATGTTGATTTCTTTCAAAATAAACTTTTCCCATCAGTTTGAAAATGTCCCAACTTGAGCTACGGTATATATACTTCTAGTTTCTAAAACACATTCAAGCTTATGTAGAAATTGTTTTAGAAACTAAGCCTAATATAAATTTTCCATAGAAAAAATATTAAAAAGTGTTCTACTTAAAGTTGGGTCAATTTGAGTCTCACATAACAAGTTTTATGTTGAAAGATATGAACATGAAAATACCTTTAAGCAATTGATCTACCCTTCTAGTTTCTAAAAACACTTTAGTTTTTCATGGTTAATGACTAGCTGATTTTCTAACTATTGATTATTCTTTTTTTCAAGAGCAAAATGAAGTGAAACTAGAAAGTGTTTCAGAAACCACACTATAGCTCAAACACTTAAGGATGTTTTTCATGTTCATATTTTTCAAAATAAACTTTTTTATACATAATTAACCATTATTATATGCTGAAAGTATTATCATTTTCAAACTCACATAAAAAGTTTATTTTGAAAGATATCAACATGAAAATACCCTTAAGTAATTGAGCATATAGCACAAATTACTATCTAGTGTAACTACAGTAGATTGTAATTTGTAATACCTACTACACACACCTGATAATTTAAATGCATTTAAATAATAAACGTGTTCTACAGAGCCCTGTGAAGGACAAACAAACAATATATCGAATTCAGTTTATTCAGTTAATTAATAAGAAAATATTGAGTTAATACTTAAATATAAAATATATAAACTATTGACA
This sequence comes from Brachycybe producta, assembly GCA_036925085.1. NCBI lineage: Eukaryota > Metazoa > Arthropoda > Diplopoda > Playtdesmida > Andrognathidae > Brachycybe > Brachycybe producta. The sequence continues at coordinate 8,194,581 of JAUPFP010000001.1, read as the reverse complement.
AAATATTGATTTAGTATTTCAATTTAAAATATTAATAATAAAAGTCAATTTTTATTTGGGTTCATCTGTCCTTAACTGGATTCCGTATAATTCAACTAAACACATTTAATTTGAATTCATTTAACTCATGTATGTACAAGGTATTAAACACATTGAAGTTTCTCTTCATTTTGCTCCTGAAAAACAGAATTTCATTTCATTACATAACAAGGGCTTATTTATACTTTGTATCAATCATGTAATATCAATGTTAATTGACCTTTCTACTGTTGAGAATGGACAGTGGTCATCATGTTTTTATGTCTAGAACTAATAGAAACAAAATAGAGAAATTTTAGACCTCCCAAATTCAAAATATTTTAGTCAAAATTACAACTTTTGAAATAGCAATTTTTTTTAAAGAATATATAAAATAATAAAGAGAGAAAGAAAGGGGAAATTTTTTTCGGCTGTTTTATTTCTTTTAGTGACATAAACGTTTTGGAATTTTTTTTGGGGGGGTTCACTTTGATGTCTGACAAATGATTTATTTGATGAATGTCAAGTCTCGCATATTTAACAACTGGAATATGGTTTAAAAAAACAAGAGAGGGAAGGAAATAATTTAAGACAAAAAAAAGTTGGAAGCTCACAATTGAAACTTTTAAATAATATTATTCTAAAGACAAGGGTCTTCTTGGTGTTTTTTCTAATTTTTCTAAGTTTTTTTAGAGCTACTTATGTATGTGTATAATTAGTTTGTTCAACCATTAATTGTCAAAGGAAGAAAAAAATGGCGCTCAAAACTATCAAAGTAAAATAGAATTGGTTTTTATTACTGTATTAAAAAAGTCAGATTTTTTAGTCCAAAAAACCTGAAACTATTTCAATAAATATGGTTTTATATTTTATAATATACAAGCTACGAGAAAAATAAATAGCAACCAAAAAATGCAATTATAAACGTTTGTGTAATGTTTGGGTAATTTTTTTTTCAATTTAATGTTAATATTTCAAATAAAATCTGTATTGAAAACAAAAAGTATATATCTTCGGACCTAACGGACCACTAAATTCAAAATTTTAAATCTCGCGGACCACTAATATGAATTTTTTTTTAAAGATAAATACGTTTGTCAAATAATGATCAGAGGACTTCCATTTATTAATAATGTATAAAATCTTTAAAGGTTGTTTAATTGTAACAAAATTATTAAAGTTAGTTTAAATATTAGAAAATAATTGAAGCTTAGGGGAGAAGAAGTGTGTGGTGGGGAAACTTAACGAAATGTAACTCTCTCACATGCCGTATTTTTACGAGAACTGTACTAGACTCCAGTACATTTCGTGAATTTAGTGCAATAGAAAGGCGACAATTGTCATTCAGAATAGAAGAATTTATTACGAATATTTTTGTTTTGTTTTATTATTAATAAAAAAATGCAAATATTGTCCAGATTTTTCTGCGGACCACCAAAAATTTCTCGCGGACCACCGGTTGGCGACCGCTATTTTAGAAATTATTCATGTAATTTGTCAATTTTATATGCAGTAATTTATTTTTATCAACTCGAAATGCTTGCCGAAATTGTTGCCACATAAAAGAATAAAATCCAAGAAATAACCAAATTAATTATATATCAGCTGATATATAATTAATTTGGTTATTTTTCGGATTTTATGTGGCAAAAATCTTAGCATGATTACAATTACAAAAAAGTACTCAGCAGCCAAATAGGCCTATGGCAGAGAGACATAAAAGACTACGTGCAGCATTATAAGCATTGTCAAGCACATATATAAAAGAAACACTTGGAATTGATCAAAAAATAATCGAAATAATAATCGAAATGAAATTTGTAAGGACAAAATTGACGAAACTGTTACGTAATGATAATTCTAAAATACACCTTTATTTACTTTTTTTATTTCAGTAAAGGTTTTCGTGAAGTCTTGATAGAAATCGTTGAAATTTCGCTTTAAAAAGGTGATTGTTATTAATTTTTTCATTGGTCTATGTTGAAATGTTATTTATATTTTTTGAGTAACTTTTTCTTCTTCTATAATTAAGGATTTAATTTAAAATTTCTTGTTGAAATGTGAAGATTTATTAAATACTAGTGATTTTACATCTATTTTATGCGCCTCATAAATTTTAATTTGAACTATATTGTGGCAGTTAATAATAATTACAAATAAATGTTATAAAATTAATTAATTGCATAAATTAATTTGGACATTTTTTCAATTTTTTCTACATATTTTTTTTTAATTCTTCATGTTTTTATACATTCAACTTATCCAAAGAAATGATAATATTTGAATAATTGTTTTGAAAAAAAGATAAGGTTATTTTTCAGTAAATATATATTGATAATTTCACATTTTTCTATAATTAATGTAAAATCATTTAATAATTATATAATTTTAAATATAACATGTTACATTATTTCCATAGTCAGATATTAAAATTTAAACAAATTAGATTTAACGACTAATGAGAAAAAAAATCAATATAAATTAATAAAATAAATGATTATAAAAATGATTAATAATAAAAAAATTGATAAAAAAAATTAACCAAAGGTAATAAATTAATAATTTTCCTCGTAAATTTGAAACATTTATTATGTTTGCTCTAAAACTAAAAGCAAAATCAAAACGAGAGTCAAATCACAAAAATGCAACAAGTCGCGACACAAAGCGGACGAATTGTGAAACACAAATATTACAAATACTTTTTTTTTTCTTTCGAAAACTCCCAAAAAAAAGTTAAATGCTCAATAGAGTCAATTACCTTTTTTAATTGTGTTTGTAAATTATTATTTTTAAAAATGATTTTTCAATAGAATTTTTCTAAAAAAAAAAAAAAAATAATGTAACCCTTTATTTAATATTGTTCTGCTAATAAATCAAAAAAACTCCAATAAAAACATTTCTAAATAAAAATTACAGACTTTCAATAATAATTCTAAGAATGAATTTTATTTTAATAGAAGAAGAAAAAAAAAACACCAACAAATTAGTGTTTTTTTTTTCTCCAAATGATTGATTTCTTAGAAATTTCAGAATAGATTTTTTTTATATTTAATACCTAGTTAGATTTTATTTCATTCAAATGTAATAATTAGTTTCCGGTTATGTTATTTAAGAGTAAAACCATAAACGAGGCTTGGACCTGACCTGTATAGTATTTAACCAGAAAATAAAAGATTTTATATTAATTATACAGGGTGTTCATCAAATCGAAAAAATGTTTCATGCCTATTGATACAGCACAGGGTGGTTTTAAAATGTGTAATTAAGGGCCTCCTTCTCGAACTCCTGATTATTCTGTATTTTCAGGTGCAAAATGAAGAGAAATTTGGATGTGTTTTAGTCACAGGCAATTAGAAAAAGGGATGAACAGAAGTGGGCTCCGCCCTTTTTATGACGAACGGCAACTTCTAATTGGTTTGTTGTGTGGTTCGACGTTGAAAAGGGCGGAGCATGTGACGTCAGACTACATAACCAACCATTTAGAAGTTGCCAGTAGTCATAACAAGGGCGGAGCCAACTTCTGTTCATCCCGTTTTCTAATTGAATGTGTTTTAGTCTAGAAACTAGAAGGGTAGCTCAAGGTATTTTCACGTTGATACTATTTATCTTTCACAAATAAACTGTTTGAGTTAGAAAATGGCCCAAAGTTTTTTTTTTTGTCTAAAACAAATTATGTTGAAAAATACCAACATGAAAATGCCTTTAAGTGATTGAGCCACAGTTCTAGTTTCTAAAACGCTTTCTAATTTTTCTTAATTTTGCTTTTGAAGGACACAATAATCAGATTTCGAAAATCGGCTGTTCATAAACTATCTTATGGGAAACTACAGTGTTTTAGAAACTAGAAGGGTAGCTCATTCACTTACGGGGAAATTTTCTTGTTGATATTGAAACTCTTTCAAAATAAGCTTTATTATGTGTTTTAAAATGACCCAATGTTAAACAGACAATATTTTTTTAATTTTTATTTTATAAAAAAGTTTATTTTGAAAGATATCAACATGAAAAATACCCTCTTCTGAAAGTCGGAATAATGAAGAGTTTCAATGTTAAGAATTAGGCCACAAATTCCAATGGTGTCATTTTATAGGTCACAGGTTGACACTGAAACAAAGGTTCAACCTTTTAATATAGTGCAAATTATGGTGGATAATTGCAATCTGAAAATTGTATGATTTTTATTCAAATACGATTTTTAAAAAAAATTCATAACCAAAAAACAAAGAAGTGAATAAACTTTTTTAAAAAAAACCATGAGTAGTTTTGTCAAAGGAGTAGTAGCTGATTTGAAGCTGTTTTTACATTTTGTCAATTTTTTTGTGTTTTCTGATCAGGAAATTAAAATCAATCACGCTCTACAAGTTTTGTGATTGGCGCCCTTGACGTCATAGTATACATGGGTGAAAAGATTGATCTTGTCTCAGTGTCAAGTATCCCTTTGTCAAATGTCACACTGTTCTTGACACTTTCCATACAAAATCTATAACCAAACACTTCCTACAATATTTAACTACAGTGACATAATCACACTGGCAATTAGAAAACGGGATGAACACAAGTTGGCTCCGCCTTTTTTATGACGAACGGCAACTTCTAATTGGTTTGTTGTGTGGTTCGACGCTGAAAAGGGCGGAGCATGTGACGTCAAACTACATAACCAACTAATTATAAGTTGCTTTCGTCATAACAAGGGTGGAGCCAACTTCTGTTAATCCCGTTTTCTAATTGTCTGTCTTAATCACTTCTTTGTCCCTTTGAGATGGTTTCAAGAAAGAAAAACTAAGAGAAACTAGAAAGTGTTTTAGAAACTAGAAGGGTATCTCAATCACTTAAGGGGGTTTTCATGTTGATATCTTTCAAAATAAACTTTTTATAGACAAAAATTAAAAAAAATATCTTCTGCTTAAGGTTTGAACATTTTCATACTCGCATAAAAAAAGCTTATTTTGAAAGATATCAACATGAAAATACTCTTCAGTGATTTAGTTACCCTTCTACTTTCTAAAACACTTTCTAGAGGTGTTTATACTTTAAAACCACCTTTAAGAGTATTTTAAATTAAAATTTAAAAAATTAATCTGACAGCAGACATATGAAGGCCTACGACAGAAGAACAACAGTACAAATACAATATGCAAAATTTATTTGTTTTAAAAAAGAAAATAGAAAAACTAATAAATGTGAAACTTTTATTAATTACTTGTGACAATTAATCTGAAATTATTGATTTTCATATTTTCGCTTTGAAAGTTGAGCAAAAAAAATGTGAAATAAAATAATAATTAAAAAAAACATTTCATTTTTAATTATAATTATTAATTTTAAAAGTACACTAATGATGAATTATTGTTATAATTAAATTAACTAAGGAGGGGTTGTGCTCCTCTTTTAATTTTGTGTGTGTGTGTCTCTCGAGGGCTTTCTTACATGGCATTTAAGCCTATCACTACTACCTGGGACCCACTACTGAGTCACATTGGGCTTGTAATATTTTAAAATGTACACCCTGTATATTTGACAAAGCCATAAACATAAATAATAATAATAATCGTTCAGAAAAAGCAAAAAAAAAAATAGACAACGAGAAATTTCATAGAATAGGGAGGAGCCATAAATGCATATTATACAATATTAGAGTGAGTGAGTGAGTGATAAAAGAGAGAGAGAGAATAGAATATTCTTCTTTGGTGGTCCTCTCTCTCTTTCTCCTTATGATCATCATCATCATCATCTTGAAGAAAAAAAAAGTTGTAAAAACTTTCAAAAAGAATCTCTGTCTTATTTCTATTACTATAAGTTGTACCTAAGATGATGAAGATGATGATGGCCTTTTTCAACTATGTACAAATACATAGAAATTCCTAAGAAACATTTTGTAAGCCGTTTTTTTTTTGGAGACAATTAGGAACTTTTAATAGCTTCATTCCATAATAGACCAGTGTCTAAAAAAACAACATAAGTCTCAAAAAGTTTTTTTTTTGAAAATTTCAAAGTCAAACAATATTAATAAGAAGAAATAAGACAAACTATCTTATTTTTAATTTACATTGTAACAATTGCAGTTATAATAATCATTAAAAATATGAGAAATTTATAATTGTTAATTTTCTGATTTTGATGTATAATTATCATTTTTTTGTTGTTGGTCAAATTAATATAATCACTTTAAGAATAAAAACAGCTTAATTGATTTATATGTCAAAATATACAATTTTGCTACTAATTACTCTTTTTAGGACCTTAGGACCAAAAAACCGTTCCACAAACATTTGAAGAACTCCCATTAAAACGACTTAGAACAATCACATAAAAATTAGCACGTGCATTAATCTATTGGCTTAACAGTGTTTCCAATTTTATAAGGTTAGCACGTGAAATTATTTTTCTATTAATTATTATGTGACTTCGAACCGGGAGAAAAAACGTTAAAAAACAGTTTTTCAATCAAAAACGATCGCAGCGCCTACATTCTGAGAAATTTTGAACTAAACGCTGTATCTAGTCTCACAAAAAATTCTGCAACACGAATTCTGAGGCCGCGTTTTTCAAATGCAAATTCTCTTCAGGCTTTGCCTGATATAAAGTCATTTGTAAAGTGTTTCAAGTAAATTTTCTTTTTTTATTTAAATTTCCGCACATTTCCTTCAGGTGTCAATGGTAGTTTTATGTGAATTAATGGGCTTTTTTTATATATACATGTATATAAAGCAACTTTTTTTCTCACTATAACTCTCTCAATGTGCAAGAATCTTCCTTGTCTTTAAATGATTAATCTTCTAATTTAATTGTTTTATGCATCATTTCCAATCTGACGTAGTTTGGATATTGAGTAACTTTTACAGATTTTTATTAGAATTTTTTGTTCTACAATTTTTTTCTCCTTCTCTCTCTCTCTCTCTCTCTCTGTGTTTTAGTTTGTTTTTATGAGATAAGAAGGTGAAGATGACAAACAACCAAACAACTTTCATTCTTATTTATTATTTTTTTAAAAAAAATAAATAAAGCTCAATTCAAGGGTGAAATGCTTTTTTTTTATCTCAAATTTTGTGTTTAGGAGAGAAAAAAATTGAAGAAAACCTTTTCTTCTTCTTCTAATACCTATTACACTCTTGATAATTTTAAATGCATTTAAATAATAAATGTGTTCTACAGAGCCCTGTGACGGACAAACAAACAATATGTCGAATTCAATTTATTCAGTTAATAATCTGAAAATATTGAGTTAAATATAATTATATAAACTATTGACAAAATATTGATTTAGTATTTCAATTTAAAATATTGATAATAAAAGTCAATTTTTATTTGGTTAATGTCCTTAACTGGATTCCGTATATTTCACCTAAACACATTTAATTTGAATACATTTAACTCATGTGTGTACGAGGTATAACAATCAAAGTCTTATGTATTTTGTACTTGTAGCTCTTCATTATTGGAAGTGAAATTTTCATTTTGAAACATTTTTAAAACAGTTGTCATAAAAAAAGAACCTGTTTTAAAATGGAGCATTTGATGTTATCACATAAAAATGTATAAACAATTTCTATCAGTTTTTGCGCTTATTAACATTGAGCAGAATTTTGTCAGAACAAAAAGGTTTTCAATTTTGTTTTCAAATGTTTAAATTATTAATACACAAAGGGGTGTGTCCACAAAAAAAAAACAACAGATTTGTTTGATAAACATTTTAATTTCTTAAACACTTAAAAATGTGTACACCCATAAGTTAACTGTCATTTATGATAATGGTCAAATTAAGAGGGTCCTAGAGAGAGTCCTGAGACACCTCGCTGCGGAAAAAAATTAGTCATAAAATTGTGACAATCATATCATATGATGTAACTGTTTGTGTAAGAGGGTGGCTGGCAATTTTTTTTAAGATTAATTAGATAAATCGATTTTATTGAATCCTAAATATTGATTATTTGTTTTATGCGATGGATCGTAAAAATTGAAAATCAGAAAAAAAAAAAAGAATAATCGTAAATAGACATTCCACACATTCCAGCCATAGAATATTAAACTTGATAAGCTTGTGTGTTCTAGGCTTTCGATTTCATCGATTAATCGGTTAATATCGGTATTTTAAACATGAAATCGAGTTGAATCGAAGTCTATTAAAAAATTGAATCCATGGCTGCAACCTAGTGAATGTGATAGGCAAGTGTGTGTCCAGCACTAAAATTTTGTTTGCCCCGCCCTTTTATGACATCCGACCAAGTAACAAACCAATTAGAAATTGAGGACGCCTCATAAAAGGGCGGGGCAAACAAAATTTTAGTGTTGGGTACACGCTTGCATTTTACTCGACCGATGGATAGTATCGATAGTCTCTTCAATATCGATAGTACTTTCGATATTTTTCAACTTTTTCCAATTGGTGACAGTATTTCTTTTACAAAACCTACTGAAAACTGAAAAGCCATCAATTGTGTTTTTGAAGATAAATTCTTGTTGATCTGAAAAATGAAAATAAATGTTTTTGGGGGGATTTTTATTGAAAATAATGAAAAGATTTAAATCATAATACCAAATAATGCCACATTGTCACATTCACAACCTCTCTTAGCATGTCCATAGTATACTCAATACTAGTGTTGTAAAAAACGTGTTTTTTTCTTGATGTTTTTTTATTAAAAAAACACGTTTTTTATTTATATGTTTTTTTAAGTTATCAAAGTTTATTAAGTGTCAAACATTTTTTTAAAATAAGATTTAAAAATTGTTTTTCAGATTTACTATCATATTGTGAAAGGTAATTAAAATGACTTAGTTCACAAATCTAAAATAATTTATATTCTTAATTCATTAAACTTTGTATTTTTCCCTATCGTACAACTGACACAATCAGGAATCAGGATTCACCACCAACATACCTAAAGAAATGCTTTTATTGCATTTCCTCCCCCCCCCCAGTTTTTTTTTTTTTTCAAAAAGGGAAAACTTTTTATTTATATTACTAACTGAATCATTCAGTAATCTCAGGGACACACGTACTTAAAACTGATCAATTTTCTTTCTTCCTTGCGCTTTTATTTTCCCAGCCACCAGTACTGCACCACTATCTAGAACACCGGTCGCCAACCTTTCGGACCTCACGGACTACTAATATGATTTTTTTTTAAAAAAGATAAATACTGTAACACCAGTAACTCCCGTTCCCGCCAAAACCATAGCCTGGGGGTAAACAACTCCCGCCTCTCTGACTCATACTACTGAGTCATGTCGTAGTGGTGGAGTGATACACTTAGGACCATGGCCACTTGGACCTGGTTACACCTCGTAGGTGTACACAGGTCCAAGGTATAAAAGGACCATGTTCCTTTTTGTTCCTCGTCCTTGTCTTTTGCTCCTCGTCCTTGTCTTTTGCTCAACTTTGTTGTATTACATAGATTCTTATCCGTACCACATCATGGGCATGAGGACGCACCTTTGATATTCACAGTCCATCCTTGTAAACTTAGTAGTTTCCGTATAACGATGAATAAAAGCGTTATAATGGAAAACAGCGTTGTCTCAATGTTTTGGTAAGTAATAACTTCTCTACAGAGGCCGGAGACACCATAAGGCAGGAGACATACGATCCTGAAGCAGCTACAGCATCTTCAAGAATAGTAATCACCACGAAGGAAGATGCATATCAGCGTCGACGGAGAGAAGGATGGCCACCAACCTTCTGCATCGATTTCACCCCCATGCAGGAGGATGATCGTAATCCAACTCCATCCAACTTTTTCTGTAGCTTGAATCTTCTCCGTGCGGGCACCGCGCGATACAGAGAAGAAACGAGCTATAGAAATCATAATCTACAAGTTGGTAAAGGCTCACAATACGTTTGTTATAAAATGATCAGAGAACTTCCATTTTATTAATATAAAATCTTTAAAGGTTGTTTAATTGTAACAAAATTATTAAAGTTAGTTTAATTATTACAAAATAATTGAAGCTTAGCGGAAAAGAAGAGTGTGGTGGGGGAAACTGAACGAAATGTAGCTCTCTGGCATGCCGTATTTTACCAGATCTGTGCTAGACTCTAGTACATTTTGTGAATTTAGTGCAATAGAAAGGCGAAAATTGTCATTCAGAATAGAAGAATTTATTACGAATATTTTTGTTTTATTATTAATAAAACAAAAAAAATGCAACCTCTCCTCTCCGGTTGGCGACCGCTGGTCTAGAATATTTTCTTAACATAGAGCCTGTGTTAGGAACAACGTTGTAACTGACAGTTTTTAAATTTTTTGACACATGCTGTAAATAGTTGTTGTTCCACATAAGCTAAGTAAGTACTGTGAAGTAATTCTATTTCATTGCTGTTTTTTTAGTGTTTCCACGTGACAGACGGTGACATCTATTGGTTAAGAATGAAAACAATTTAGAATTTTAGGTTGTTTTTTTAAATCTCAGTTACAAGTTACAACGTTGTTCCTGGCTCCAACCATGAATTCAATTGCCAACCCTATTTGTGTGCTATTATTTTATGACTGTCAAACGCCAGTCACGTGACAATATTTGTCGTAATAATATGCTTTGTCATAATAATACTTTTATTTTATTACAGAGTTATGTGTTAGATCAGGGCTCGGCGGCAAACATTTTTTTTTGTAAATTTATGGCCAAATAGTAAATATGTTAGGCTCTGTGGGCCAAGTGGCGAACTTGAGGATATTTGTGCAGTTAGGCCTACTTAAATAACAAGAAAAAAATAGACAAGTTTTCACAAAATTTATTGAACAAAATTTAACGTAATAATAATAAGTAGAGTACACTTGTTTGGAATACAGCTCTACTAATGCGAATGTTTTTTTGTTTTTTTTTTCGAGATAACCTAACATACGGTCTTTCTCGCAGCTCTTCAACTCGACAGTCGGCCTTTCCATTATAGCGCGTACTTTGAATTTTTAAAGAATTTGATAATGTAATATCCATTCTTAGTTCGCGCGGGCCATACAAAAAGAGGTGGCGTGCCAGATATGGCCCGCGGGCCGTAGTTTGGTGACCCCTGAGTTAGATAGGACAATTTACTGTCATAATGTTGTGATAATCTTACTTTATTTTTGTAATAACACCCCTAATACACAATTGTTAAGATAAATCATAAATGCAAAAAAAATCAAATAATTATATATATAATATCCCAGGTCTGTGTGTGTGTGTGGAGTAACTGTACAAAACCATTGAAGCACGTCGGAATTTATATAAATTTGAATAAATGAACTGTTTTTTCTCTCAAGGTCAACTATATGTTGAACTCTTCCTTTGGACCGTGTAGAAGGGGGGGAGAGAGAAAAGTGGGAGGGGGTGAGGGGAAAAGGTTGGAAAGTGTAGAAGGGGAGAGAAAGAAAAGTGGGAGGGGTGAGGGGAAAAGGTTGGAAAGTGTCGAAGGGGGAGAGAGAAAGAAAAGCTTGAGGGGGTGACTGAAATTGAAATGAAAAGAGTAAAAAAAGGAAAAAACGACGCGCATGCGCACAATTACCTGTGAATTTTGCTCCCGGGTTACTCCACTAGTTTTTTAATGTTTTATTTCATATTGCTTGCATACCTATCTCCTTCTAAGAAGTTTGTGACGTCAGAGGGGTTGACAAAAGATTGTCATTTTGTCTAATAAGAAAAGGGTGTAATAATAAGAATGCAACAATCTTTTTGTTTTAAAGTATTGAAAACGTTTGCTGTCAACCCTTTTCTATCAAACAAAATCATCAAAATGACAAAATGGTAAATTTTTACGTAAACCCTTGACGTCACAAGCTTATTTTTAATGTGCGGTAGGCCTCCTAGGCACAGGCATCTGTAGACAGCTTCAGAATTTCTTTGGCTCCGCACTTTTATGAGCGTCAGACCAAATATCAACCACTTAGAAATAAAAAGGGCGGAGCATGTGACAACAGACCCAGTAACAAACCAATTAGAAATTGAAGAAGCTCACAAAAGTGCGGAGCCAAAGAAATTCTGAAGCTGTCTACAGATGCCTGTGGCTTCTGGGTAGTTACAGGCTATGGCCTAGTGAGTACATTTTCTATAGGAATTGTAGCGCCATCAGTGGCGAAGATGTGCAACAGTGATGCTTCCCTGTTTCTATTATGGAACAGTCCTACATTAGCAAACATGTAGCCTCCTTTTGGCAAAGGCTTGCTCATTTCTGTTGTTAAAAGTATGGCGCCGAAATTGTCTACTTAAACCAATAGGTGGCGCAATCTTCTGGAGCCTGTTGATTAGAATTGCATCCTCATGTTTTTTTGTTGTTTTTCATGAAATGCCATGATTGTGATGCTACCCTACGGGGAAAATGGTTAAAAACATAAGTAAGAAAGAAAAAAGGATGCCATCAGATTGATAATTTAAATAAATAAAATAAAATATGAAATAAATAAAATAAATAAAAATAAAATAATAAAGAAATACAATAAAATAAAATTGAATTATATTAGATTAGATTAATTTAGATTAGATTAGATTAGATTAGATTAAGATTTAGATTAGATTTAGATTAGATTTAGATTTATATTAGATTAGATTTAGATTAGATTAGATTAGATTAGATTAAATTAGATTAAAAAAGTGTCGTCTGCTAGAGGAGTGCAGACGATTTTGCAGACGGTTTCTACCTGTATTACAGGCCGAAGTGTCTTCTGCTAGAAGAGAGCAGATGATGTTGCAGACGGTTTGTTCTCTTATAACCTCCGGCAGGAACCCTTACTACGACTACCCCTACACTACAAGGTAGTCCTCTAGTTTCTCTTAGGGACGGAGAACCAGCTGTCAACTCTTTCTTTCAGCGCAGCCTATGCAAATTACCCTTCTCGTTCAACCAATGACATTGACATTTATATGGTGTATGAAAGGAATAAACAACCCATGTGTATCTATCATTTATTGACTTGGCTTTATTGTGGAAACTCCACCTGCGGTCTCTCAGGTGGAGTTTCCACAATAAAGCCAAGTTTATAATGAAAAGATCAATCTGAGACCGTGTACATTAATAGTAATCGATATCAAGCTCGTCTGGTTCTGTTGTATCAACACATAGCATCTTCCATCTGTTGTCTGTACGTCAGAGTTTGTTTCCTTTTCCAGTTCTGTTTCTCTTATCTTTTTGTTGTATGGTGATCCCTTGACAATCTTAAGAGGCCAAGACCTAAGTGGAACCAGGCATAGCTTCCGGCCACTCTTTACAGAAGTGAAACAAAACTCTCAATCAGGCCACATGTTATTTGAAACCAGAACAGAACATGTGCCAGACATAGCCACTGGCTGTACATCAATCAGAAAACAGTTACTCAACTCTACAATGGAATTGATGTCATGTGTGTGCCTGGGCATAGCCACCGTTGGCACACAACTCTGAGTCAAGACACTCAATCTCTACAACCAGGCTACACACATCATAATCAAGACAATCTTAACCAGGTGAGAGCCCAACTTATATACACATGCAAGCACTGGTCATGTGATATAAGTTGGCCAATCATTACACAATATGCAAATGAATAATGGATTCTGGGTCCCAAGTTAGGCTATGGTAAACACAGAAAAGACATTAAAAACACTCAATTGCTATGCTCAACATTGGGCCATTTTCCAGGCTTTATGTTCCAATGTTGGGCTATGCAATATTAATAAAACATTCGAGAATACAAAAGAGTTAAAAACGAAAAGAGAACTTTAATTGGACAAGTAAATAATTTAAGTTTGAAGTGTTCAGTTTTAATTGGCGGTAAAAAGAATGGCCACAAAAGAATATACTTTCAGAAAACCCGTTTAACCGCAACACACACATATATACATATATATATTCACATTTAATTTAAATAAGTTTAATTTAGACTATAACTTATCTTAAATATAAAACAAGTCATGTCATGTATCCCCCTTGGCTTCCAAGTCCCTCATTTTCCAATGCATTTCTTTGGAGTATATAGATCTACAGGAGTACACGCGTCGCCCCTTAGGGGAAGCTCTTGACGTCATAGGGGTTTTTAGCATTGTGTCATTTTTGTAAATAAAAAAGGGGTAATAACAAAAGAATGCAAAGAAACTTGTTTAAAATGTTGAAAACATTTGTTATTACCCCTTTTTATCAGACAAAAACGACACATCCCCTAAATTTTTCGTTAATCCTAGTGACGTCACAAACTTCCTCTAAAGGCGACGCATCGTATGATCATACAATATACACAGATTGTTGCTAGTGCCGTCGGTGGCGCAAATGTGCAACATTGCAGCTTCAAAATTTCAATGAGCGGGCCTTTATATTTTGTAGGTGCCTCAAATACACCCATGCCTGACCACGCCCTCGTAGAATTATTCTATTTACTGCGAATCACAAGGGAGCGGACCTTGGGGTGAATCTTGTACGGTATAACAAGCCGTTTTAGTTTTTATCAGCGTTTTAATCGATTTTCAGATTTGAAATATATTCTGGGAATCCATTAAAACGCGGATAAAATATTAAAATGGCTTTCTGTACTTATAATCCACTGTGAATCTTTGTAAATTCTAGTGAATCTCGTACATGATTTTCTTCAATGTCGTCCCCCTTGGCGAATAAACTTAGACCACAGAATAAGATGACTTCCGGGAGTGGTTGGTGATAGTTGCACGGTGCACCTGTCTTTGAGACTATAATGTATGACTTGTGTTTTATGTAATTTCCGTATCCGCTTATTAATTTCCGAAGTGGATTCTCGTGAATGTGGTCGGTGTGGTTTTGGTGCTCGCTTCATTTAAAGGTAAAATCGGTTTCAATCCATTCTAATCTGCATATTTTTTAAGTTAATATTTTAATTGTTTCTTAATTTAATGCATGTTTGAGATATAACTGGTGCACGTGACACTTTTTGATTGATGGGGAAATCGGTGTCGTTCTGTGTTTCGAAAGTAGGGCTCGCACTTAACGCGCCTCGTGGTTATTGGCGCACGCGCACATGTCATTGACAAGGTTGGGTGTTTGCTGATTTTTTTTGTATTTTAATATAATTTGGAAAGTTGATATTTTAATAGAAACAAGTGTATTTGAGTGAATACTCACTATGATATTAGAAAATGCCGGTATTTTTTTAATTCGCCGCACTCCCCTCGGTTTGTGAGAAGGCTTTTGTCACGTGTTTCTCCCCAGCGGCCGCTCTCCTCCTCAGCTCTACCCAGCTTCCCCTCCCGAGCACTCCCTGTCTCCTTCCCAGATTCCATATCGCCTCCCCATGTCACTTTCTCTCCGCACCCCTCCCCGTATGATTTTTCCGTTGTTGAGGAATAGTGTCAACATTGGTAACTTTGCTCCCCAGGCAGTTAGAAATAGGTGAAAACTTCAGTTGGCTCCGCCCTAGTTTTGACGACTGGCAACTTCTAATTGGCTGGTTATGAAGTTTGATGTCGCATGCTCCGCCCTTTTCAACGTCAGACTACATAACCAGTCGTCATAACTAGGGCGGAGCCTAGTGAAGTTCTCCTATTTCTAACAACCTGTACCTGTGAATGCTTACAAATGTTATTTTGTTGTGTATTCTATGCAAAGTCCAATCGCCGTATGATTTCATTGAAAAACCTTTGGAATGTTTGTCCTGCATTTCGAAGTCCAAATGGCATCATAACACGCAAATAATCCAAAAGGAGTTTTGTTGGCCGTTTTTGGGATGTCCGTAGGTTCTTCTGGAATTTGGTTGTAGGCACGAATGAGGTCGACAGTAGAAAAGATTTTTCTACCAAACAAATTTGCTGTGAAATCTTGCATATTAGGTACAGGATACTGGTCGGGTGTTGTAATTGTGTTCAAAGCACGATAGTCACCACATGGTCTCCAATCACCTGACTTTTTGGGTACCAAGTGGAGTGGGCTGGCCCACTTGCTCGATGAAGGGCGAACTATTCCCAAGTTAACCATTTGTTGAAATTTGGCTTTTGCAGTTTGTCTGGAGCCAGGCGTCGAGACTTGCAGGAAACAGATGGACCAGTGGTATGATTTTGTGTGACATTGTGCTTAATAGGTGTATGGTTTGTTGATGGTCGAAACAGGTTGGGGAATCCAGCAAGTAGGTTGTGGTACGGGGAGCTTTGGGCTATCACTTTAATGGAGTGAAATGTGCTGTGTGCCAGAGACCCACACACCAGCCCAGTGTTAGTCATGGAGGCACTGCTGCTTGAGATCGACCAACAAACTGAAATGTCGCAGAAAATTCACCCCAATGATTGGGTGTGTGACATTGGCTATTACAAAGGGAACCTCATCTCATGTCGCAAACCCAGGTCAACCACTGAGGTGTTCTCCAAATAAGGTATGGTGGAGCCATTTGCTGCAAAGAGGTGGCGGCTGATTTTTGGGGAAAGTTTTGTACCTGTTTCCGGTGGCAATGCTGACACATCAGAGCCCAGTGTCAATGAGGAACTGTAGGCCGGACAACTTGTCGGTGATAAATTAGCGACTTGTGGTGAGCCCGTCAACATCTGTCACTTCTAATGTTGGGCTGATTCGTTTCCCGATGCAAAGTTGCATGGAGCCTGGCATTTCTTTGCATTTTTACCAAATCGGTTATGATAGTAACACAAGCCATTGGTACTTGTGTTGCTGTTGTTTTCGTGGCGACGTTACTGCACCCTCGTGAATGGTCTCGATGCTGAAATTGGCGTGTCATGTTCCTGTTGTCAAGAATTAGTTCTTCAACAAGTTTTTCTAACCGCTCGATGCATTGCAGTTCAATACTTTTCTGAGACGCTCGAAATGCTGTGAGAAGTGACCTCAACAATTTTGTCGGCCATCTCACTTAAAGCGTCGAGAGCAGTAGTCTACTTGTGCACTTAGGACCATTTGTACAGCTTGGAGGGAGCCGCTGCATCCATGCAGATTTCATAGCTTTGTCAGTGTAATTTGAACCAACCAATTGCTTCAGGTCCAGAAGCAATTGGCTTGGCTTACGGTCACCAAGTTCAAATTTTGAAGAAAGTTTGTGCAATTTTTGGTCTTCAGAAACACCAAAATGGCGAATGAAGCACTTTTATTTTGGGAAATTTGTTCTCATCACTGACAAGAATATCTCAAATGGCTTTCAGGTATCCTGGTGCCAGGATAGACAAGACATGGTCACACTTTGTTTCATCTTTTGGTATGTCTTTTACGAAATTGAGCTTCAATTTGTACGAACCAGATCAGGCTCATCAGGCCAGAATGCAGGAAGTTTCATCTCAACTGCAGATATCTTATTAGGGAAAGGTCCTGGAGCTCCAAAAGACAAGATGGCTGAGCTAGGGCTAGCTGTAGCTTGCTGCTTGAGTGTGGTCTCAAGTTCTCCATCATATTCAATACACACAAAATATTCAGTTAGTTCAGAGCACAGTACTGTTGTTGACTGCAGAGTTACTGCTTGATTGCAGAATTTAATTTGAGTTAAATTAAACAAGAAAGATTTAACAGCAGGCACGACTTAGTGTTCAATGTGAAACTAGTTCGGGTCACTAGTTGGGGTGGTTATGATTTAGGTTGATCACAAAAGTAGAGTACTAAATATTCAGACTTAGTATATATAAAAAGAATTCCAAGAACACAACCACTCGATGAAGAACTAGAAAAGTAACTCAGTTTATTACAAAACTGAATTTTACATTTTACAAAAATAGACAATTGTAGCAAGGAGGTCTCAACAACAGCTGAAGGCAAAATGGAAATATTTTAAAAAGGTGAATGAAACTTAAGAAAAGAAGAAAAGGTCCTTTTCTAGAAGGTTCTAGAAGGTTCTAGAAGGGTCAAACTAGTAAAACAATAGAGAAAGGGGTCCTTCTAGAAAGTTCTAGGGGGAAAATGTATAACTAGGTCACTGTCAATGACCTGGTGATTTTGTATGAACTCTACAGGCTCGTTGTTTAATATTTGTCTATACAGTTATTTCTTAAAAATAAAGTTGGTTTTCAATTTTGTTTTAATTTGTTTTATTAATTTGTTTAAAAAATGTGTGTTCTACAAAATATTTATTAGAAAACGCCAGGAATGTTGTGGTGTAAAGTTACCAGTGCCACACTTTGGGTAATTTTGCTCCACTCTTTCAATTTCAATAATGACAAGCCTTATTTAGGTACATTTCGTCATCTGGAAAACATTATTCCACCCGGTGGAACACAATCTAACCAATACATAAAACCACATAAAATTATTACCATTTTGATAGCCTCACTTTAAAAATTAGAACACCAATTTTAAAAGTTTCAAAGGTAAACATAAAACATTTTTAAATAAAATCTAAATAGTACATTAAATTGATATGTATTTGCCAGTCAGGAAAACATCAGTTATTTGAAAAACTCCGCAATTCGAAACGGGAAGTACATTTTCAGAACGTATTTTTTAAAACAACTGCATCATAGACGAGCTTATAGTCAGGCTGTTTCTATTTATTTCGTGATCTCTGCATTGCACTATGCACTATTGCAGTGCATATGGGTATCAGCATTGTTTCCAGGTGCAACAAATGTTGACATCCTGGGAAATATTTGCCCTTCATATTGAACTACAGTCATCAACTGCATAAGTTTCCTGTAGAATGATTCCCCCACCTATGACTTTCTCAATTATCACTGTTTTAGCAGTCTCGTATAATGTTGCTACCTCACTTGCTAATGTTGTGGTGGTTTGCTCCAACATTGGTATATTCCTTGTTTCTGTTGATGTTCCTGGTTCTTCAGGAACACATGTTGCCATCGTTATCAGACTTACAACGTCTACTGAACTTATCTGGTTCAGTTTCAAAATCATCACTGGTACTCGTAGAAGCTTGTGTTTTGGTGGCTTCGTCTAGTTTTTGGGATAACATTGACTTTGATAGTCAACGGTCGCTCTTTTACATGGCTTGTCTTTGTGTCAACCACTTGGTGGTTTTTACAAAACATTTCTACTTCTGCTGACACTTTCCTGGAAAAAATTGCAAGCTGAAACTTTCGACCACGTCACATCATTCACAATTCAGAATTACGCGGGTCTTCAATGTAGCTTTGGAATTGTTCACCAACACCAGCTTGTATGTTAGGTTTTGTGAATGTTGGCAACTTTGTGATGACATTCTCGGGGGAGGATAAATTCACGGTGCCTTGAATCCACTGATCACGTTTGCTGACAATTTTCCTTCACCCATAGTTAGTGCTTTCTTCAACAATTGGGCATAAAGATTGTGTTTCCCTCCCCTTTAAGACACCACCAATATCTTAAGAGGACCAAAAAAGGACACATCTAAAGTCTCCAGCAGTGTGTTGAGTTTGGTGCCTGGCAGATGAATTTTATATTTTCATCGCACAGCTTCAGTGTATTGATGCTGATATGAGAACTGAGATTGTCACCAATAACTTTTTGGGTGTACAAATATGAAGCTTTTTAGACAAATTAACATTTATTTGCTATTACTTTTATTGCAAGTAAATGGCAAGACATAGCATGTTTTTATAATACACAAAGCTGATGGGGTAAGTCATTATGGGCAAAGTTGGGGTTGTTGTCAGTACGACTCAGTAGTGGAGCAATGTTAAACTGATGGACAAAGTTACCCATGTTGGCTACTCATTTTGACCAAAGCACAAAATTCCTTCAGGTTGTAATGTAAGTTTTACTTTACTGTTGTTGGCTGGTCAATTGTGTGCTGCATGAATGTAGTTTGGTTGTATCGCTTGGTAACATGGCTGTTGGCTGCTGTTGAGCCATCATCTCGATGTTGTCAGTGGAACCGTTGCTGCTCAACTGTTTTGTAGTAAGTGTCCTGCACCTACACTGAAGTTGCATATTGGCATGGTTAGATTCACCTTTGAAACTAGTGCCAACTGGCTTTCAATGTGTAACAGCTGATGTCATAGCTTTCACCATGTTCACTGCTGCATGGAAAGTGTATACTATTGATGGGTCCACTCAATGTAGTGGCTCTGTATTTTCCTTAGACCAGTAAACGGAAGGGAAAATAAATGACCACGAGATTCGCATTGGTGAGTCTGCCATCTCAATGGTCTCCAGTGGTATATGGCCTAAGTCTGCCTTGCCAAACACCAATTTCACTGTCATTTGTATATTTGGCATATTGCTTAATTTCATCTCTGAATACATTAGAAAAGTTTCCAGATGGGATCATTTTTGTTTCCATACAGCTGGCATTGTAGCAAAGCTCGGAGTGCCTCATCAGACTACCAAAGTATCTGAGGTTGTGACTGAAAAAGCTGGTGTCATCATTTGTTCACAGATTAGCTCAACTTTGTTTTAATTATTTTAAATTACTTCTGCTCTCACTGTCATTGAAATCTAAACTAATGAATTTATTAAGGGGCCTTCATGTGGTGTGTGTTGAACTGTTTTTGGGTTTTCCTGAGTGGTGATGAGTTTTTCTCATGTCCTCTTCATGGACTGGTTCATGGTTTTCTTGAGTCATGCTAACTGGGAGCATATGACCTGTCAACCAAATGAATCTCCTATGTTGTAGAGTAGTCCCACTCAACTGAAAAACTTGTTCAAGTTTCCAGTTCCTCTTAGGATTCAAGTAATTGTTAAAACATGAAAATCAGTGTGCTGTGAATCACAAGCAGTGGTTCAAAGTTATATGAAGTCTTAACAAAACAAATGGCCATCTCTCATTGATGGGCCTGTTTACTACAGGGACTCCTTTTCACTCTTAGGAGTCCCTATTCTGAGGGGAACTTACATTCCATGGCCTGGCGATGGCCAGTTTTTTCTATTTTCTCCTATAACAGTGGAATATTTTGAATAACTACTTCATGGGGGCACATTTGAAATAGAAAAACTCATCTAGTGTTAGTCAGGTAGCAATTCGACATAATTACAGTATGACCTTAGACTACTCGGACCAAAACACTGGCCAGACAGCTCCTCTCACCTAGTTATACTATTTTTCTTGTTCTAATAAAGGCAGTGCCATTGATGCTGAAGCATCATTGGTGGCAATGCTTCGATTTGAAACAGCAATTTATTTGAAGTTATTTTTAATAATTTGTGATTGAATCGTGAAACGTTTGACGGTCGGTTGCCTAGGAGACACTCCAAGCATTCCATATGATTATATTGCTTTTGTCTATTACAACCTTGTTTCTATCCTCCATTAATTTGGAGGAGCAGGCTAATTTCCTAATGTCTGTCTGCTTGGCTGCTTGAAGGAGGCAGTCTGGATGCCATGTTATGTCCAGCAAGCCTCTCACCATAGGGTTCTATGGGAAGATATGTCATAGGTTGCCACTGTCCACCCCCAGAAGTCACGTGGGGTATATAACGGCCAGACCTCCCAGTGTTCTGGGAAGGTGGTTACATTAGAGTAGTCAATGACTTGTTGGAGACCAGGCCAGCCCCCAAACCCTTGTGGAAGTTGCATTTTCATTTCTTGTGATTGCTTGATTGAAGATTGTGTAATGGATTGCCTGCTGGCCCATTTGGCCAGCAGTTACTGTATTGGTCATATTTGTAAATGTAATAACTGATTTTTGTATTCTTTTACCACTGCCTGTGTTGTTTATTTTTGGGAGTGGGAAAGGGCTTCTAGAGGGGAAACACTGCATGTTGTCTCTAACGTGGGCCTGTAAATTCATGGGGAACTGCCATGTTTCTTCCCAAGCTGCTGTCTGTCAGCCGTCGATTTCGGCAAGTGACTGTTAGTGGTGATTCCACCCAGTGGTTCATTCAGGGTGCTATTTTTAAAGCTGGAACTTCATACATGCTACCTTGAGTGTAGCGTCGACAACTAGTGACTAGCATAGCAACCTGAAGTAGCCAGTCGCTATTAGCTGGCAGACACTACATATGTGCTGCAACTACAAGCATTTTGGGCGTGTCTTCATGGTGTGTGATGTCATACAGAATTTCGTCACCCTCAAGAACTGTATGTTTCGTTGAAAATGGTAGAAATCAGTGACGTTTCGTTTTCTGTTGCTTTCTGTCATTTTCAAATTGCCATAAAAAGGTTATTTGTAAAGATATTGTCAAAACACGTATGTAGTATTAATATTTAATATTTAAGTCTACTTTGCAATTTAAACACACATACCTGGAACTAACATTGAAGCGAGTGAGAGAATCAAAGATGCCATATGCAAAAATATCTGGTCTCTGGTTGTTGGGTAGCGACTTGAAACGTTTGCGACCTGAAGCTTCTATTTGAACAGAAGCTTGGTGACTGAGTAGCAAGTCGCGACACTTTCAGAAGTCGCTAATATTTGCTGGTATGTAGTATGAAGACGCGCATGTGCACTGGTGCTCGCTCGAGGTAGGTCGCTCAATGTTGCGTGAATGAAGTTTAAGCTTAAGGTTCCAGCCCCGAAGGGGAGCCTAGTAGAGCATTTTGAACAGTCGGTTTATTTTTAAGTTAGAATGATTAGTGCTAGCATGGGGCAATTAACACTAATCTCAAACTTAAATTGTTTTTTGGTGTCATGGGACATGATGGTATGACTCCATTATGTCAACCTTGACAGTATACTCTCGGCTTCTTCCTCCTGATGGGGTGGGTGACTTGATGTGGCCGATAGTCTCCTTGTAGTTTGTCTGTGGTCTTCTGCATTGAAATTCCAATGTTTGCTTAATTTCTTAGCTATTTAACTCGATTGACGTTAAAGTAAACTTGTGTGCACCTTGTAAAATTTGAGTGTAATGACAATGTCCTGTGTTTCACTCATGAAAATGGTTAACCGGGGTATTCATATACGAGGGGTGCTGTCACAATTGGTGGTTACAGATTTCTTCAGTTCCTTGTTTCTTTTGTGGTGGAATCAATACTTCTCAGGTGTGATTTATAGAAAGAGCACACATTTATAACGTTCACCAAAGCGTGGCACCACCATTTTTTGAAATGGAACATATGACCATGTAAACGAGGTTAGGCAGTCTCGAAATTACTGTATCTAGATCTCCAGATAGGCAAATTCTTCTTGGCTTGTCCAGAACGAATGTGCATGTCGTGGATCATCACTTTCTGGCCGATCTTATGATGTCCTGCACCCATCCTGTAGAAGTCACTAGGGGATTTGTAACAGCCTGACTTGGGTTTCCTACAAACTCCTGGTAGTTTACCCTAAACTCACCGGTCCTAACTCAGGCCAGGGCAGGATCGTGATTGTCGTTGCCTCCCTTAAACCGCTATGCAGCACCGGCCATAATGGAGTCTTCCTGGACATATCATACTTGTGGAATGCATCTCATTATCTCGTCAATAATCTCAAGTTCAACATGTCCAGCTCGTCTCAATGGTTTTCGGACTGGTGGACAACCTTCAGTATTAATGCTTGGTTAAGTTTGTTGACCGTAGGTTTTTTTGGATGGGAAGGCAAATGAACTTCATCAAAGGTTCTTTTGTCTTCAGGTGACATTCATGGCTTGCTTCTGATCTCAATTCATTTCTTGACTTCTCGGGTAGCTCTGTCTAGAAGCTCGCTGTCCGATTACCTTGTGGTCTCTAATGCCAGTGGGATCCAGTGTCGTATTTAGCAATTGAACATTGCCAGTTGATGAGTAATGGTTTTTCAAAACTCCAGCAGCCATCACAACTAAGTTGACAGAAATGTTTGTTGGTTTCTACAGGAAATGTTTGCCTAGTTCTAAGATTCTATCCTGCATCTCAGCCATTTTTTAATGATCTCGGGTGGCTGTCTCTTCTGTGATGGCCTGTAAGCTATCGGGAACTCTTCACTCAGGAGTCTGTATTCTGAGTGGAACTTACATTCCACAGTCTGGTGATAGTTCTTTGTTATCTTCTATATAAGAGGATTATTTTGAATAACTACTTTTATGATACAATGGAATAGAAAAGCTTTTTAGTCATCGAGCAAAACAGACATCTGGGCCAGCTCTTTAAACATTATCTTTTTCCTGTTCAAATAAAGGGCGTGCTACTGAAGGCAAGGAACGTTGCAGCTGCCGGTTCTCTTGACCAGTAGTGATTTTCCGAATCGAAACATCACCTTATTTAAATTTCTTGGTTTCAGTAACTTTAAAACTATTATAATGGTCATCTGGAGTATGGGTGACACTCCCCAGATTCCATACAATTGTTTCTTTTCAGTAGAAACATTAAATCATGCTTGACACTTTTTGGTGCCCCTGGTTGCTAACTTCAAGGCAAAAGCGAGAGATGCAGGGCATCACACAAAGCTTGCAGATCTTCGCCAGTACTTTGCTAGAACGATTCCATTAAGTGGAATATTGTTAACAAACTTTGGTATAATATGCACTACTATCAATGTATTTAAGATTAACCACCTCCCCTGAATGGTAGTGGTAGTAGAAACCACTGACCTCAAAGCATGGTAATTCAGCAATGTCTTGTGTGGATATGCGGGGGATGTTATAAAGGATAGGTACTTTGCCAACTAGCAGTTTGGCTGCTTTTGTTAACTGAGTTCACTGTTCCTGAGCTAGTTGATATCAGCAAAAACAATATGTGCAAAAGTCTGGGAAATTTTGTTTTACTATTGCTTGTAACGAAGACATCTAGTGATGTGCCACTTCCATTCTTGTCTACTCCTGATGTTGAAGTCTGCACGATGGGGTTCTACTTGTGGGATTTTTACTGTCTTGCTGCCATTTACAAAGCTTCCAATTCCACTTGTGATTTTCATTTTGCATTTTCTAATTCTTATCAGGGTCTTTAAAATGGGCATTGGTTGTGTTGAGAGATAAAGGACCAATATATACTTGAGATTATTAAACCTTCCACCGCCCTATCGATGACTAACAAAAACGTTTCCTCATTTTTTACGAACTACATAACCCATTTTATTGTTAGTAACTTGTGCTCTTCACAAATTTGGGCTCCTATTTGTAATTTCTAATAAATTGGTCATGATGATATTACTGTAATTAAGGTCATTAGATTCTTCCTATGTTTTTTCTTAGCTTTTTCATAGTTGCTTTGCTTGTTACACTAGTCTGCAGTGACTATTTTTTGGCTTGGTTTATTTTTTTCATATACCTCACAACTTTCTGTATTGTTTTTTTTTTAAAATTTTGATGGAATGTATGATTTAGAAGACTTAGCTTTTCTGAAGGGTTTCACTCAGCAAAAGTATGTTTGGGGTTACCATCACTTTGGCCTCTAGGTTTTTCAGACAAGTTGGTACATGTTTTGGGCAGTCTTCATTGACAAAGTTGCCGGGCAATCTTTTCTCATTCCGGGGTTTCTGACAAAAATGTGCTGTGTATTACTGAGAAGCCTCGTAGCTTCTTGATAGCACTAAGCCCTTACCTAGGGTACAGCTACTAGCGATTCAATGCTCGGTACACCTGCTTTTTCTAGTTAACAGGTTTGTAGAGCACGTGATTGTGGCTAGTTTTTTTGAGGAATTAAGACTCATAAAGATTTGCCTTTCCTTCCTCATGGTAGCCATCAGAGTAGCTGCTGCAGTGATGGTTGATAGGTGCATCTAGGTCCTGTAGCCTTAGGTGTGGGAAAATTAGTAAGCAGCCTTCTGGATCTTGATTTCTTGCTAAGGGGAAGTTCTTTTCTTAAGGTATCTTACCTACTCATCATAGAAGTTGATTGGAAAGTGTTTTCTCCTTACTGTACTCCTATTCTATGAATATAATGTCTGCCATTTTACTACCTTTAGGTGCAAATTGCAAGAGGCACAGACATGTTTACACCTTTGCTGTGACTTGAATTGTCTGCTATGTTGTACCTTGTTTTCTGTTCTTTATCATGTGATATTAGAAATTTCCACTAGATACACTTTTGGGTAGTCATTTGTACTGTCACTGCTGTGAATGATTTACAGTTGTGTGTGTGTATAGGTTCTGCATCTGTGTTCAAACATATTTGCAAAACATTGCCCAGCTTACTACAGAAGAGTGGAGTTCACTTAGTCACAAAGTAATTTCGAGGAAGAATCCTCTAAATTTTACGCGTTTCGTCTCAGATATCGGTCAGACATTATCAAAAAACTTCGTATTAAAAATATCTCACCACTCATTTTTTTTATTGTACTTCTTGAATGTGCACTTATTCCTGCTATCATTTGACTGGCCTTCCTGTAGTCAGTTTTAATTGCTTATGCTGTATGGGTGTATCTTACATGCAGTTCTTATGCCTCTTGTGATCTGCTCTGGTCTGTTGCTGTTGCTGTTCCTTCCTTGTTTGTTTATAACTATTAGAATAACAGTTGTCTTGGTTTGTTTTGGCCAATGAAGACCATTAGTAAAAATTTAAATACTTTATTTGGTTTTATTTATTATAAAATTGTAAAATATGAATCATCCCCTTTATTATTAAAATATAATTATACAATAGAGCCTACACTTAATACTAGTACAATAAGATATTCATGTTATTGGTCAATAATGGTTATAAAATAGCAAAAGGGAAATAAACAGGTGTACAAAGTTATAAAATATCAATCTTACATTTTAAAAAGGTCCATGTTGAAGAAGTTACCTAAAAGTTGAAAATACTAGAGTGCACTATGGAAGCTCAATGTTAAACAGCCAGAGTGCTATGAGTGCTGCAAATTTGCTTAAGAGATAGTTCTCAGATTAAACCAAGTGGGCTTATAGCCAATGGTTCATTCTTGTTCCATCACTCTTGCAGGATACAGCTCCAGCCAGAACACCTGGTTGCTAACTCTACTTCTTAACTTTTTTTCTAGTTTCAACCGTTAGGCAACTTGACAGCTTTCCATGAGAGGTGCCAAGGTCCTAATGCTCTGTCAGCCAAATACTGGCCTTTTTATATTTGCCTCTCATAGGAAACCACTGGACTCTGGTGATTGGATGGTTAGTTCTTAATGTCAATTCAAATATTTATTTAAATATTTGAATTGACCCATTTTTTATTAGTTTATGTAACTTGGGCCTATTTAGGAGTTTATAAGAGGGGGGACTTGTTATTTTGTTAGTTTTTTACTTTCTGGTTGGTATGCCCTGTAGGGGTTTTTAAGGAGGGGAGACCTTGTTTACAAAATAAAAGAAAGTTTGGGACTTTTTTAGGGGAGGGGTTTTCAAAGGGGTGTAGTTTTGTATTTCTAAACTTTCTAACAAGGCCCTTAGGGCTTTTTAGGGGACACCACAAAATTAAGAGGGGGAACATACAAATAACAAAAAATACATCGTGAAAATTTTTTTTAAAGAAAACACTTAATATGCTTTATAGGCAACACACATGTAATGAATGTTGTTTACATACAACTTTTTGTTAAACTAATTTGGGTAAAATGCCTCCTGATGAGTCACGTGGCAGTGACGAAACCATATGGGCTGCCAAGATAGTGTGGATTGGCAGTATCATTTGGTCGGGGTTGCCATACTCTAGTTTTGGGTAGTCAATAAAAGGTAATCAATGCTTAAGCAAAAACACATGGAACATAATCACTTTTTCGACATGCATTATCACCATTGCTGGCAAAAATTGTTATAATTTTTAAGAAATTTTGTTGAGAAAAATTGTCAAAACTGGTAAAAAAAATTGTCATTTTGTTCATTTTCAAATTTTTGTTTCAGGTTGCAGTGTTTTTAGTTTATGTTCAAAATGTTGCACTTGTCTAAATTTTACCATATCTGGATTCTTGGAAAGCGATTTTTGAAGTTTTTAGTAAGTATTCGCCATGCAAGTAGCTTTCCACTTAGAATCTCTAGCAGTCATTCAACTTTTAAGAAAGATTTCTGTAATTTTTCAGTGCATTCTGTAAGAAACAGTCAACCTCGTAGTTGATGGTGCGCAAGTCTTCATCCTTGAGTAATACAATTACAGCACTGACTTCTGAACAAACTCAAAGATTGCTTTTGAAAAACTGGTGACTCAGATAATGCATGTTTCTCTTGCAATTGTTTCAGCCTTGTTAGATAGTCCCAAATACCTACATTGTGTTTATTTCTATTCTGTTTAGTAGGTAAAGGACCTAGTATATCCATTTTGATTATTTGAAAGTTTGGATGGTGCAAGAAACTTATGTAATTGGCTTTTTTCATGTGGAATCTTATTGCACGACACACATACTGTTTCACATCTTTTATTTCCCAATAAAAAAAATCTTATCAGCAACAACCTTGCTTGTGGTGTTTTATTACCATTAGGTAATAAAACACCACAATTTATTAGGACACAATTTAACACGAAAATTAGTTCCTTTGAATAAGAGAAATTACGATTTATCTTTTGACCTTTTCACTGACCTGTTGGTATTTTAATTCAAATCCTAATTTTTCAACTTTTTCTTTTACTCTTTTGTAACAGTGTAGAGCCCCTTACAGAAATCAGACCTTGTCTTCCTTTGTTTAGTGTGGGAACCGCCTGTGGCTTAATGTCTAGATCCTTAGACCTTGCGAGTCACGTCGCTTACCCCCAGTAGACACATGGCAGAATTCTCTTGGATCGCTTCCTCAATTCTGTCTTGATGAACTCCTGTTTCCATGGCTTGTACTATTCTTCGTGCTTCTTCCAAACTATTTGCGTAGACCTTCATAGCTTTGTGAGTCGACCGGATGATGGGATTTGGAAACATTTCTTCGATAGTTTCTCCCTTTCTACCAGTATCCTTTTTCGGTTTCTTCGCTGATTCTCTTGAATTTCATTGTCGTTTTTCATTCGTAATGGCAACTGTTAACTCCGACGGTTGCTCAAGGAGTCCTCGGGTATCCATATTCGATGGTCTCAGGTGCTCCTGCAGTTGGGCTAGTTATAGCGTCATTAGTTGCTTTGGTCACGGTCCTATCTCCCTCGAACAAAGATTGGTTCACGAGGTTCCGAGCTTGGCCGATCGCTGTTTCGTTGTGTTTTCCAGAGGGTTTTCCGTCTTGAAAGGGTGGTAGGCCCCTCTTTACTGCCACCCTTTTTAGTTTAAATCAGCTGGGCTATCTTCTCGGAGATACTTCTTCTGCCCATTCTCGCTGATAACAAAATTATCGCTGACCATTTTTCCCCGGTGGTCATTCCATGGTTTACAAGTCCGACAGTTCCATCCGCTACTTTCTTTGGGCAGGTGCTTGAATAATGACCTTTCTCATGACACTTGTAGCATTCCACTTTACTTAGGTCTCTTGGAGGTCTGTTTCCAGGTTAATTATTCCTCTACGATCGCTGGCCATTAAAGTTTCATCTGTTGCGGATTTTGCTGGTTCCGGTACATTCTGATTCTGGTTCGGGCTGGTTTTCGGTTGTGCTTAGTCATGTGGAGTTGCTGGAGTCTGACTATCCAGTGGGTTCCCGTGACTTTGTTGAGTAATGACAGCATACGAGCGTCCTCCGTCCAATACGGCTTATGTTGATTTGGCATTCTGACGTTGATTAATCCTCGGGTGTTCTGGGCCACCACTGGTGGACCCGTAACCCCTTCAATCATCCATATCTCCGAGGCCATCAAAACCTCTTCGACATCCTTCACATATGTTGTATGCAACTTGAGGTCTGAGCCTGGTGCAGTTTGTACAGCATTTTGAATGATAGGATGAAGACGGTTCCGAAGTTCAGTGATTGGTACTTATCCGTCACGCCTGGTAACACTTTCTTACTCAAGTTGATATAGCGACCCAGAAATTGACTGGTGTCCTGCCTTTTCCTTTGGGTCATGGTTTCCAGCTTCAATTTCATTCGTATGAGTTCATCTCGATGTCCAAATTGGTCGATTAACTCGCTCCTTATAAACTCCGTGAGGTGGAGAGCCAACGCACTACGTCCCCTTCCACAGCCTTCCTCAAAAAGTAGGTTTTATGAACTTTACTCCAGTCTTCGAGGTCTGCGATGCCTTCGTAGTCCTCCTAAAAGGTATAGACAGACGTGGTCCTTTTAAACGTCAAGAGATTCCGGAGTGGATGTAGACTGTGATACTTTATGTCCAACTCCTCACAGGTCCAATTGTTGCCCGCCCCTTTTTTGTTTTATTTTTAAGGGACAGATGAATTAAACGAGGTCCTTTAAGCCAGTGAAGGCTTCTACGACAATCGGGCCGAAAAAATCTTTTTTTAACAAAATGGATTTTTATTTACTAAATATTCTTGAGTACAAATGGTTGTTAAAATATTTAATGTTAGACAATAAGAGGGCTTAACAAGTATATGAAGAGCATATGTATAAGATGTGATTAGGTATAAGTGCAAATAAAAGTTTGTAAAAACACTGAATGGGTAGACTAAATAAGGGGATTAATTGTGCAAAAATCTATTTTGGCCTTTTTAAAATAAATGAAAGTGGTCTTAATGTTTTTTAGTTCTTTCCTGTTTTCCAACAATGACTCTCTGGGCACTTCACAAACTCGAAAACTTGAAAACACTTCCTAAAAACATCTACCTCCCAAAAATTTTACTAACTCTCAAAAATCTTACTGACTCTCAAAAATCTTCCTGACTCTCAAAAATCTTCCTGACTCTCAAAAATCTTCCTGACTCTCAAAAATCTTCCTGACTCTCAAAAATCTTCCTGACTCTCAAAAATCTTCCTGACTCTCAAAAATCTTCCTGACTCTCAAAAATCTTCCTGACTCTCAAAAATCTTCCTGACTCTCAAAAATCTTCCTGACTCTCAAAAATCTTCCTGACTCTCAAAAATCTTCCTGACTCTCAAAAATCTTCCTGACTCTCAAAAATCTTCCTGACTCTCAAAAATCTTCCTGACTCTCAAAAATCTTCCTGACTCTCAAAAATCTTCCTGACTCTCAAAAATCTTCCTGACTCTCAAAAATCTTCCTGACTCTCAAAAATCTTCCTGACTCTCAAAAATCTTCCTGACTCTCAAAAATCTTCCTGACTCTCAAAAATCTTCCTGACTCTCAAAAATCTTCCTGACTCTCAAAAATCTTCCTGACTCTCAAAAATCTTCCTGACTCTCAAAAATCTTCCTGACTCTCAAAAATCTTCCTGACTCTCAAAAATCTTCCTGAC
Source organism: Brachycybe producta (assembly GCA_036925085.1). Taxonomy (NCBI): domain Eukaryota; kingdom Metazoa; phylum Arthropoda; class Diplopoda; order Playtdesmida; family Andrognathidae; genus Brachycybe; species Brachycybe producta. The sequence continues at coordinate 8,163,749 of JAUPFP010000001.1, read as the reverse complement.
TCTCAAAAATCTTCCTGACTCTCAAAAATCTTCCTGACTCTCAAAAATCTTCCTGACTCTCAAAAATCTTCCTGACTCTCAAAAATCTTCCTGACTCTCAAAAATCTTCCTGACTCTCAAAAATCTTCCTGACTCTCAAAAATCTTCCTGACTCTCAAAAATCTTCCTGACTCTCAAAAATCTTACTGACTCTCAAAAATCTTACTGACTCTCAAAAATCTTACTGACTCTCAAAAATCTTACTGACTCTCAAAAATCTTACTGACTCTCAAAAATCTTACTGACTCTCAAAACTGACTAAAACTTATTTTCCCTACCCCCTAAATCTTTGTTGTCTCTTTCTCTAACTTTGACTGATTTCCATGATTGTCTTTTGGTTACGAATGAACAAACGAAATTCCTTGAGGTGTGCTTTATCGTAGAATTTAAACCCATTAAATAATGTCCTTGTTGCATATTGTCATCCTGGATGTCTACCACACAATGTCGACCACCATTTCACTGCAAACTCAAGTTGTTTTTAGTCCTGGTTTCGGTTGATGACAGTTCACAACACAACACTAGATGCCGTTTTTCAAGCAGTGTCTATATGCTAACCAGAATGTTTGATGATGCAGCCTATCCTTCTGTTGTCACAAAACCCCAAGCGATTGTTGTCTGTTTGTCCCCCTTCATGTTTGATGAGGTTTTTCATAACATTTTGAAGGTTAGTTTAGTTTATCTTGATATGTTCATTGCTTAATGGTGAACTCAGGTTTTCAAACTTCATGGTTTATGAATGACCTTAAGTTTTGGAATGTCCCGATTTGTAGACGAATTTGGCTCCACTGTTGCATCATTATGATATTGTTATGTGTAGGCAGGCCTCTGCCAGGTTTCATCCTTTGGTGCATTTGTATGTACCGACCGTTGTTGTATCCTTGATTCATCACCCTGATTTAAGTGTCCTTTGTTGTTGGCACTTGTTTTTTGTTTAACCAAAGACATGGTAATCATGTCATTTCCCTACACAATCACACTTGAGGGGGGGGTATCCTTTTGTTTAGTTGTCTAAGCCTGTCACATCTCTGATTGCACAATTCTTACCCTTCATTATTGATAAGTCTTGTACATAGACATTAGATAATTGACAATTTCACATTGTGAATATAGGTAATTAGTATCATATTTGAGTATACTGTATTGTGGTACATTCACATGATATTTTACTTTTTTAAAATACATCATAATATTTGGTGTAGTTAATAGAACACTCAAGTAAGAATATGCAATATGATTATGTAGTGTTTCTGTGGCTACCCTATGGTTGTTCAGATTTGATTTTTGTTGAACCTTATTTATCGCATGTGTAGTAAGCTTTTAATACACGAAAATACAAAACATGATCCAAGTATGCCCAGCCCAATCATTAATGGCATATAGAACATAGAGCTTAAAGTACCCCAGAAATCTGGAAATAATGGCGAGATTTTATGTCATCACCTGGGGCAAATTCCCCTTTTGATGAGACTCGAACATCTTGATTTTCCTGAAAGTTCAACTGTGGTTCTTCGAAATAAAGACTTCACAGGAAACACCAACCTTTGACCTTAAGCACATTTTATCATTAATACACCTCTTATCAATGCTAATTTGTATCTCAAACTGTTGAGCACTTGTGGAAAGAACAATGGATCATGTACTCATTTAAATATTTTCAAATGTTATTAGCACTTCCCCAGGCAAACACGTGCTTAAGGCTTCAATCACAATTAATGCTAATATTGAGCAGGAATAGCACCCTTGATGTTTGACCATTTTAAGTATCTTTGGACTCACTTGTATGGTGTGAATCATCACATCATATTTGCCAATTGATACGGCTACTACCACAAGGCTTGAGGTAATCAAAGTGGATTTTAATTGACCATGCATTCTTTCCTCAATATACATTTTGTGATTTGTTGGTGACAGTGGCAATAAATTTCGTTTACTGGTTAACATCATTTCAAGATATGATTGTTTTGTACATGTCATTTTTGTTTCATAGAATTGACACAACCATTTTCTTATCAAATAAGAAATCATTGAATGTGACTGCCAGACTACATCTCCTATTTGTCCTCTCATAGATAGGTCTATGAAATTCAGCAGCTGTGTCCAAATATGCCTCACTTTTCTGCCCAACTCTTGTTATATCAGGTGTTTGGATATATCTGTGGGTTGGTCAAAGGTACCAATACATGTAACTTCAATATGAAATTCATCACGGACATTTCTATTTGCAGTTATTATGTTTTCCGTTTCCATTCCAATGTTTTTGAAAATTGCCTTAATTTGTGGTTGGCATTTCATACTAACAATTTGTTTGACTTCAAAAATGTCTTTAAACTCTGGTTTGAGATACCATCTGTAATGATGACAAGGTTGGTAACCTGGCAAATGACATACTTCCAGTATCTCCAGGAAAACAATCAGTAACTCCTGACCAATGTAAGGATTCCTTTGTTAAGGATTCGACTTTGTAATCAGGGTGACAATGTTCACCCCAACCACAGTACTTATTTTGAGGACAAGCTACTTGATTCAAAGTAAAAAGCTTGGTAGGATATGTATAGTACAATCTCTGGGTCTGCCAATCTTTCAAATGTTATATCTAAACCTGCAACATATGTTTTCTAAAGGATCTGTGAACCATAAACATGCTGTGTACTCCAAATTGGCTAGTCAACTGGACCGTGGTTGATAGGGAGCATTTCTGACCCATTTTGGTTTCATTACATTCTTTTGTAGTTGATTTTATCAGCTTATGCTCCGTGCACCTGGCCAGGGTGCCTGAGGCAAAAGTTAGCAAAATTCCTATACTTGTTGGGTTGACTTTTTGCACTGTTCCGTCCTCTAAAATTTCGTATTTGTCATAAGACATTTGTTTCCACATCGTTAGAACGTGCAGTATAATAGACAATAAATTGAACAAGGTTCCATATGCTTAAGAGGGTTACAGAAGCGTCACGGACGTTTTCTTTTGACAGACGACATTGATTGCAGTGTCTGACATCAGAGGCGCCACTTGTATTGAATTAGCATAGACATAATGCTAATTTAAATTTCAAACATACAGTTAGGTTTGGTAGCCATTATCTGGAGACATATAAGTTTTTAAAATGTGATTAAAACTGTAATAAATATTAGATTGTTTAATGGAACAGATTAATGATTTTTCAGACTTTAAATCTCCCTTTAAATATTTTTAATGAAGTATTTAAAAAGGTGTTTTTTTCCCCTATGCAAAATCTCATAGAAGAAAAAAAGCTACATATTTGGTATCCATTATCTTATTTTTGCAAATGAGATAATAGTAAAATAAAAAAATGTGGTGGTAGATTTATTTGTTTTCTATAAGAACAATCAAATTTTATTACCTAATTGCTTACGTTTATTTTTATATTGAAGTAAAACTCAATCAATAAGAATCTGATTCAGTCAAGGCCTGGTTAGAGAGTATGTATTTGAATTTCGTTTGAAACGAAATGAGCGCGCATGCGCAGAAGCGGTTTAACGCCGTTTGAGAAAGTTGAAAACGACGCCATTTTTCCACCGCTTCGATGGAAAAGGACGTCGTTTTAAAAAGAATAACCAACCCTACATGGAAGATTTCCGATTAAGGTAAGAATTTTAAGTGCAAAGAACAATAAAATTTAAAAAAATCTACCTTTAGCAGCGATTTTTCAGTCAAAAATGACCACACAAATCGCCGTATATAAGGTGAATGATTTCGTTTACGTTTTTGTTTTATAGTGTCTTCCCTAACTAAAATTGTTATTTTATTACGAAATTTCGCTAAATCTTTTATTTTTATATTTATTTTTTTCAAAATTTAAAAAAATTTGATGAAAAAAGCAAATAAAATACGTTGGTGACTTAAATCACGCTAACGGACATCCAAGATGGCGGAAAAAATTTGTCCGTTGTAGCCTCTAATACATAGCAAAAAAATTACCATATGTCCTATATACATAATAACCAACGATGCGAGCACCATCTATGAATATGTTTAGGAATTAATCTACTTTGTAACCCTCTTAAAATAACTATACGGACATATATTATGAAAGTACTAGTTATAAAACCATTAGTGAAATCACAATTCCATACACTATGTAAATTGGCATGCAATCAAGGTTATTTATAAATTCAAAACACTATACACTATTCGATGGCATATATTTTTTCCATCAATTTGGAACTTTCCTTCCATCAGCTCCCCTTCTTTTGAAATGAAGATCACATGAAGAGTACCAGATTCCATGCCCAGTTCCGGGTCCATTATAATCTGTTTATTTTTCCCTACATGTGAACTTCTTTCAACTCCATCCTTTCGCAATATAATAGTGCCTTCAGCAGTGACTGTGATTACTGTCATTAATTTTTATGAAGTTCTTTCCATCATCAATTTTAAATGCTTCCTCCCCCTGTAATTTTCTCCCAATTTGGCTACTTTGAGCCTGTGACAGGAATTCTGAAGTATTGAAATAGCATTCAAGATAGGATATTATTTCAAAGTTTTCAGATTCCTGCCCACCAGTATCAATATGTATTAATTTTGTATTGGCCCGCGTAATATCGCAGTGGCAATCGGTCACCTTTTGAGCACAATGCTTTGTATCTTTACAGTACTGTTCAGTTCCTGTGCAAGCACTGTTATTTGTACAGGTACAAGGTAAACCTCTATTTTCACACACATACATATCATCTTGACCTTGCTCTGTTTCATTTTATCGAATTTGAAACTCATTTGCTGGTTCTTTGTCATCAATTTTCACAATAGTGACCCATTTTACAATACATCCATGCCATCCATCTGTTGGACATATCTTTCTTGAGTATTGCTTTGGGTCGTTTGAAGTTTCGGTGTAGCACACTTTCTTTCCATCCACCCATTGGCACTTTTCAACTTCATATTGTTTTTTGATTTCACTATTACCAGTAGTACCAAAAATACCACCAACATTTTGATGTTTCTGCAAAAATATAAAGAACTCACCTTCCCACATTAATCAGTTACAGCTATGAAGTTAGTTTCTCATATGCATTCTCCCTCTTATTTCTTTTCTTAAGGGGCTACTTCTGGATTTGCCCCAGGGCTATAACATTTAGCTCACGGTCAAACACATCAAGAAGCCTATCTGCAAAATTTCCCCTTGCTCTTCTGGGACTTTTTTTTTTCTACTTAAACCTTTTGAGATGGCCCCCACTTGCACCTCTTCAGTTTCTTTTCTACCTACCTGTCTGTTAATTTCTGCTCTTGGGTTTTCCCCTGAAGCCTCTGGAGGATCTTCGGCTTCTTCTCTTGTCTTTCCAAATCTGCCTTGGTCCAATTCCTCTAGGAAACTTCTTAATTTGGCCAGACCGTCATCCACTTAATCTTCAGATTCCTCTGGTTCAATTCTTGGAGTATCTGGTAAACTTTGCATCTCTTCTATTCTTTGTATGATCCTTCTTTTTTGTTCTGGTAAAGATGCTGTAAACTCTACTGGACCTTTGCTTCTTAATCCATATTGGCTTGTTGTGGGCATGGGTTCTGAACTCTGTCTTATACCCGTCGGACGTGGAGATCTTGCCATTGGAATATAAGCTAGACCATCATGTTCATTGCAGTCATTATCTGAGCTTGAACTATTGGAGCTACTTGAATCACTCGGTGTTCTTTTGGATTGCCTCTTTGAGGTGCCTACCCCCTTAGCAAGCTCCTGTTCCCACTTTTCCCGTGGGGTTTTCCCCTCTCCTCGTGAATGATCTGAATATCTCTATGGTTGAACATGTGCTTAATTTCAAAATTTACGGGAGATGTTTGCCTTGTTACTCGGATAGTGCATATCCACTGATTACAACATGCTTAACCCCATTTCGTGACAATGGTAATCTCAGAGCAGCACAAAGGATGTACAACAAGGTCCATAGTTGTTATAGAATTTCAATCGAGCACACGTTTGGGATATTGAAACAACGATTTCGTCAGCATTACCATTTGAAAATATGCCAGCCACTAAGGATTTTGCATATTATTCGAGCATGTTGTGTTCTCTACACAACATTAGCAACCTCAATGACCTGGATATTATTTCTGATGATACACATCCTGAAGAAAATGAACATGAGGGAGTGAATGTAGGTGTAGATGTCTGTGAGGAAGAAGCACATGATGCAAAAGAACTGTGATGAGATTTGCAGATCGCTATATTTGACGCATAGACATTAAACATTTTGTATATTTTTTATGGAAATAAATCAAATATAACTTTATTATCAAAATAAAACTTTATTTTGAAATTAGAAAACTTTTTATAACTTCAACAAGACAATTTTATTTACAAGAGCTTATTAATTCTTGCAACAACTTCAAAGTTTCTTTTCAGCTAATTCGTTTATTATTCTAATTAGCTGCATTTTTTCCTGCCTCCGTTTCCTTCCTGCCTGCAGTCGCTCTTCATGTCTGCGATTTGCAGCCTCCTCTCGTTTTTTTAATTCAACTTGGTGTGCATCGTGGCGGTCCAGTGTCTCTTGTCTCATGATTGATAATGTCACCTGTTCTTTTTCGTTTTGGCTCTTTATTGTCACAAGATGATGGAGTAGTGCATATGGAGCCTGAGGAGATGATGTACTAGGGGAGGCCAATAAATCGGCTTCATCTACACTTTCATTGAGTATACCTGGTGTTTCTGAAATACTGCTTATGCTTGTAAGCTCTTTCCAGGGTCTTCCACTTATTCTCAAAATGAGAAACAGTTACAGCATAGCCTTCCAATGCCATCTTTTCAGCAACTGCGATTCCCATTTTTTTAAAGTTGGAATCTTGCGTGCATCTACAAGTGGCTTCATAGTTTGATATAAAAAATAAGGGACTTTGTTGAGCAGTCCGTCCATGCAGCCTTACAGATACCATCTTCTGTTTTAGCTATATTTCGTGTTTTGATACACTTAATTTTACATTTGCAGCTTTGCCATCAATGACGAATAGTCGTTCTTCATCTTGTCCATTGACATCTACTAAGTCCTGATGAAGTTCAATGATGAAAACATAGTATTTTTACTAGATTTAGATAAATACAGTTGTGCAACAATTTCATCCTTTTGTAGGCTGTGGAATCTAATATTGCACAAAAACCAACGTCCTGAACTCATTTCTCAACTGATTTCAAAACGGATTTCAGTAAATTAAATAGGAATCAACCTACTGAGTAGATTGTTGAAATCAGTTTTCAAATCTGTTGAATAATGAATTAACTGAGTGTTTAAAGGGGTCGATCTCAAAAACTTTAAACACTCATAATTAATTTGTTATTCTACCACTTCAAAACTTGCAAATCTTAGCAAAGTATAAACCAAGCCTAAGAAGGTTGGTTTTAAGAAATTCAATGGACAAGTCTAACATTGAATTTTACCTGTACCCCCTTTTCAGATGCAAGTTTTAAATTAATATAATACATACATAACAAATGTACGTATGTAATATAAATTTTACGATTTAAATGTATTAATCTTATTATAATTATTTCACTTACCATTGTAAAGAAATTGGTAGTTGTCTCCAACTAAAATAGGCGTTCCACTACTATCCCTCATCAAAATAGCCATGTTTAAAGCAGCCACTTTAGTCACCATGTTTATTTTAAAGCTGTCCAAAGGAAACTGTCCAAAACTACACCTCTTCAGCAAGTGTAGATATTTCTACACTAAACAGTCCTCTTGACTATTATCAGAAGACACACAAACACCAAACAGGATGCATAACACAAACACTGAACTTCTCCCCTTTCTGTCCTAAGGGAGAAAAAACAGGACACACAAACAAACTTAATACCATCCATGTAGACAAACTTTTAACCCATGTAAAACATTGTCCATTAGTCTCTGATACACAGTTCGTGATGTTTTCAGACCCATTGGACTTCGGTTGAACTCAATGTCCAAATGGCGTGCTAAATCCTATTTTTGCGTTATCCTATTCTTTGACTGCGATTTGATGGAATCCACTAGCCAGATCTAGTGTGGAGAAGTGTTTTGCTTTCCCTAGTTGATTAGTGACACTTAGTAATTCCGGTAAAGGGTATTTATCACTTATTACCTTCTGATTCAGGGCTCGGTAATCAACTACAAGCCTTTGACTTCGTCAACTTTCCCACTAGCATTCAAGCAATTCATCAATTTTCTCTTTCAACACATTTTCTTGTCTTTCAGGTAACTTAATAAGGTCCTTAGGTACACGGGGACATCATTGGTCATGGGAATGTCCTGTATCCACTCTTTATGGTTTTTTATCATCAGCATGTTTACTAAATCATCCTTTTCTCCTTTGCTTGTCTTGATTTTCTTGTTTCTATACAATATTTTGTCATTGGAGGGGTCATATTTTAGTTCTAGTCTTTTAATGAGATCAATGCCACATATTAGTTGGTATTTTTGTGGTAAGTCATTTTGACTCACATGCACTGGTACCTTTTCTGGCAGTTATCCGGATAGGTATCTTCGCGACGGTGATCTCAATGGTTTCACCCGTTTGTACATGCCTCACGCACCGCGGGTTTTGCCTTTTCAATTTTTCAAAAGTATGTCGGGGAAATTACCGATACACCCGCTCCTGTGTCATACATTATCTTGGCAATGTTTTTTAACGACTGAGCTACAAAAATTGGGCAAGTGCTTGTTTCCACTGTGCTTAAGGTTTACGCGGTTCATATACAATTTCCTTCTATGATGCGTATCACTCCATGAGGGATTTTCTAGTTTTCCTGGTTATATCTACTGGAATATGTCCCATCTCTATTTTGTGGAAACTTCCATTGTCTGCAATTTTTTGCAAAATGTCCAGCATTGCCGCACACATAACAGGTGTTGTCTGATCTGCTATGGTCACAACCAGAATTAACTTTCTTGGCAATTTTGTGCATAATGCCCTGGTTTCCCACAGCGATAGCATCTATTCCCGTTTTTTCCCCTTTCTTGTGAACTACTTACATTAGGAATTGTAACCCCATTGTGGGTAGGGTATTTTTGATTGGTCACCCATCTCTGGCTTTGTCTTGACATCCATGGTTGCTTTTGTGGCAGGTTCCTTTTATTCCCAATCGAACAATCCTTTTTCTAAATGACATTTCTTGTGGCAAATGAAGCATTCCTTTATTGCCTTTTCACTTCTTTGTTCCCATTGCTTTTCTAGGTCATGTTTGTACTTTTCTCCTAATGCAGCTATTTCCTTATGTTGTTCCTCTAGTTTTGAAAGTTTGTCTTTTTCATGAGGCTTCCTTCTGCTTGTTATCTGGCCAAGGCATTCAATCCATACCTCTAGAGCCTACCAATTTCTCATTTTTCTCTTCTGCCAGGATGATTTTTATAGTTTCCTCCAAATCAATTGGTTTTCTAGACAAGACGAATCTTTTAATTCTAGGATGCAACCCCTTGATTATTTGGTTTTGTGTCATCTCATCTCTAATCCAGTGTTCTTCAGCAGTTAGGGTCTTCTGTCATGAAGGCCCTTCCTCTAGTTTTTACCCTAGATATATACTCAATAGCAGATTCTGTACTGGACTGCTTTTCTTCTAGGAATTTCTGCATCATTATGAGTAGGTTCAAGTGGTTCAAATTGTTGGATTATCAAATCCCGTAATTCTGTAAAGTCGGTGATTTGTCATACTGCAGGGTGATCTCGAAGAAATTCGGCTGCTGGCCCTCTGCATAGGACAATCTGAAATTTTTTCAACCAGTTTGCTAGTCGTTCAACGGTTTGTATTTGCTCAAATTATTTCTTTTGATGATGGATTCTTTTCATCGCCTGTAGGTTGCCCTCCCCTGAGGTACTTGCTTCAGTAGCCATCTTGAATGAGCTGAATCACTATTGTGAAATATACAACCAGATAAGGCCCTAATCACTTATGCTTTTTGTTCTGGTTTTGTCTCTTCCAGTACTTCAGCAGCTTGGTTAGCTTTTTTACTAAAGGTTTTTGGTGAAAATTGGTTGTGATAAAACACATTTCACCTGTCTCCCTTTTGAATGATGTAAATACATCTAGTACCAAATGGACAGTTGGTTTTAACTGAATCAATTTTATTCATTGTCTTCAGCTTCTCGTTTTTTCCTTCTGTTTCTGAAGGAAAATAGACTTTTCAATGGTTGTCTGAATTTTACTGAGGTTTACTAAATTGGTTTTTCTGATTTTTAATATTAGGTCTAATGGGGTGAACAAATTTTGAAGTGTTGATGGTACAGGACTAACCAGATCCTCTAATTGAGTCCATTGCAAAAAATCCATTTTGTGTATGGTGGGTGGATGACCAAGGTCAATGGTCAATTCCTCGAGGCCCATGTGTTCTCTTCCTGTCTGGCTAGGGGTTTTTCCAATTCTCCCACCGTACATGTTATCATAGTCTGCCAGATGAAAATAAGACCCATGTGTGATGCAGGTCCACAGTCCCCTTCGAATTGCCCTCTGGAAACAATACTTTTGTTCTGGGCACAAGGTAGGGGGCTGGATATCTTGTTGCATCTGTGGCTCTTATAAGGATTATGTTAAAGAAATGAACCCGCACTCTGGTATTCACCTTGCACGAACCACTTGTGTGTGTGTGTGGGAGCGTGCGTGTTTTTTGTAGGGCTAGCAGTAAAACAATTCGAATCCCACAATAATACAATTTTACAGACAGAAAACCCAACTATAGCATAAAAATATTGCACATGCACTTAATCGGCCAAACAAAGAAAAAAATGCAATGAAATGATAAAATTTTAAATGATAAATCAGAATCCTGTCAACTGCACCAGATGTGTTACCGCCACTTTTTTGTTTTATTTTTAAGGGACAGAGATGAATTAAACCAGGTCTTTTAAGCCAGTGGAGGCTTCTACGACAATCGGGCCGAAAAAATATCTTTTTACAAAACGGATTTTTATTTACTAAATATTCTTGAGTACAAATGGTTAGGTTAAAATATTTAATGTTAGACAATAAGGGTGCTTAACAAGTGTATATGAAGAGCATATGTATAAGATGTGATTAGGTATAAACTGACTAAAACTTCTTTTTCAAAACTTCTATTTTTTGTTTCATTTTTCCAAAAAATTCAAACTTAGGACCCAATTCTATTTCCTTTTTGGGGACCTACTTTGTCCTTTTTTGACCGTTAAATGTGTTTTTTCGTAATGTAATGTAATCTATCATAATCTTTCATTTTTCTTTCCTTAATTACTGTGTTTTTCTGTCTATGATACATGTTTTTTTGGTTATTTTGGGACCTATTCTGATTTGTCCTTTGACCATTGTTTTCAGTCATGTAATTTTTGTTTTCAGCTATTTGGTTTTATGGTATCTTATGTTTTGTTTTTGTCCTTATTTAGCCTGGTTTTTTATCTTTAACCATCTTTATCTTTAATCCCCCTATTTTGTGAAATTTCATCTTGTTTTTTATATTTTTTTCTCATTTTTGTTTGTTTGGATACTTGCATTTGTGCAAGTTTCAAATTATTATTTTTATATAATTGGGTTTTTATTATTTAGTTCTGTTTGGTGGGATAATGTTCAGGTGTTCATGTTAGATGTTTCATTATTTTCATGGGCACCTGACACGATGATTCGTTATTGGATTGGCTTCCATTTATTCCACGATGAGGTCACTGCTGCTTAAACTTTCGTCCTCCAGCTGATCCGGGTCATCTCTCCGTAGTAGATTAGTTTCAGGGAGGCAGCCCTGCTTTGTCCCTCCACTCTTCTTTACTATGTGTGGCATTTGCAACACGAGCCGATCCTGGCTCTTCTTCAGTGTGGGCTGACAAGGGCTCCACTTCGGTATCCGCTCTCTGAGCTACCGTATGATGCTGAATTTTGTTCAAATCTCGCCCGCTTCGGAGTTCCATCGATCCTGATGGTTATTGCATCTGGAACCAGGCCATCAGTCGCTCCAGTCTTTCAGTGGTTACGTTCAGCAAGATTTCTTCAAGTGGGTCCTCTTCAATTGGATTCGTGTCATCTTTCCTCGGTGTCTTGGATCTCGGTTTTGGTTCATGCTTCTTTCCTTTGCCGCCTGGTGTAGCTCCGTCATCTGTTATTTTCTACTGGATCTTTAGTGAGGTACCCTGCACCTCCACTAATTTGTAATGTTCCTGTTTTCTCACGGCCCACAGAGAGATCTTTGGTAGCCATTTGAAAGTGTCAAATGAACATTGATGCTCAGGTCTATTGGCTCCTGTGTTGTATACTTGAACACCAGGGACACAAGGGTCGGTACCTCAGGAGTCCAAAGGTAGAAAATAGCGTTGTCGAATCTGCTTACATGTGGCTGCTGGAGACTTCTCTCGTCGGTTGAATCATTGAGTTAAGTGGCGACTGTAATACATAGTCCCACGTTTTGAAAATAAACAGTCCACACATCGATTGATATTTTAGATAATGTTCTCTTTATTGACAAAGACAGCGACTCGCTTTGGATTGAGAAGAGAGCAAGATATTGGTGATGCTATGTCTGTGGCAATCATCAGTCTGTCCTCTAAATCCACACGGTCCTGTTTAAATACACTCGATAACAATCAAAACATATGATTGAGAATCAAAGCCACCAGGTGTGTCCGAGTTTCTTGGACACAACCAGGACCTTGAAATAACTACATTAAAATATTACAAAACGATATAAGATGAAATAAATTATAACAATTAAGAAAGATACTTGACGATCCTTCTTATACCTTTAAAAAGGACCAAGAGTTTTGCATGGTTGATTTCTCTAGGAATTTATCCTATTAGAATCACTGATGTAGGTCTTGCCCATTCTTCTCATCTTGGTGGGCAGGGAGGTATCGTCTTGATGACCTCCCAGCCACCCCCAAGCATGAGGTGAGATCCTGTCAATGAACATTCTTTATTACAGGGTGAATTCTAAACAGTGAACCTACATTTATTAAATTGCTTAATTCTTTCTGACTTCAATTCATGCAGAAAGATGCTGATTTAGCAAATCGATATTCATGAGCATATCTGAAATGTGTAAACCAAATATTCTTGTAAAAACTATTTAGATTTTCACTAATTGTTGTTTTTGAGGGGTCATCAGTTTGTGTAAATATATAATTTTTTAATGCTTCCTACTGTAATAGGATTAATAGCCCACCCGCCGTTAGGCTTTAGGCTTTATTACACCTGTAGTTACTGCCTCATCCGATCATACCTGAAGGTATGCAGTATAGCGCTGGCTGAATGTAGATCATGTAAAACGTTGCGCCGCCGGAAAGTAGGAAAAAAGTTGCGCCGCCGGAAAGTAGGAAAAAAGTTGCGCTGCCGGAAAGTAGGAAAAAAGTTGCGCCGTCTGAATGTGGGAAAGTGTTGCGTCGAGGAGGTGCATCCGAGAATGGAAAGTTTGCAACTCGAAAAGACTGGAACCCTAATGTAGACCCTCGCTAGAGCCCTGTGTACCCTCTGCATCGTATTAGAAGAGTGCCGCCTCTGCGAACCACCGGAGTTCAGCCCACAGACTCCCATCGTCCAGCATTCCGTCTGTCTCCAAGGGCCATTGGTGCCCACTTCTTGTTGTGTGCGCCAGCCACCCTCTGGCCTGCACTCTTTGGCAATGTACAGGCGTACAGGATGTGGTGCAATGTGTCCAGTCTCTCTCTGCATTGGCAGTTGTTGTGGTTCCGCAGCTTGAATCGGTGTAGGTACAGCTGGAAAGGGCCGTGACCTGTCAGAAGCTGGAAAAGCTTCCCGGTCATCTGTCAGAAGCTGGAAAAGCTTCCCGGTCACCATACCCACCCCATGGGTTACCTCAGGAATGAATTCATACAGCGGCCGTTTTTATGCGGCCCTATCCCACATGAGCTGCCACTGGAGTCCGGTTGAGGCCTTCTGGGCCATCCGTAATCCCGCCAGCGGGACCCGATGGTGGGAGATGTCATCCCTCAGTCTATTTTGGCTGCACCGTCCGCAAGTTCATTGAACTGGTGGCCTACATGTGCCTTGACCCACACCAGATGGATGCACCGGTCCTTTCGTTGCCACTCGCTCAGCTTTCCGTTTGTGTGGTAAGCCTCTGCATGAGTCCTATCCTCTTTTGCGACAACTTGGAGGGCGGATATGGAGTCGGAGCAAATCGCCATAGATTCCCATGTCGGCTGGCCTTGCTCGGCACGAACAACTGCCTCGCTAATAGCCAGTACTTCTGCTTGAAATACCGAACAGTCATCTGGCATTCGAGTCCCCCATGAATTACAGACTACCTCACCTCTTGTCACCACGAATGCTGCTCCTACTCTCCCATCCATCTTTGAACCGTACGTGTACACGCACATGTCCATCTCGGCTACCCTTGATGCACTCCACTGCTCGATTCCAAATGTGTTGCGGCTCGGGTGACTCGTTTCCCGCACTGCGAATGGGAATTCCAATGTTGCAGCCTCCTTTTCACCCATAGATTTCGCCTCTCAGCAGCCAACACCTATAGCAGGGGGCAGCCCGATGCTGTCTGGAGTGACCGGTTTGCCGTGGTCCTGTATGCCTTGCATACAGCCAGCAGGAATGGCCTCTGGGCAGCATCCAGGTGTCCAATGATGTGGTTATCCAGGCCTCACTTTCCCATATCTCTGCCCCGTACAGGACCAATGGGACCACTGCTCGCTCATAGATTGACTTCAGAGTATTAGGGGCCACGCCCCACTTCTCTGCTATTATGAAGAGCCGGGCTCCGATTGCACCGGCCTTGTCCCGGCTGTATTGGGCATGTGCAATCCATGTAAACTGCATCGACCATAATTCCCAGGTACTTCAGAGCCCCATCGGTGCGTATCCTGACACCCCCACCTTAATTTGTGTTCTAATGACCGTTGCCACTGGGTGGAAGACTGCTGCGGTTTTCTGGGCCGCAAACTCCAGCTTCATTCCCGAGGCCCATGCAGTGCATTGTGCCCAGAACAGGTCCCATTTTTCCTCCAGAGCTCGTACAGATGGTCCACATATGATCACCAACACGTCGTCGGCGAAGGCTTGCACCCTGTCCACTGTAGAATTCCATTCCCCTATAGCTGTGAAGGTCTCCATCAGTACCAGCCACAGTACCGGGCCCAGGCAGGAACCCTGGGGGCAACCCTTGTTCACTGCAATGATCAGTGCACCACTGGCTTCTTGACGCCCTCTCACGAATGCCGCTACGAGCTGCCAAAGGTTATCCGGGCACTTCATAGTCCGCAGTTGGTCAAGAATCCCCGGGTGCCACGCATTGTTAAAAGCATTGGTAATATCCAGGGTCATGGCCAGGCTGTGCTCCCGCCGCCTCTTCTTTCTCTGCTCCTCCGTGTGGCTTTCGATGATCAAGCCACCGCTCTTGCTTTCCCGGACTGATTTAAAACTGCGCCCGACGTCCTTCAGAGGAATTTTCTTCTGTAAAAGTGCCCCACCGCCCGTGGGGGAACCCCCGTTGCTGAGGATTTCACTACCACCGCGTAGGACACCCCGGGGGCTTCTCTTGGGGTTGGCATTGGTTGTGCTTCTTCCCACCGTCGTCCATTCATCGTCTTGTTGTGGGCCACGTGCTAACGATGCGTAGAACGGGGCTACTGCCATCTGTTGCCTGTCTGACTCCTCTGAACACCAATGATTACGGGTGGGCGGCATACTCTGACTTGGGGTGACGTCTGCTGATGCCATTTCCCGATCTCTCCTGCCTGTCCGGAGTATATTGCCTTTTTCCAGGGCCAGTTCGAGGGACAACTTACGATTATTATCATGCATAGCAACGCATGCTTGTACGAGTTGATCCAACTTGCTCAAAACGACGTCCTGGTTTTCACGGAGAAACGAGTTTCTTGCTGGTTTTGGGACACTTTAAGGTGGTCGCCATACGAATGGCCGTGACGTGTTTGAACACGAGCTGCAGGATGTTATCAGGCGGCATCTCGAAGTAGTCGTCATCTGCTATATCTTCATCCGCCTGGTCGTCTTCTGCAATACTGTCGACATCGCCTTTGTCCCACACGACCTCCTGGCCCTGATTCTGGGCTCCCTTCTCTAACTCGCTATCCTCATCGTTGCTAAATGCTGTTTCTTTTACCCGGTTCTGGCGGGTGTTCCCCTTGACTGCTGCACGGGTTTTCTGCCTAGTGCATGGAGGCTTAGGAGCATTGTTTGTGGCTTCAGCCGCACTTGCTTTCTCCTGTCGTTCCTGTAGCTCACTGAGTATGGAATGTCGGAGGTCTGCCTGCAGCTCCCTCAGGGTGTCCTCCTGCAGCCGTCCTATCTCAGCTCCCGTAAGAAGAGACTCTCCCACCAACCGTAATGTTTCCTCGACAACTCCGTCCCACCGCAGGATCCACTGATCTTGAAAATCCTCCCGCATGTCCTTTGCTATCCCAGTGAGGTCGGGGTTCAGCCCTCCCATTGCCATATTTATATTAACAATAAAACCCAATTAAAAAAAATTGTGTTGGGATGCACCTGTCAGTGTGTGCGCAGTTGCACCAGAAGGGATGTGAAAAGTGTGTTAAAAGTGTATAATAATGTTAGTTTAGGGGTGGGTGAGTTATTTTTGGCGTTTTATTGTTGTATTGTTGGGGAGGAAGTAGTTCAAGGTGTGTCAATCCCCTGTGGAAGTGACGGCTGCTGTTGGTTTGGGGTGGGTGGGTTTATTGTTGTATGAGTTATTCTTTACTATATTTTTGGAATTAATTAATAAATATATGATGGTTATGTGGCTTTGTTGCGTGGTTGGGGGTGCCTGTGAGAAAAAGTGCTGTGTAGCGGCAGGATGGCAATGGATGGTGGTGGCTTATAATAAATTGTGACGATTGTCCCTGCAACAGGATGCAGCCCACGTGGCTTGCTTCTCACGTGGATGGAGATTGATGTATACGGTATTTATATATTGATATATATATATATATATATATATATTGATTATATTTTATGTATATTTCTACATATATTATCTAAACTTATATATATATTTATATTTGTGAAAATTTATGCTCAAGACAAACTACCTAGTTTGACTAGGCCTTAAAACTGCATGTACCTCAACATTGTAGAACTCATGAATTCTTTTAGAAGCACTTGCCTTTGATGGTTTGAAAATGAACATACTCATTTCAAATTGACATGTTGACTGATCCGCATGTCTCGTACAAGTACTTTTTGTCGAATTTTATACTCGTAAGGTGCTTTATGCCTTTGGTCGTAGTACTGTTTTCGACGATCATGTGCTGCTTTCAGGTTTGCTCTGGCTGTTCTTAGTTCTTCTTGACGTTCCTCCACCTGTTGTCGAACGTCCACAAGGTATCCTGCCTCGTTATCCACAATCACTGGTCGTTCTGGAACTAAGGTGTTAACTTTGGTTCTAGGCTCCCGTCCAAACATAAGTCTATGAGGTGTAAACTTCGTAGATGTGTACCGACGAATTGTAGGATTCTAACACTTCATCCCGTTTTGTTGCCCAATCAGTCTGGTTCTTTGCAGGAGTCAGATACTTTTTCATAGTCTGAATAATGCTCTTATTCGTTCTTTCGGCGAGACCATTACTTTGAGGATGGTATGCTGTTGTTTCGTGCTCTATCTCGTTTTCTCCCAAGAATTCTTGAGTGTTCTTAGCAACAAACGACGTTCCTCTATCCGAAATGTGTTTCTTGAGTCTCCCAAAGATTTCTCTTACATCTTTTTCCAGGAATTTAATAACAATTAGTGCGGTTGTGCTTCTGACTGCTTTAGCAACGCAATATCTGGTGGCATAATTGACAGCCAACAAGATGTGCTTGTTTCCGCCATCCGATGATACTAATGGTCCGATAAAATCCATTCCCCAGCATTCACAAGGTTTTCCAATGGGCATCTCTTGAAGGAAACCTTCAGGTTTCTCCGTACCCAACTTGTGTAGCTGACAAACCTCACATGACCTGACATTAAAAAATGTCGTGTATTCCAATAAAATCTTTGCCTGGTTCGATCCCAGGTCTTCGTTTGTCCTTCATGACCAGCATCCGGCTCGTCATGGCATAATCTCATTACTTTGGGGATCAGGTGCTTTGGAACCACGTTCACAAATGTGGACACGGAGCTTCCGTGGAACACAATAGAGAGCAAAATGTTGTCGTAATCACAGAACAACTTATGAAGTGGTGACTGGCTGGTTTCGTAGCTCTTCACGAATCTTCATGATCTCTTGGTCCAATTTCTGCTCTACCCGCGAATCCCATTGTCAATCAACATTGAAGATCACGCTGTCATCTAAGTCCTCAGCTTCGGGAATTGCCTTCCAGTTAACAGGTACTCCTGCTGGATATCTCGAGAGGCAATCAGCTTCGACGTGAAGTTTCCCCTGCTTGTAAATTATTTTGTAGTCATACTCTTGCATCAGAAGTTGCCAGCGTCCAAGTCTTCCTTCGAGACGTGCTGCAGTCTTCATGTAGCATAATGCGTGGTGATCAGTCACAATTGTAAAGGGTTTCTGGAACAGGTACGGCCGGAACTTGGTGACTCCATAGATCACTGCTAGGCACTCTATCCGTCGTACTGTATTTTTTCTCAGCATTCCTTAAGACTGGAGACATTTCCAATGATCTCCTTTCTTCGTTTGTCTTCTGACTTTTGATATAGCATGGCTCTAATTTCATATCAACAGGCATCAGTGTGCATGAAAATTGCAGCCTTAGGATCATAAATGGCAACCAATTGTAACGTCCCGCCGGACCGTTACAATACCCGGTAAACGAATTTCGAAAACGCCCGCACTTACCGGTACCAGAGCTCCGACGACTGGGACGGGACCGTACCCGTAGCCGCCTCTGCACACGGTGCACCCCTGGGGTGGTGCCGACGCGGAGCTCTCCCAACGGTGAAACACGACGCCGATGTGCCGCCTCGCCAAGAATATCGCGGTAGAACTCCGGTTCTACCGCGAGCCGACACGAGTACCGGCCGAAACAGGTCGGTAAAGGACGGTGGTGGTTCCCCAACCGGTAATCCCACTCTCCCCCGCGGTACTCCCCACGAAATAGACACAGACACACCAAGTAAGTGATGAAAAAGTGTTTATTCACACTTACGATGGATACGATGAGAAAAGCAGTGATATTTACAAATGAGGGCTGGCCCGGTTGACCAGCCCAAAGGCACTGTATATAAATAAGCCCACAGGCTCAAAGGCAAACAAAGATGAAACTCCTGGCTAGTGGAGGTCTACCTGACCTCCACCCACAGGTCTAGTCTCCAGCTCAGCCTACAACCAACTGCCCAGATCCTGTGGTTGACTAGGCCACAGGAAACCTCCAGGCAACTCCACTTAGAGGGGACAGAGGTCACTTCTGACCTCTCACCCATAGACGTCATGGTGAGAGGTCTGCTGGCACCAAAATGGCGTCCGTCCCAACAGCCTACTGTAGCTGTCATGCAGACCGCCATAGGGAAATTCGTCTGCTCCAACAAAATTAAAATTGGAGCAGACCAGGTTGCCACACAATGGAGCTTTTGACAACATACTCTTCAAAGTGCGGAATGCATTCTCGCAGTCAACTGACCATTCAAACAGGAAATCTTTACCCGTATGGTCTGACATTGGTTTAGCTATGTTCGCAAATCCAGGTACATGCTTTCAATAAAAACCTGCCAACCTGTCATCATTAGGCGAGATTTTTTTTGTTTTCAGCCGATCTTTTTTCCAATCTCTTTTCCAATCTTTTTCTGCGTCTTGCTGATCGATTACGTTCAGCCTCTTTTCAGAAAAGTTTGGTCAATTTTCTTTCTTTGAGCTTCTTGTTCTTCTGAAAAATCAAACAATAATTAAGTAATGTAATGAAAATGTATATGTAAAATAAAATGAATAAGTTAAAAAAGTAATGGTAATTCTTACCGCATGTTTCGAAGAAACTTCAAAAGTAGCTGCAGAAGAACTAGTAGAAGCCCACACAATCATTGGATCCTTGAGAAGGTATATCGCAGCAGTTAACTTTTAAATAATTTAAAATAAAAAATTAATTTAGACTTCAAATATGACTACACTATGTAGACTTCAAGAGTATCAACAGAAATGAGTGACCAAGAAGAAACTAAAAACAATGTTTTTCCAAGAGATAAAGTAACCAAGTGACCAGGGAAATGTTTGTCTTATGGAAGCTCCAAGCACAAGGAGAGAGATTCACACTTCAGCAGTGTAGATTTAAGGAAAGGAGAACAAAGGGTCGATTACTGACTATTTGGAGCACAAATTGAAGCACAAATGATGAGGATGATTGATGGAATCGAAATAGTCTGAAGATCAATTTCTTCTCTTCTTGGAGCAGTCAGAGCTACTGGGGTGATGTATTAGTATACACCCCACGTGGCTAATAGTACGCAAAGAGGAACAAAGACTCTTTAATAGCTGAGATGGAAGAAGAAGAAAGAAAGGGGTCGGTTACCGACTTTATTTTTACAGGAAATGCACAAAAAAAAGAATGATGATGGCTCTAATGTTCTTGGAGATCTTCTTTCCGGTGGTGGTGTTTCAATGAAGTGGGCCGCCAGTGATTGAAAAAAGATATCCAGGAGATGGTGGAACAAACACAAAAAGGTATGAAAAAACACAGAAGACGGAGATTTGTAGATCACAGGCTGTCGCCCCTTAGTTTTTCCCTCTGCCAAAGGAGGCTGACGATTAATTGATCAACAGTCAGTCTGAAGATGCACAAATCTCTATGGACGGAAGACAAAGAAGCACGTAGATGGAATTGTTGTTTCCTTGTGAGCCCTAAGTTAGTAGGATGGCCCCAACAATTCGCACACGTGGTTCTCACGACTAACGAAACAAAAAGTACGGACGAAGCAAACACGTGGGCAATGTAGCATGTTCACTTTTAGGACGGACGGACGTGAAGTTACCTCTAAAATCTTGTGAGGTTTTAAAACCTCCTGCAGTGGTAACAACTCCACTGGTTTAGATGCTTCTGCAAATGAAACGTTTGTATTAATACCTACAGATTCTTTTTTTTTGGGTGAGGCTCGAAGTCGGCATCGTCGTCAGTCCTGTTTTTCATCGCATGCAGGTGGTTTTTTCAGCTACTCCTGTTATAAAATTACAAATTAAACTATGATTCAACTTTTTATAAATTATAAGACTTAACCATTAATGAAGCTATCAGCTACCCACGCCTTCATACAGTGCTTGTCGTTCCTGTGCGGATTTTCTGACCGCCATTGACTTTGTGAGAAATGCCCTTACTGACTTCTTCCCGCAAAGTCAGGGCAAGTCTTGTGCTTTTGTCTGTAGAGAGTTGCGGGCGAGTGTTGCATTGGAAGGGCATTTGAATTGTGAAGTGATCCTACAAAACCACAGAAACGTTCTATATATTAAAAATGTGTAAGTTGTAGAACTTACCGATGAACTTGTTGCGATCCAGGGGATTTGTTTCCTCTTGTATTTATGAAGAAATACTCATTTTTTCCGTCAGGGATCCACTTTTGACCTAACATAGGAAAGGTAATCTCGCATATCTTGAAAATCTTGGTCATTCAGTGAAAAGCCTGCTGAGCACGTCCCCGATGTCTTGTGTTCCTCCACTTGAACACACCCATGTTTGTCACGTTGTCCCGTTTGCTGCACGCAAACTCCACAACCTTCAAGTTGTCAGTAACACCCGGTATTTGAGCCATTAAACAAATTCTTGCAATGAGCATCCTAGAAAGTAATGAGTATTAATACAATTAATCATTTATGAGTAAGTTTTAATTTAAATTTATCAAACCTGGTGATTAGCATGTATTTATTCACATGCATTTTTTGTCCAGCCTTGAAATAGTCCATCGCCTCCCTGAACTCCTGCTGTCCTTTTTCGTCTGTGAGTAGTTTGGTCGCAGTCACTGGGTCCGGGACATTCTCCTCAAGAACAGCTATCTGGAATTGTCTTTTTCTACATTGCTTGTTTTCATCTTTTGCGCTCTTTCCCTCATTGTTTTGGTGGCCGTCTTGATGTTCTGAAAGTCGTCAAAAAGTTGATGATATAAATAAAAACATTAAAATGAATTATCAATTATAAAATGAATATTTTCACTGTGTTACCTTCAGTCCTCAAGTTGGTTCCCACAGAAAGGAAGTCACAGTACGTACGTAGAAGTAAAAGTCTTCATAGCATCAGGCATGACGAAATTCCCCTATGGCCTTTGCATAAGAACGTGTTCCCTCAATGTCAGTCAGGAGGCTTGTGGAAGGTGTCTTCAGTGGGATATCTCTGGTTATTTATGTACTTCAGTAAGCGGGATACGTGATGAACCTTTGTTGTCCGGTGTCCTATAAAAGAATAACAAGAACAAATGGTTAAGTTAATGTACTACTAAAGTTTTGAAGATGAGAAACTTACGGTTGTCCTGGATGCCTTTGTCAGTTCTTAAATTTTCGTTGAACTGCGCAAAAAACTCGTCATCACATTTGACGTACAGTCCCTATTGTTTTGGAGTCTTCCTTTGGCCGAATCTTTGTTGTAGATTCTTTCGTTGTCACTATCTCTGTCTACAGGCATTTCCTCCTTTTCTTCAACTTTTTTTTTTCCAATGATGTCGAATCCTAGATGTTCCAGGAGTTTACAAAGTTCCAAAGGTTTAAAATGATGTATAAATACATGTCAAAAATTAATTACCTCTTCTCTACGTTTCTTCCACGTACAGGTCACCGAGGAATTTCGTGATCGTAGCAGTTTCCAGAGTCCTTTTTGATGTACTGGGGCTCGAGGTACTTGTTCCTGTTTTCGGACTATCTATAAATGCGTCCGATTTCTTTGTTTTTCTGTTTGCGCTCCTTTTTGTCAGTCAGTGTATGTATTTATTGTAAATGTTGTGAAAGTCGTGCGTGTGTTGCTTTTGAGGTTTGCAAATGTTGCAGAAAATGTTTAAGCGTTTTTTGTTGGAGTGTTTGTTTGTGTTTTGGTATGTCCGGTTGGTGGTTTTCGGTGTGTCATTGTCATCATCATAATGGTTAATGTCTAGTTCGTTTTCTGGTAAGTAGTTCGTGACAATTTCGTTGTCATTGTCATCATCATCGTTATTGTGTAATTCGTTTTCCAGTATGTAATCTTTGTCAATAAAGTCATCATCATAGTCATCGTTATCAGTCTCATCAATGTCACTTGTTTTTAGTTGTCAGTGTCAGGTTGTATCTAGTCGGTGTTATCGTTGTAAGTTTCAGTATCACCGTTGTCAGTGTGTGTGTGTGTGTGTGTGTGTGTGTGTGTTGGTTGGTCATCAGTATTATGTGTTAAGTATTCAGTGTTGTCATCATAAGTGTCGTTGGTCAGTTGAACATTGTTGTCATCATCATCACCATCTGAAAAAAGTTAAACTCAAGGTTTTTGTCATATTAATACCCTTAACCTTAGGCATGAATTTTTTCTTTTCACCCGATCTTTTTTTCCAATCTTTCTGCGTCTTGCTGATCGATTAAGTTCAGCCTCTTTGCATAAAATTTCAGTCAATTTTCTTTTGAGTTTCTTGTTCTTCTGAAAAATCAAACAATAAATAATGTAATGAAAATGTATATGTAATAAAACAAAATGAATAAGTTAAAAAAGTAATGGTAATTCTTACCGTTGCAGAAGAACTAATAGAAGCCCGCACAATCATTGGATCCTTGAGAAGATCCATCGCAGCAGTTAACTTTTAAATAATTTAAAATAAAAAATTAATTTAGACTACAAATGACTACACTATGTAGACTTCAAGAGTATCAACAGAAATGAGGGACCAAGACGAAACTAAAAACAATGTTTTTCCAAGAGTGTTCATAAAGTAACCAAGTGACCAGATAAATATGTTTGTTTTATGGAAGCTCCAAGAGTATCATAAAAGATGAGTGACCAGGAAGGACATACAGATGGCAGAGAAAATAATGTTATAAATATGACTTGACATTTACCTTCTTAGGTGCCATTGAAAAATATTCTTATAAGAAAATTTACAAATATGAAAATTTGAAAATATCAATAGAATGTTGTATGGTAAAAAATGTTGACAAAATAGTTGGACTTAACCACATTACGTTAACAATACATAAGTGGTGAACAAAGAAAGAAACATGCTATTTAATGTACTATTAAAGGTGTAGCACTTCTGATTGTTATGCATACTGACAGGCCACAAATTACAAAGGCCCGATCGGTCGTGGGTGTGGTCGATCCGCTTCCCGGTGCCGATGGTGACTGCCTCAGGGTAGGGTTGGTGAGTCGGAGTCATCGGATAGGTCCTCCTAGTGTGCAGTGGTGCGAATGAACTGGTGCTCGGTTGGGGGTCGTTTACCTGTGGCTCCGGGTTCGAGTGTCGTTGAGGTTTGGGCTTTCGAGGTGTAGATGGGTGTCTTCTCCGTGATGATTTTGGTTTGGAGCGGCTGGTAGACAGTTGAGTAGTCAGCTGGGTTCCCAGAGGGGTCCAGAGCCTGATGATCTTGGAGATGTCCAGGTCCAAAAGCAGCAAGAGGTCTGGTTGGGTTCGTTTCGGAGTTTTACTTGTTGCGGGTTGATCATCTTGGCTGCTTGTAGATAAGTCCGAGGTCTCACTTCCGGAGGGAGAACCTTGTCCAGGTGCTGATGGTTGGCTGGGTTGAGAATTGTCTTGATTGAGTGAAGGGTTGCTGTAACCCTCTCGGCTGTCGAGTTCAAGTTGTGGGTTTGGAGGTTGGAGGTTGAGCCATATTTGTAGATGGTCCAGGTGGTGGGTGTCCTTCGGAGTCCTAGTATGTGTGGAACAGATCTGGGGTTATATCATACAGATTGTGCGATAGAACGTGAATCCAAATCTGATTACATTGTAAAATTTGTGGAAAGGTTTTAATTGTGTTGATGATCAGCTACCGATCTAATTTTGTGGGTGAAAACCTCTTGAAACTCCACGTGGGATGATGAAATAGAAGACCATGTGGGTGGAAGAGGCCAATGAGATGAATAAAGTTGGTAACCGGTTCCTCTCCTCTTTGGAGTAGTTGGACCGCTTGGAGTGAAGAGGAAATGGTTAAAAAACCAGCTTTAAAGTAATGAAGGACGAAAAATAAAGGTGAATAACCTCTATAACCACGTGGGGAATGGTACCTGACCACATGTGTAAGAAGTTTGGTGATAAAAAACGAAAATGTACTTGAAAACGAAGTTCTTGACCGACTTTTCTCTCGGAGTGATCGGAGCTGCTGGAGTAGTGTATTAAGATACACTCCATGTGGCTAATAGCACATCGGCAGTGTATATTGAAGGAAAGAAGAACAGAAGGTTGGCTACCGTCTTTGTTTCGAGCACAAAATTGAAGAACAAATGATGATGGTAAGTGATGAAATCGAAATAGTCTGAAAATCCGATTTTTCTATTGGAGCAGTCGGAGCTACCGGAGTGATGTATTAGTATACACTCCACGTGGCTAATAGCACATATGAGTTACAAATAGAAATTTCAGTTCCATTTTAGAAAATTGATTAGTTATTCATATATTAATATATTATTAGCGTATCAATAACTAATTGAAAGTAAAATTAACGAATTAAAAATAAAAATGTAAATTAAAACATTTTTCCAAAATACAACCAAAAATTGTAAACATAACAAATTATAAAATATATTTTATAATTTTCTAACATGATTTAAAAATGGTTGCTAATCTACTGGGTTCTACTGGCATAATAATCGGTTATAATGGTAACTACCGTCAATACTAAGTTTTTCCTACTGTTCTTAATGGTTTATAATGGTAACTACCATCATCAATACTAAATGTTTTTCTTACTGGTCTTAATTTAATGGTTTATAATGGTAACTACCATCATCAATACTAAATGTTTTTTCTACTGGTCTTATTAGTTTTAAATGGTAACAACCACTGTTTTCCAGTGGTTCCTACTGTTTCTTAATGTTATATTGAATTTGAATTTGAAAAATTACTCTGCAAGCAGCCATAAAGGCCTATGGCAGAGGGACAAGAGTCCAAGTGCAGCATGGAAAATGCATTGTCAAAACCAGAAAATATAAAACTATTGATATAAACCCAACAACAATGTCAATATTTTTTAATGCTGCAAATATATGCATTGTCAAAACAAAACAAAATTATGACTCCCATAAAATACGTTTTTCCTGCACAAAATCCCCAGCAAGCGAGTTCCATTGTCGAATCGCCCTAGGGACAAATGACCAGTAATAAGAATCTGTTCGTGCAAAAATCTCTCCAACTTTGTTAGTGGTCACCCCTACCCAAATATATTGCCCTGCAAAATTTACTTGAAGTAGGTTTAGGGCAAGAGCCTTCTAGCATTCGATTAAAGATATTAAGACTACTTGCAAGACGTTCAGATTTTAAACTATCCCAACCAAGCTCTGAAAGCATTTTAGTTACACTGTCGGCATATCCATATTTACCACAAACAAACCTAGCAATGGTGACCATCAGTAGCGTAGTTGAAGAGGGGCAGGAACGGGCGGTCTGTCTTGGGTCGCACCACAAAAAAGAAAAGTTTGCTTTCCTGTCGGGATAGTAGAAGGAGCTTTATAAAAATCTTTTAAGATGGCCTAAGAAGGAATTAACGAAATTTTAGTCGCTCGCTGTGCTCGCGAAATGTATTTTGTAATCCAGCATTGTTTTTAAGTCCAGTACTGGTTTATTTATCACTGGATACAGGGGCATAGCTATGGGGCTGCAGACACCGCAACTGCAGTGGGGTGCAATGTTAAGAAAGAGAGTATTGTAACAATGTAGAGCTCTTGTTATGTGGCTCAGGTTGTAGATTCTTTTAGTTAGAGCGGATACCGCTTTTCACTTTGAGAGGTTAGAATATACTACCTGAGTCCCGACTGGTGCCGGGGTTGTTCTCTAGGATATTCCGTGGTATCGTCGATGCTGGAAAAGGAATCATGAACAGGCGAGACGAATGCAGAAGTATAACAAAATCATGGAAGTATAACAAAAGTAGAGAAGAGTTACAAGTGTGGCGTGTTTTTGCCACTGGACCAATGAATGAGTTCATTTACTTCATGTTTTCGATATCAGAAAATGGACCCAGAATGTATCAAAGCACGGCCTCTTATACCTAGGGCCTGTTTACACCTCCGCAGGTGTACCCATGCCCAGGCGACCATGCTTCGACAGGTATCCATCTGCCGATACCGGAACCAGGATATGTTTAAGAAGCTTTGGGGTTTCCGAGAGGGAGGGAAGGGACAGAAGTATGTTCCTTTGACCCCAAGGGACCTTCAGGCTAGGGGAATGGCAGAAAGGTAAAATACAGGGTGTTACAGTATAATCAATACTCTCTAAACATTGCACCCCAAATAAGGCAACTGAAAAAAATGCACTTTTTAGTAACGAAAAACAAAAAAAAACTTTTGAATCTTTATAAGGTTATGCTAAAATGCAATTTTTTGTTTTATTTCTGAATTTCTATTTTTTATTTTTAAAAAAAAATTTGGGGGTGCACTGAAGAGCTTTACTGCTGGGCACCAAAAACCAACTATGCCACTGAGTGGATATTGATAATATCATTTGGTCCCTTCCAGACCAGACTCCTGGTTGTGCCACTGATGTGTATTTTGTTGTTTTTCATGAGGGAGGGGCTGCAAACTCAAGGACCGCCCATTGCAGCACAACCTCTAGCTACACCACTGGCTACCATGTTTCTTAGTGGTCTTACTGGTTTTAAATATTATACTGGTGACAATCATCAAGGACCACCACGTTTCTTACTGGTTTTAAATGTTATACTGGTGACAATCATCAAGGACCACCACGTTTCTTACTGGTTTTAAATGTTATACTGGCGACAACCATCAAGGACCACCACGTTTCTTACTGGTTTTAAATGTTATACTGGCGACAACCATCAAGGACCACCACGTTTCTTACTGGTTTTAAATATTGTACTGGCGACAACCATCAAGGACCACCACGTTTCTTACTGGTTTTAAATATTGTACTGGCGACAACCATCAAGGACCACCACGTTTCTTACTGGTTTTAAATATTGTACTGGCGACAACCATCAGGGACCACCACGTTTCTTACTGGTTTTAAATATTGTACTGGCGACAACCATCAGGGACCACCACGTTTCTTACTGGTTTTAAATATTGTACTGGCGACAACCATCAGGGACCACCACGTTTCTTACTGGTTTTAAATATTGTACTGGCGACAACCATCAGGGACCACCACGTTTCTTACTGGTTTTAAATATTGTACTGGCGACAACCATCAGGGACCACCACGTTTCTTACTGGTTTTAAATATTGTACTGGCGACAACCATCAGGGACCACCACGTTTCTTACTGGTTTTAAATATTGTACTGGCGACAACCATCAGGGACCACCACGTTTCTTACTGGTTTTAAATATTGTACTGGCGACAACCATCAGGGACCACCACGTTTCTTACTGGTTTTAAATATTGTACTGGCGACAACCATCAGGGACCACCACGTTTCTTACTGGTTTTAAATATTGTACTGGCGACAACCATCAGGGACCACCACGTTTCTTACTGGTTTTAAATATTGTACTGGCGACAACCATCAGGGACCACCACGTTTCTTACTGGTTTTAAATATTGTACTGGCGACAACCATCAGGGACCACCACGTTTCTTACTGGTTTTAAATATTGTACTGGCGACAACCATCAGGGACCACCACGTTTCTTACTGGTTTTAAATATTGTACTGGCGACAACCATCAGGGACCACCACGTTTCTTACTGGTTTTAAATATTGTACTGGCGACAACCATCAGGGACCACCACGTTTCTTACTGGTTTTAAATATTGTACTGGCGACAACCATCAGGGACCACCACGTTTCTTACTGGTTTTAAATATTGTACTGGCGACAACCATCAGGGACCACCACGTTTCTTACAAGTATGACCAGTAAGAAACCAGTACAAACCATTAAAAAAATTCATACTGGCCAAGTATATCTTTTTTAACTGTTAACGTAAATGAACTCGGAGACTGTCGGCGGGAGAGCCTGGAAGAGTTGTCTTTTCTTTGTAAGTGACTGAATCTCCTGAATCGGGTTAACTGGAGAATAAAAGTCAGCGAAAAGCACCGCACTTGTCGTGGTGTCGGGTCCATCTCCCGTCGTCCTGTGAAAATCTGAAGGAGCTATTATGATTCTCGCACCGAGCCGTACCCTATATCCGCAGTAGGTGTAGAACGAGAAATGTGTGGGTGGTGCCACACACTGGAAATAAGGCCTAACGTGTTATTCAAACATGTGGGGCGGTTTTGTGTCCTGTGGGACTTAACAAGGAGTTAAAAAAACATACGATGTTAAGCATTATTTCAAAATAGAAAGACCTTTTCAAAATTTATATAAGGTGACCACTTAATAAAAAAAATACTTTATATTAGCGATGGGTTATTTGATTTTTAGAATCCTCGAATCCCACCAATATTGAAAAATATTCGAGATTCGAAAACTCGAATCTTCACGCTTTTGTCTTTCGAATCCTAACTTAGTTTTAAAACTTCGGTAAAATTAGTTTTAACTCTATTAGCATCCAATAGAAGCGTTTCTTAACAAAAACAAGGGGGGGGGGCGATTGTTGCAATTTTAGTGGTACCTGGGTCACCAATATCACGTGGTAACCCTGAGTGCCACACTTTTATTAACAATTTAATATTTAATATCATTTCATTTAATTGTATTTTCTTAATTAATAATCTAGGATTCTTATATGAAGGATTCGATAACCTTATAGGATTCGGTTTCGAGAAAATTTAGGGTTCATCCCACTTCTACTTTATATTGCATTTCGTGCTTTATTAAGACGTTCTTCCAATTTTGGTAACACCCTATAGTAACACGCATATGTCTCATTTAAAACTATCATTTTTCGAATAAAGTTTTCTCTTATTTCTTCTGATTTATAATTAAGAGCCTAGATATAGCGTAGGGATGTTGATATCGAAAAAAGTATCGATATGTATCGTATCGATATTTCTTTAATATATCGTAAATCGTAAATTCGATATATCAAAAAAATATATCGATATTTTGATATATCGGCTTTCGATACTTTTCTGAGAATTTTTCTTTGCTGCAAAGATTAGCACTTTCACTTTTAAATAAGTGAAGAACAGGAAAAACACCTCTAAGCTTTAAAATTTTTATTTACATAAGTGTGCCAACATTTGTCTGGTTACATAAACCATCCTTTATTTACAAAATAACAGCAAATCAAATGAAAATCATGGGTACCAGTACTTATCAGGAACCATTGTTAAAAAAACTTTCTTTAATGTGCTCTCCGGTCAGACGGCTTCGGTTGTCTGGTACGACAATATTTACAGTTGATGCAACTCTTTCAGAAGAAACTGAAGAGGCGGGAGGAATTAAATATTTTAAGAGCAATTTCTGACAAAATCGGTGTATAATGGCGGCATTCAACCCAAAACTTTATTGGATTGGAGCTTCTAGGTGTGTTAGGTTGATCAAAATACTGCTTCAACTCGTTTGACACTGAGCCATAACTAGAGATTTCCTGAGTTAAAGTTGTCTGCACGATTTTCTCATGTCTGGCCCAAATTGATGTAGAAGAACCATCAGATGTAGAGTGTACTGGAACTGAGTGTTGAGGACAAACTTGTCCCCTACGTCTATGCTCCATACAGATATGTTGAAAGCTGCGATATGGCATTGGAAACAGCAAGTGGCGAGGTAAAATGGACCTTTTTAAAAAGAGGATCCAAAATTGTCGCATTGGCCAGGAAGGGGTTGTCCTCTAACGGTCTTAATTTTTCATTGACTCGATTCAGTAGGCTTTGCCGGACAGATATTCCTATGTCTGTTGAAGGAGTTGCCATTTCCAGTTCTTAGCGCAGTAAGTTGGATAGTGGGATGGACAGACTGGCAGTAATATAGTTTTCCCCACTTCCTTAAATGAGATGTTGCCAACATGTGTGGTACATTTTTTTAGACTGACTTTTAGAAGCCAAGATTTTTGCCACAGTTCCTGATAGTTGAATAAACCTGTCCATCATGTCAAAACAAGAATTCCACCTTGTGCTAACTGCTTGAATTAGCATCAACACTTCACCCTCCTTTTTTGCCACATGCCTCTTGCTCTGCTCTCAAATCATCCATTGCATTGACTGATTGTTTAAAATAAGTAACAATGGATTTGATTTGGTCTGCAAACCTGGAAAAGGTCCTTTAATGCTCCATCTACTATTAAATTAATATGAGCCATGCACGGAATTCTTTTTCCTTCTAAGAAGAATCTCACTGCAGCCACCATGTTGGAACCACCATCTGTAGTTACTGACAAAATCTAATTTTTGTCAATAGAAAATTCGCTGGTAATTTCTTCAAAATTTTCTTTAATGTATTCTGCTGTGTGTGCCTATGAAAAATAATGTTCAAATGTCATCAATTAGTTTCTAAGAATATTTCATTTTAGAAATAATAATATTGGCATTTATACCTGCTACATCCTTTTTGCAGTAAGGCACAAATTCTCCAGGACTCCATCCATGAGGAAATGGGCCGTCATGACAATGAAACTTCTTGTCGAATTGGTCAGAGTTAAAATGTCACGTGTCAGTGAGATATAATTAGCTTCGGCCAAGACTTTCCCTGATATGACTTTTGTGGTTTCATATCTTTGTTCCACTAGTCGAGTTACCTTGTTAAATATAAATGTTATGCTAATATTCATAAGTGAAATTTATGAAAAAAATAAAATTAAGGGTAAACCTGCCTACTTGTATTAATTACCTTGAATCTTGAAGGTAGTTTATAACGTGGGCACTGGGCATGCCACACGAGAAAAATCTTTTCAAACCATCTTTTTCTACACATGAAAAGGGCATGTTGTCTTTACAAATCATGTAAACCAAAGCTGAGTCATATCAACATTCCTCTGTCTACCTTCTGAAAACAATTTAAGAGTAGACAATAATGTAGCTGTCTGATACACTAGGAATTGTGATTCTCTACAGAATCAATTGAAAATGCCAAAAAATGTGGAGGTCTTGGGGAAAACAAATTAAAAAATCACCTTCAAAGCTTGAACTCTTCCCCAGACAATCCGATAAGTTTGTTGCTCATTTCTTGGACTCCGACTTGTAGGGGTGCTTTGAATGGATAACTCATCAGCAGACAAAGAAAGAACTCTTGTAATTCTGGTTAAATTCATCAGCATCATCTTCCTCAGAATCAGATATGTGCATTTGAACCTAAAAAAGTCAATTTGTTAGTTGATGATTATTATTATTTTTATATAATTACAGTAGTAGTTCTTACTTCGTTAAAATCCACATTTTCGAATGAAATCGTGGATGTTTGTGTTATTGGTTGAGACGAATAGGATCCTGAAGTAATGGAATTGGAAGTGATAGAAAGCTGCTTTGGCAGGTTTCGATTTTGGGCTTTCTCACCTGTGCTAGGTGGGTAGCGTTTATTTCAAAATTTCTCCGAATGTTGGCGCTGCGATCGTTGTTGATTGAGAAACGGTTTTGTAACGTTTTTTCTCACGGTTCGAAGTCACATAATCAGGGCCGTATTAAGGCCTGATGCAGAATAACTATGGGGGCCTATCACAAAAATTAACATGTAATAGTATTTACCTTATATGTACATGACATACTACCTTTATATGTAAGCCTTGGAAGTTCAAATCAGTTGTCAGTTTATGAACACTTTTCTTGCTTTGCAGGCTGCAAAATCAGTCATGACATGAAGTGATAGTGTTCTTACAAGTTCACTTTCAATGTTCATGATTGACACTGCACTCAATCGGTCCTGGCCCATAGTTGACCTGAGGTAATTTTTTGTGCGAGTGAGGACAGAGAATGATCATTCACCTTTGACATTACGCACATATAAGCACAGGTAGATCCTCAAGGCGATTTCACAATTGGGAAAGACGGATTGTGTATTTGTTGATCTAATTAATTGTAGCATTGATGCGGCACTTATTCTCTTGGAGTCATCTAGTTGTTGTATCGGTAATTCCTTCTTTGCAAACACACAAAGCTGCTGAAATTCATTTACAAATTCAGGTTCCAAGTCTACCGTGTATTTCTTGGACAAGTTTGTAGCAGACTCGTGAAGATTTTGAGAGTTCGGATTGTTGATATCTGTCAAAAATCCAAAATCTTCATTTAGAAAAGCATATGCAGATGTGCGTTTTGTGAGTTCAATGGCGAGTTGATCAATGATGGGCAAGAATGTTTCAACCCGAAATTTATTGCCTCCTTCCAAATTTACTTCTGAACCATCCGATGGTTCATCGTTCTGACGGTTTCTCTTCGACGGACGCACTTCTTCAAACGAGTATTTCTTACTTCCTGAAAGTTCTATTGCCTTAGTTTCGTATATTTCAAAGTTATCTCTCAAGCCATTTACATATGTTCCTAGAGATGTTAGTAATGAAACAGCTATTGAAAGCTCAAGTTCAGATGATTGCAAATATTTACCCGGTGTTGTTAAAACGTTCCAAAATGTCATTCCACAGTATGACAATGAATGCCACTTCCAGGTTGTATGTTTTCTTTGATAATGATTTTGCCTTCAACCTAGTATCAGCTGAAAGCAAGCTGTCATTCTGAAGACTTTCAAGTGCATCACGAATAGGT
This sequence comes from Brachycybe producta, assembly GCA_036925085.1. Classification (NCBI taxonomy): domain Eukaryota; kingdom Metazoa; phylum Arthropoda; class Diplopoda; order Playtdesmida; family Andrognathidae; genus Brachycybe; species Brachycybe producta. The sequence continues at coordinate 8,130,185 of JAUPFP010000001.1, read as the reverse complement.
TGGTAAGAATTAAAAAGGGCATTCGTGGCATCTGCATGAGCAGAGCATCGTGTATCTGATACGCTTTTCATTGTCAGTGTGTTATTCTTACTTGTAAAATCTGTCAAGTCGCTTCCATCGTGCAGTTGAACTTGAAAAGAAATCATACAGTGACTGGAGAAATGAAAAGAATCTAGTTGAATGTGAACAGCAGTCAACTGCACATCTCCCAATTAAATTCAATGAATGAGCTGCACATGGTACAAATTTGGCCAATTTGTTTAGACTCTTTATGTGACTTTGTAATCCATTGTAAACTCCAGACATATTTGCAGCATTATCATATGACTGTCCATGGCAGTCAGCAATTGGAATACCCATTTCATTCAAAAATGTTGTCACAACTTCAGCGAGATTTGCTCCTGTGTGGCTGTGAATAGGAATAAACTTTAGAAATCGCTCAATTGGTTTGCCTTCATCTCCAACATAGCAGACAGTAAATGTCAGTTGATCAGTGTGTGAAATATCAAAGTGTACAATCCACACTGATTGAATAGTACTTGGCTTTCTTTATCTGTTTCACAATTTCCAGTAGCACCTTTTCACCCATCAGAAAAATAAATTCATCACATATTGTTGATAAGTAACTTGGATGTCCTTTTCCCTTATTTCTATGATTTTGGATATGTTCAGCCAAGAAAGGATCAAATTGTGCAATTAGTTCCAAAACTCCTAAGTGATTGCCATTGTTTGGAGAGCCACAAATTTCTTTACTGCCCCTGAGTGCTAGGCCACGCTCAGTAAGGAACTTAATTGCAGCTACTACTCTCTCCAATACTATTTTCCAGTAACTAATCTCCGTCTTATATTGTTGTTCCAATCCGGTATCAATACGACCATATTTCCCGCATCGAGAGAGATAGCCACACATTGCATTGAGGTGACCATTGCTCCTTTCATGCACACTAATTCGTAATGGGTTGGCCCAGTTGCAAAATCCATTCTCCGCAAATGAATTCGAGCTCGTTGAAAATAGCTTGCAAACAAAACAGAAAACCGAACCTAAGGAAGGGCCCTGTCGAGGAACGATTTCTCCATTTTTCATTAAACGCTGCGAGTGCTTAAGTTTAAATTGTCTGCATTTCCCACTTAAATTTCGTTTAGAGAAATAGAGAAATCTGATTTAAAATTTTGGAAGAATTCTGGGCCTTTTTGGACACAGCACTTTCAAAGAGCCTCTGAAACACTAGGCCAATGTGCTGGATCCTTACTTGCCTCAAAATCTGGTTGAGATAATACATTAGTGCAGACTGCATTGGAAGCATCACTACATTGAGTACATTCAGGATCCAAATTAAAAGGCATTTGCTCAATTATTTTGTATACAGTAACATCCACAACTTCACTGGAATTGTTATCACAACAGTTCGTTTCCCGATCACTTTCAATATGTGTAGTAACAGTTTCATTTTCACTTGAATAAGTTAAAATAACATGCTTGAAACACTTTTCAAGTTTTGGCAGTTTGGAAATTAGTTCCTCTGTCTTTGCTTTTCATTTTCTCTTTTCATTGCCACTTTGATAATTTCTGGGCCTAGGATTACTTTTTGGTGTCATCATTTTTCATCAAGTTTGTATGCTGTGTACTGTGTACAGTTGTTTACAAAGATCTGACTCAGACTGATCAAAATGATACACTACAAAAACTAAAGTCTAGAACAGTAAAAATGTGATCTCAACTCTCATTTTAGAACAATGGGCCTAGCCCATCATTGAGTCATCACCCTATCATGCATCTCAAGTTCTCAACTTCTGAAAACAATTAGAGAAAGGGGAGTGTGATAGGTACATTTCCACATTTCACCTATTTAAGATCCTACACTCCTACAGCCCAAAATTACTAATAAAAAAATCGTTAGATGGCGTTGTTATTGTTGTTGTTTTTACCTATGGCGGCAAATTTCTGTCAAAAACAATTGTCTAGACAAATTTGCCAAAAAAAAATGTTTCTGACAATAAATCTATTTGACAAGAAAGCTCATTAAAAAAATTGAGTCAGTGCCAAAAAGAGGGAAAGGAGGGAAAAAAGTAGACACTACCTGTTTTGTAAAGTCTCAAGAAGAAATTAAAAATTAAAATCAAATTTTAAATATTAAATTTGAAATTATCAGTTGCCAAGACAACCCACCCACCTTGCAATTCACCCACATGAAAAGTGACATTTTATGGTCGTAAATTATTTTCTTTATACCTAGTTTGCACGCAATGTGACGTCATATGCATGACGACCCATGTACAAAACTTAACATTACAAATTATTAAAAAAGGTTTATTTTTATAAACCACTTATTAAAAAAGTTAGTTAAAAATACAGTAAGTCAGAAATAAAAAATTAAATTATATTTATAGTAAAAAAAATAAAAGGGGGCCCCCAATTCATGTGAGGCCTGGTGCCAGGGCATCAAGTGCACCATGGTTAATCCAGGCCTGCACATAATAATTAATAGAAAAATAATTTCGCGTGTTAAGCTTATAAAAAGACAACATGGTGAATCCAATAGAGTAATGCACGTGCTAATTTTTGCGTGATTGTTTTAAGTCGTTTTTAATGGGAGTTCTTCAAATGTTTGGGTGACTGTTTTTTGCTCCTATGGGACTTAACATGGAGTTAAAAAACGTACGAATTTTATCATATCTTTTTTAGTCAGATGACGTTTTTGCGCAGATGAAGCAAAAAGTGGTTATTATCTGCGCACGCTTATGGACTACCACCCCTTTCCTTCCCACCCGCCTTCACCTCAGTCTTTATACATGTGTTTTGATGAATGGCAACTTCCCCTACAGCTATAAGCAGCTTGGTGGTTGTGGTGACATAGGCAAGTGTGCTCAGTAGTAAAATTTTATTGGCCCCGCCCTTTTATGACCAAGTCAAAGTAATAAACCAATTAGTAATTGAAAAGGGGTGGAGCATGTGACATCAGACCAAGTAACAAACCAATTAGAAATGGATGACGCTCACAAAAGGGCGGAGCAAATGAAAAGCTAGTGTTGAGTACACTTGCCTGTGTGGTGACCTCATACAGGTGTGCTTGTGTTTATACCTTAGTTGGCTATATTAACAACAATGGTGGTCAGGTAGATAGACACACAAAGAAATGTATTGTGTGTGGTGCTTTCTATGAAAAAACAAGAGTAATAATTCTGTTTCCAAATTGAAGCAATGCAACAATTAATTTATTTTTTAACAAGCCATTTGATATTAATTTAAAAATATGTCTTCATCAAGAAATAGTCGAAGTCCTGGAGGAGGAGGAGGAGGAGGAGACAGTGATCCTGGAATTTTGTGTTTTCAACATTGTGATAAGAAAGTTAAAGCGTTTTGTTTCTCTTTGCCAAACACCTGCCAACTTTGTGGCCAAAACTTGCACACTTCCGAACTTCGGATACCCCCTTTTCGAATTCCTTATCCGTTTACTAAAGCTGTTCTTTCACCTTGTGCCGTTGTTATAAGGCCAACACATGGAGACTTTTTACAGTGAGTTTTAGTTGAACATTTTTTTTAAAAAAGTTTGTTTCTGAAACTTTTTTTTTTTTTTCATTTTGTTTTTATGTTTTTCTTCTTTCGTTTGCAGGGTGTAGAAATAATTATTTAAATTCTGTAGTGTTGAGTGAAAACATTTAACACGAAATGGAAAACACCAGAATATATTTTCGTGTTAAAAGAAATAATTTATTATATTTTTAGAGTGCTGGGGAGAGGAGGGGGAGAGAGAGAGAAGGGATCATTTCAAGCAGCAACTGCATTATATCTTGCGTACACACGAGTTATAAATGAATTCAAATTAAATTGTGTTTAGGGTGAATTGTACGGAATCCAGTGAAGGACATGAACCAAATAAAAATTGATTTTATTATTAATATTTAAAAATTGAAATACTAAATAAATATTTTGTCAATAGTTTAGATAAATTATATTTAAGTATTAACTCAATATTTTCAGATTTATTAACTGAATAAATTGAGTTTGATATATTGTTTGTGTGCCCTTTACAGGGCTCTGTGGAACACGTTTATTATTTAAATGCATTTAAATTATCAGGTGTTGTACTAGGTATTAGGCTAATAGTAAATGAAGTCATTGTTTTACTTAACTGGGAAATGGAAATGCGAGTCTCGTTTTTCGGTTTAATTTGATTGGCTGTTCGTTTTCCGCCTGCGACAAGAAGCAACTAAAAAGAAAACTAGAATTATAAACTAACTAAGCTTAACTAAACCTTATTTTTTTAGTTTTTGTTGCATATATTATTAAAATATGCAATAAACGTTATTTTCTGGAAATGATGAAAAAATATTGAAATGAGTTTCTCGTGTTATTATTCGTTGTACACACATGAGTTAAATGAATTCAAATTAAATGTATTTAGGTAAATTATACGGAATCCAGTTAAGGACATGATCCAAATAAAAATTGACACTATTAATATTTTAAATTTGAAATACTAAATCAATATTTTGTCCAATAGTTTATATTTTTTATATTTAAGTATTAACTCAATATTTTGAGATTATAAACTGAATAAATTGAATTCGACATATTGTTTGTTTTCCCTTCACGGGGCTCTGTAGAACACGGTTATTTTTTTAAATGCATTGAAATTATCAGGTGTTTACTAGGTACTAGAGGCAGAGACATAACCACTAAGCTATTAATGTCTTATTTGAAGCGGGATACTTTAACGTAGGTGCTGTTCGAGACCTGAGATATATTTCGTGTTATCTCTTTTTGTGTTAAACGGTTTTTCACTGTATGATTGTATATTGTTTTCTTCAATAGCAATTCAAAATGACCAGTGGTCATTGATATTTAGTGTGAATATACATTAAGAACAGGTTTGGTTGTTCTCCATGCCAATGCATAGAAAACAGAAAATCATTGTTTTCAACTTACTGTTAAAAAATATTACATACTAGAGGAGCAATTCAATATGATAAAGGTATTTTGGTCTTGTTTATACATGTATTTATGACAAATTTAAGCCGCTATCACACTAGCAACTTTTGATGATGCAATAAAACGTGCAATGTGACATGCAACTTCAATGTTTATAGTATGATATGACATGCAACTTGATAAAACTTTCCTTTCAACTAGTGTGAGACTCAGTCTCACCAAGTTGAACAGGTTCAACTTTGAGACTTTTCAAGTAAACTTTCTGACAAAACAACCAATCAGGCCGTTTGCCGGAAATGATATATGTAAGATTGAACGAATTCCCGGTTTCATGACTTCCGGTTTATGAACTTCCTGTTAGTTGATCTCTCAATACGGATACACAAACCAAGGGGGCAGACATTGAAGAAAATCATGTACGATTTTCACTAAGATTCACAGCAGGTCGTGTGGATTGAAAGTCATTTTACTTTTTAGCTACATTTTACTGGATATCCAGAATAGAATTGAAAGTTTAAAATTCAGTAAAACGCGGAATAAAAGTAAAATCTCTTCCGATACCGTACACGATTCACCCGAATGTGTCGACCCCTTGACATAAACGAAGTTTTGAAAACTTAATTGGGAACTAGGTTGTATAGTGTGATATGGAAGTTTATTACAAAGTTCTGTTTGCAAGTCACATTACGAGTTGCATTGGCGGTTGCTAGTGTAATACCAGCTTTAAAATTGTCGATTTTCGCTTTTCACTTCAAGTTCGTCAAAAGAATGTCACATTTTCTAAATTTTCAAAGTACAATAAAATGTTTTCTTTTTAAAAAGATAATCATAAAAATATTATTATTGATATTAAATGGTTAAAACTTTCTGAATGTGGAAGGCTGTAATTCAAGATGGAAACTCATCACAGAGTAATCTGGAGTGTTTCTCATACATTAATTTAACCCCCCCCCCCCCCCTCTCCAATATTTCCCTTCTTTTGAATAGAATTCTTCTATGTTACAACTAGGGATGGGACATTTGAATCCAGCGAATCTTGAAACATATTTGCGATTCGAAAACTCGAATCTTTGCGCTTTTTTCGTCTTTCGAATCCTTACCTTAAAAAAACTGTTAAGAACTTTGGTAAAATTAGTTTAACTCCATTGACGTCCAATAAGAAAACGTTCACTTAATAATAAGTAAAGGCGAGTGTTGCAATTTCGGTGTTGTATCCGGATTAGCAATATCACCTCCTTGTGACCTCACCCTGAGTGCCACACTGTTTTCTTTATTATTAATAATTTAATATTTAATATTATTTCATTTATTTGTATCATTTTAATGAATTAATAATATAGGATTTTCATATGAAGGATTCGAGAACCGTTCAGGATTCGGATTCGGGAAAAATTTAGGATTCGTCCCACCTCTAGTTAAAACCCTGTTCGGAATATTCATTTTGGCATTTTGTAAAGTGTAAAGTTTTATTGTTCAATTTCAGCTTAATCAAGTTTTAATTTTTGTTTTTGAAAGTTGCTTTTGAATATCCACAGCAAAAAACCTGTCTGTATTTTCTATTTTATTGTGTTTTTTGCATTGAAATAATGACAAAAACAGCCAAAGTTTGAAGTGTCCTAGAACACTATTGCATAGTGACTAGTACTGATTAGTAGTGATTACATTGAAGATCTAGTTTATCACAATAATTATTAGTAGGCCTCGACACACCTACATTTGAGTGAAATAAGTCAAATAGGACGAAAAAAGTTTTTCTGTCAATGAAAGTTATATTTATTAAATTATAAACTGCTTCATTTTTATTAATTTCCGACCAAAAATTACGTTGCTCCATAAAGAAAATTTGAAGGTGGCTGAATAGACATTTATATTTTTCTTTTGTATCTCCGGACGGTGGCCACTGCAGTGGTTAAAACTATGCTCCATAGACGACGTTTTTGTAAAATTTCGATGCAAAACGTCAAGAGAACGGTTTTTTTTTTCGAAACAACACTAAAAATTGAAATTGGTTTCAAGACTAGAATTATAAAAGATTATGTTAAGTTTTTTTTTTCATTTTCAGTTTGAAAATGACCTGTTTTGAGGGTTTTCCATTGACATTTTAAAGAAAAAAAAAATATTTTTTGCATATATTTTTGCTATTTGTCATAAAAGGTTTATTTTGAAAGATATCATCATGAAAAAAGTTTGGCATTATCATCAACTAGTCTAGTTTTTAAAACATTTTGAATTTTTTCGTAATGTTTTTTTTTTCTGAAACCGTTTGCTTGAAAAATATAAATTTTGTCAAAACCGCGGTTGGGGGGGGGGAGGCGAAGAAACCTCATATAAAACATAATATCCACTGCATTGCTGCCATCTGGGAGGACAAAAACAAAACAAATATCTATAAAACCACCATAGAGAATAGCACTGTTAATATAAAAAATAGATACATAATAATAATTAATAAGAATTTTATTAAAAGAAGTATCTCTCGCAATTCTTCTATTTCAGTTATATTAATTAAAATAATGAAAATTACACTAGATTTTTTTTTGAAAGTTCATTTTTTTTTGTTAGAACTTGAACTTAATTACTTTTGCTAACATAAATTTCATGCACAAATGATTATTTTCTCTTTTTTTCTAAAAAAAAAGAATCCTAATGTTTAGGATTTCTTAATGTCAATAGCGTGGTTAAGAGAGTTCAGAGACCTTTTTTTCATATCTTTTTTCTAGATTGTATAATACATGATGCAGAACCAAGATGAAAGTTTTGTGTTAAAATGAAATTCACTAATCACGTTCCGCACTAACTGCGCTTTTAAACTTGACCACGACTTCTTTTTTTTTTGTTAATAAAACGTAAATCCTAATTATCATGTAATGAAGTGGGTGCTTCACAGGTTACCCCGTGCACTTACTAAACCAGGTGGTGGTAGTGCTACTTTTTTAACATAACGTTTATCATCATTAGTGAGGATTTATATGTACCAAAATGCCCAATATATGTATGCAAATATACACCCAAAAAAACGCAATATATGCATTAAAATATGCACTTATATGTACGAATATTCAAAAACAATTTCAGAAAATTTTATTCGTTTTTAATTTACAACACGACATTTTTTTGCTCCGCGGTATCACAGGATGTTATCGGTGCAAATTTAAATAGTGAAATTAGTTGTGGGGTTAGACTCCCAGGTATAGGTATTTGCTCTCCTCACAGCACATTTTTTATTGTGGATATCAGATTAATACCCCTTGTTTTGTTTTATCTTCCAACTTGTGAACTGCGACTCCAGATGCACCCGGTGTTTTTGAGTCTTTCCATTGCTTCATTTATGACTGTGATTCCATCGTACAATGACAGACCCACAGTTTCCAACTTCCTAATGCTATCAACTAAGAAGGCATAGTGAGTCTTAATGTATGAAAGGTCACAAATGACTTGAGTATTTTGCAAAGGCTTCTTGTGCAGATGCAGTGCAGACTACATCATCTGGATTGACGCTGTCAACAACCTAAGGAAAGAAAATGGATGTAAAGCCAAAGTAAACATGTGACAAATTTTTAGACCTCTTTTATTTCCAAAAAAAATGGTGCTGCTTCAAGCCAAGTTCCCCATCTAGTGATAATTGGCTCTGGAGGCAGCTTTACATCTTGAAGCCTTTCTTTGTATTTTTGAATATGAGTTGGTGCTTCCTTGAATACTTTGTTTTGTACTGGTGATTAACTTGTTTGTCACCATACATGTCCCTAATTTTTTCTGATGATGATGATGATGAATCATCATCATCCTTTCCTGCACCTTTTCCCCAGGGCCGTTCCTAGGTGTACAGCCGCCTGCGTGCTGAGCAATTTTTCGCCGCCCCCTCCACCCTCACGTTCACAATGGGAAAAAAATACTTAAACCAATATACATAACTGCTTTATTCAAATTTATAATGAGAAATTCAGAATACAATGAATTTGTTGTATTAACGCATTTTATAAACATATATCGCATTCGCAATTCCTAATATAAAATTTTAGAGTGGTGCTTTACAAGATTTTTTCGCAGCAAACTCGTCTATGACTTTGGAATAATCAATTTTCTCACATATGTCGTGCTCTATTGATAAAAGAGCTAAATCAGATAAGCGCTCCTGTGTCATGGTTGACCTTAAAGAATTTTTTACAATTTTCAGTTTTGAAAATGATCTTTCTCCACTTGCAACTGTTACTGGCAACGTCAAATACAATCTAATTGCTATTGCCAAATTAGGAAACAAGTGAACCAAATCGTTACAAATAATTTTTTCCAATACATCCTTACATTTATAAACCTCAGAATTAAATAATGCCTTGAACGATAAACATTCAGTATGTAACAATGTAGAGCTCTTGTTACGGGGCTCAGGTTGTAGATTCTCTTTACTAAAGCGGGTACCGCTTTTCGTAGGGAGAATGTTTGTGATACTACCTGAGTCCAATGGTGCCGGGGTCGTTCTCTTCGATATTTCGTAGATCACTGCTGTGCTGGAAAGAATATTTAAAACAGGCGAGACGGATGCAGGTTCGTCATTATACTTATTTTAATATGATCAACCATGAAGACATTATTAAAACAGAGAAAGAGTTACTGTGGCGTGCTTTCGCCACTGGACCATAATGAGTTATAACTTCATGTTTCGATAATCAGAGAATGGACCCAGAATCTATCGAAACACGGTCTTTTATACCCAGAGCCTGTGTACACCTTTTTAGGGGTACACATGCCCTGGGGACCGTGCATCAACGGGTATCCATCTGCCGATACCGGAACCTGAATGTGTCTTGCAGCTTTGGGGTCTCCAAGAGAGAAGGAAGGGGCAGAAATCCGTCCCCTACGTCCCCAGAGACCCCCAGGCTGTGGGAGGGACAAAATGATGAAATACAGGGTGTTACAAGTATGTAGCTCTACTCCATCTATATCTTTTGAAATTGATATTCCATCATTCACTTGTGTGACGTGACTGGCCCTTTGGCGCCGCCGACTCGTGAACTTTGTTGTTGACGTTGTTCCCTTTGAATCGGTGGTGCCGGGGTCGACTCTGTTGTCGACTGCTGCGGGCCAGCCTCTACTGTTGTACCTCTGGGGGTTGGGTTCACCGGGCGCGACATTTACTTGCCTTGCCTGGTATGGCCCACGAAAAGACCGTCTTTCCTAGGGATCTTTGGATTAGGGCGTGACGATGCCGAAGGTACTCTTAGTCCTTTTCGTTGAGTTGCTGGAGGCTCCAGGCAGAGGGACTCAGGCTGTGTCTGAGTGCCTTCTGCTGGATACTCCTCTATTTTAGGAGTACAGAAAAACCCAATATAGTTCAAATACACAACACTTACACAGGTTTATGTATTATAAAATGTCTCTTTACTAACTCTTTGTTACATTATTGATAACACTCTTTACATTATTGTTTTACTCTTAAGTCAGAACTTATTTTTTCTTGAACTCTGTACTCTGGTTCAAGTTTACTCTTTTCTGATTCTCCAGACTGACTGTCTTACTCAGTGTCTAAACTCTGACTGTCCTCACACTCAAGTCTCAAGCTTCCTGGTCCGGTCTCCTGGGAGGGGCAACTGTCACCTCAGGGCTTAATGATTGACCAACTGGGCCAATCATTGCCCTGGGCCGGGGATACTAAATCATAAGGAGAAATATTTTTGGGACTTATTCCCAATTTTCTCACGGTCGGACTTGGTTCCACGAATTCTCTAGAATTCGGGCCACCCAAGTCCGAACATCTGTGCACCAAGGGGTGCCATATACTGTCAAGACTGAATTTTTGACTAAAGTGTTTCACCTTCTGTTTCTACAGGGTGTCACACTTGCAATGCAATATCTAAATCAGATCAATGCTTCTTAATTGCATCGTCGTTCAAATCGAACAAGTTATTCAAAAAAGAAAAGATATCGCTGCATTTCTGCAGTTGGTCGAATCTTTCTGAGAGCGCTTCTTTTGCTGTATCCAATATGGAAAAATAGAAATCAACTTTGAATTTGAGTGTTGCATCGACTATTTGATCATCTTGTCCTTCGTAATTGAAAAGTCTTTTTTTGGTTCGTTTCCTTGGCACTGGAAATTCTGGTTCAATTTCTTGCTCAGCTGCAAACATGGTTGCTTCGTCAATGAATTTCTTGAATTTGTCATCAGATCTACATTCATTAATAAATTTATTTAAATTGTTCAAAATTCGCCAAACTTGATTTACGGGAAAAGTTTTCCCGTAATTCAAGTTTGGCGAATTTTTACGACCGTCTGCCATGCCAACCTGACGGTCGACCCTCTCTTTTGCACTCGAGCTACGGACCGGCAATTACCGGATTCCAGTTTTGGTCTGTCCTGAGTATTTAATTTCCTCTGTACCCACTGTAACTGGCGAGCATTCTCCTATTTGCCACCTGGAGAGGCACCCGATTCAAGGACCAGCAACCCCACTTGGGCTTTATAACTTAACATTCTGAAATGAAGACTGCCAGTTTAAAATAGGCTGAAAACTTTTCCTAAAGTTAAAATCAATCAGCAGCACTATTGATTTCAGCGGTAGCTGCATAGAGAATCTTACAGTAATCCTTGGTCTACAAGAATATAAATTTGAAGCATAAAGTTAACTCTCCAATGGTGTTATTTAAAACTGACTATTCTTTTAGTCGACTCTTTTATGACTTTTTATCGAAGTGTATTAGTGACTGTTGCTGTCTTAATTTTGATGGCTCAGGGTTGGTTTACAATCCCATGCTAAGCAGCAAAGCAGCGTGCGAAGCTTCAAAAATGACGTCAGAGCTTCAAGTTTTTACCATAGCCAGAGCATGAAGCTAGCTTTGAAATTGTTCAACTTTTCAAAGCTTAGCAACTCAATGCGCCAATCATGAAACGGATACACAAATGGGTGAACAAGTGACACCTTTTTCGCTTCCAGAAGGAGAAAGGGTTCTATTGTTTTGTATATCTGTTTTATAGGGTAGAAAGGTTAGAAAATATTGTGAAGTTTGCAAGACCACATGTTTCTATGAACCAAGCTAAGCTTTCGTGAGCTAATTTTTTTTAGGAGCTTCAAAGCTTGCGAATCTTAGCAATGTTTGGAGTATAAACCTACCCCGAGTCCATTCGGCTTTGTAATATTTTTAATTCTTCTTTTCATTTCAAATTCAAGCCAATTATTACTTATTGTGATAAACAACATGGTTAAGGTGTATCAGTAAAACTACTTTTAACTATTGAAAGTTAAAATATACGATCCACAAAGTCAGGGCCAGTTTGTAGCGTTTTTGACATAGGCGGTTGCCGACGGCAGCATTTTCTGGGACTAATTTTTTTTTTTGAGGAAAGTTTCTACACACGAAAACGTTATTTATTTTAACACATATAATGAACCTTATTCCAAGCTATTACTTATTTGGCTGGCGTTGCTCGCCAGAATTTTTAAATTAATTTTGATCCAAAAATGTAATAATTTTTATTTGCTCGAGTTTATGTATTACCAAGGTTTAAGACAGTCTTGTGCTGCGCGGTTGTACTGAATTTAGGATATTTAACCTCTGACAAAGTTAACCACAGTTAATAATTATTTTCATGTGTAAACGAATGTGATTGCGTTAACCATGGTTAAATTTCTGAACAACAGTTAACTGAACTGCAGTGACACAATGTGGTTAACGACAGTATTGATTTGTTAAATACATGTCACTTCTTGTGTTCAAACCAAAATTTAGCCTACAGACAACATGGCGGATATAGTGAGAGCCACTGAACTGAGTTTTTGGCAGAATTAGTGAAAATGTCACAACAACTGTTTAACAGGAAGTAAAACTGCGAACAGAAAGTGACACAAAATCATTTAACCACAGTTAAGTGTTTTTAAGATGTGGAAATCACAAAAGTGCCACTTCAGTTAACTAAACCTTGGTTATGTAACTGCAGTTAATTTTTCTATGGCTTGGTTTATACTCCTTTGCTAAGCATCAAAACAGCCTGCAAGCAAAGCTTCAAAAAGGACGTCAGAGCTTCAGGTTTTTGCCTTTGCCAGAGCATGAAGCTAGCTTTGAAATTGTTCAACTCTTCAAAGCTTAGCAAATCAAAGCGCCAATCAGGAAACAGATACACAAATGGGGTGAACAAGTCACACCTTTTTTTCCATTCAAGGAGGTTAAGGGTTCTATTGTTTTGTGTTTTATAGGCTATAATAAAGGTTATAAAATGCAGTGAAGCTTGCAAGACCACGTGTTTGCGTGAACAAGCTAAGCTTTTGGGAGCTAATTTTTAAGGGTTGGTTTATACTCCCTAGCGAAGCTGCAAAGCAGGCTGCTAAGATTTAAAAATGACGTCATGGCGTTAATTTTTTGTCTTAGCTAGGGCATGAAGCTAGCTTTGAAATTTCCCAACTTTTCGAAGCTTAGCAAATAAAGCACCAATCAGGTTGCAGCCACAAAAAATACGTCATGAGGCCACACCTCCACTAAGTTTGTGAAACTTTTTTTGTTAAAACATCATGGCGGCCACCTCAAAATCAAACAATTTCGATAAAGAGCAATTTATTTCTCTTGTACGCGATAATGAAGTACTTTATGTGCCTCAACATCCAGATCATGTGAATCTGGATATCACTAGGCGGATATTTGCCGGAATTGCAACGAAAATGGGACTTAAAGGTATGTATACATTTCGACACTAAGTGAAACACTCTATACATGTCCATGTATTGCATAGGACGGGATCGAAACACATAAACGGCCACAATTAATTTATTTTAGAACCGATTTTAAAACAGATTTCAGTTTATTAAATTGAAATGTGTGTTCTGCATCGAGTGCTGAAATCCGTTTTCAGATTGGTTGAGAAATAAATTAATTAGGACAGTTTGTGTGCTTCGATCTCGTCCTATAGTACAATGTATTGCATAGGCCAGGATTGAAACACAAACGGCCACAATTAATTTATTTTACAACCGATTTCAAAAGAGATTTCAGAACATAAAATAGGAATTGACGTTCTGAATTGAATGCTGACATCAATTGTTAAATCGGTTCAAAAATAACTTCATATCTTCACGTTTCGTGCAACAACGTTGTTGTTTAGTAAAGCACTATGTATAGAACGAGATAGTACCTTTAAAATGCCACACACGTTATTTCTGGACCGATTTAAAACGGATTTCAGCATTAAATGCAGAATGTCAATTCGTATTTAATGTTCTGAAATCCGCTATCAAATCGGTTCATAAACAATTTCAGAGCTTCAACAGGTATATGTATGTTAAATGAAATTATTACAGATGCAGACGACGCTAAAAAAAAGTGGAAATCTATAAAGGACAGCTATCGTATTCAGAAAGCGAAAGAAAGAAGTAAAAGAAGTGGCGATCCAGCCAAGAAAGGCACAAAGTGGCCATATTATCAGATGATGACATTTTTAGATCCATACACTGATTTTGGAAGGTTTGACTGGTATGTCACAAGAAATAAGGCAATAAATACAACGTTATGTTTTCTTTATATGCAGATCTGATAGTAATTATGTTTCTGACTGCAATCTCGCAAGTGTGTGTGAAACTGCGGAATCTATTTTCGCAACTATGACTGACGAAATGCATGTGGAGAATGACGAGTATAATTCTGATGTCAACGATACACAAATTGTCACTTTGCTCAATGATGATTCATGTTCAGCCATATCCCCAACAGCTATTTCACCTCCTACACCCCGAAACATTCCAGAAGCTGGCAGTTATACACCATTCAAACCGTCAAAAAAGAAACGAAATACTGGACCAACATCTGATCCGACAATTATTTCCGCAATACAAGACAGTGGAAGATGTATCGCTTCACTCGTTGGGAAAATGGCATCAGAAGACGACGATGAAGATCTGTACGGGAAGTACATAGCGAAACGGCTAAAAAAAATGCCTCAACTACAACGTCAGGAAACAATTATTAAAATTGAGGAAATATTTTTGCAGGCAGCTCGTAATCCTAGAAATGAATAAAGTTTTCTAATTTATATTTTGTCTTTTTTATTACATTTAACAAAATGTTAATTACACGAAACAATTATTTTATGAAGAATTAAATGGAACGTTATTTATAGCTAAATTCTGCCAAGGAACTTCACCAATTGTAGAGCAAAAGTAATCAGCATAAAGATCTCGTATAGTTCCAGCATCATTTGTGTAGTTGTTTCCTCCTAATCGAAGTGGTTGTAAAGGTTGTGTATCAGCTCTCCAGACACCAGGGTTAATATGGCCATTGTTGTCTTCTGCATCAACAAATGATGGAGGACAGTAGCTCCTATCTGCTATTGCCAAAGATAACTCTGATTTCCGAAGGTAATTGTGAAGGCACAAGCAAGCTTTAGTTATTGTTACTGCATTTTCTGGTTTAGCATGTATTGGTTTCAACAATATTCTCCATCTAGCTGTCATGATACCAAAAGCATTCTCGATGATACGTCTGGCTCTTGATAATCTATAGTTAAATATTTGTTTTTTGTAAGTTGCCGTTTTCTTGCATATGGCCGCATCATGAATGGTTTCAATGGAAATGCTTCATCACCAACAAACACATAAGGAAGTGTGGTTGTTGTTCCTGGGAGTGGTGTTGGATTTGGTAGTTTAAGTTTACCAGAATTTAGATCAAGACCAAATGAACTGTTAGCAAACACACCACCATCACTGTTTCTTCCATAGTCACCAACACTAACAAGGGTAAAACAGTAATTAGCATCACAAGCTGCCATTAATACAATGCTTGCTGCTTTTTTATAATTAATAAACAAACTGCCAGAATTGCTTAGCACTCTTATAGTAATATGTTTGCCATCAATTGCACCAATACAGTTAGGAAAGTTCCACCTTGCATAAAATGAATTTGCAATTTGAATCCACTCTTCAATTGTTTCAGGGGAATTTAGAAATTCTTGGTGAAGGACTTCAAATATTGCTGTGCACGTTTCCTTAATAATATTGCAGATAGTTGCACGCCCTACACGGTAAGTAAAATAAAGGGAAACCTGTGCATCACCTGATGCTAAATACCTGTAGACACAAAATAATATAAGCAAACAAACAAATAGAAAATTAATTCAGTTTGCAGATTATAATCCTTTGTACCTTATTGTCATTGACAAATGCTCAGCAGGCTCAATTGGACAAATGTGTGTTTTACGCTTTGTAAGAAGAGGTGCAATACGTTTAAGAAGATCTTCAAATCGTCTTGCCGACATGCGAAAATATTTGTAATGGTATTCCTCATCTCCCAGCTGCATTTCTCGAACTAAATTCCGATAGTCACCCTGAACTAGACGTCTTTTAAGAATGTCCCTCATGTATTGTGATCGTTGACGTCTTGTTATTGTTTTGCAGCAATGAAACACATAGTAACATGTGTTCCCATATAGCTAGTGCCAACAGTGCACTGTTATTAGAAACCATTCTTTATTATTATTTGTAAGCCTTTTCCTGCACAAAAGAACAATACATTTTGTTAATTGTGTGAATTTTATTGGTTTATTATTCAAAATGTGTTTCAAACTAGACTAACTGTTTTCATAGTGTTATTGATAAAATAACCTGGTTATGACATTGTTCTGCAAGAATGGACGTTTACGTACGTTTGTTGCATTGAATGTATTTCAAAAGGACTTTGAAGTTTAAGAGCCTACATGCACGTCCATCGTGTTGTTTTGAGCAGACGACGAGACAAATGAGTGTTATTATATGGTGGCACTACCACGGCAAGAAAGCGCTTGACAATTTTTCAAATACAATACAGTAAGGTGCATAATGCAATAGAAAGTATTTTTCTTCATATGCTCCATTTATATAATGTTTGAAAAGGCCCTTCTAATTGTAAACAACGTTCAAAATCGTTCGTTTTTTAACCCCATGTTAAATCCCATTGGAACGAAAACCGTCCCACAAACATTTGAATAAAATGTGTTACAAACGATTTAGAACAATAACAATAATTAGCACATACGTTCATGTATTGGCTTCATGACGTTTTCTTTTTATAAATGTTGAAAAGTTCCTTCTATTTTTTAATAGCGTTTAAAATCGTACATTGTTTAACGTCATGTTAAGTCCCATAGAAGCAAAACACAGTCCCACAAACGTTAGAAGAACTGTCAGTAAAATGATTGATAACCACCAAACAAGATTAGCACGTACTTACACGTGTTTAAATATATATCTCAATATATATATACCTGATTTGTTGTGAAAACGTCTCCAAAACGTGTATATATTTGGAAATAAACGTTGATGAACACCTATTCAGCTTAATAGTCTGATATAACTCGATACTGATCGATATTGTATGTATTCATAAAATATCGATCGATATTTCATTGATCGGTATGTAGATCGATAATGAATAATTGTGATTGGCCAAATGTATGGCCAATTGCAAGCGCCAATTACATATTAAAGCTGGCAAAGCTTGTCAACTGTGAACAAGCGAAGCTAAGCTAAGCGACGAACAAGAAGCTTCAAAGCTTGCAAATCTTAGCAAAGTTTGGAGTATAAACCTCTACCCTATTGAAAACGAGAGGTTTAACTGTCTTAAATTACATTACACAAAATGTTGATGTCGATATTCTCGTTATTCAAACCTTTTGATTTAAACTAACAAGTTCACAACATTTTGAATGCTTTATTATGTTGTTATGAGAAATGTTTCCACCTTTAATGAGGCTACTTGAATACGTAGCCTTAATTATTAAAATATGTGTTCTCTTAACCCAGTCTCACAATTGTTGTTATAATTAGACCTACTTTTAAGATCTGCATATTTTCTTCTGCTTATACTTTGCATGTGTAGATGATTAATTATTGATGATTATATAATGTTAAAACACAATAGGAAATAAAAAAAATTCAGTGACTATTTTCGCTCGCTCTATTTTTTTATATATTGAAATTGTGTAAGGTCAAGCTTTATACAACAAAGTGTTGCATCAATTGTGTCCATCTTATTCATTTATTAAAAGTTTAAGGATAATAATAAACAGGGTCAAGTTTATTAACATGTAGGCCTAAAAAAGTTTCACAACTCGCACATCCATTGTGATGAATAGATGGCGGATTTCAATGTGCAAATGTAAAAAGATGTTTCTCAACACAAGGCCCAAGTGCCACTGCCACAAGTTGTTTTTCACTTATACCTAGTACACACACCTAAAAATTTAAATGCATTTAAATAATAAACGTGTTCTACAGAGCCCGGTGAAGGGCAAACAATCAATATGTCGAATTCAATTTATTCAGTTAATAATCTGAAAATATTGAGTTAATACTTAAATATAATATATAAACTATTGATTTAGTATTTCAATTTAAAATATTAATAATAAAGTCAATTTGTATTTGGTGTTCATGTCCTTCACTGGATTCCGTATAATTCACCTAAACACATTTAATTTCAATTCATTTAACTCGTGTGTGTACAAGGTATTATTATACTTTATCAATTCTATAGTTTTACTATTGAATTCAAGTGGGCACTTGAGCCCTCGTGTTCCAAAACGCTTCAATAGAAATCCTAGTAATGATAATAAAATACATATTTGCTTTAGTATTATTTATTTAGTCTTCGTTTTTTTGTGTCCATTTGCAGTAATTATCAGAATTCAACAGACCTCCACATTGGCGTGACAGATTCACAAGGTAAAGTCATTATATTATTTCATATAATAAAGGCAATTTTTTGTTTCAGTTTATCTTTTGTATAATTAATTTCTAATCCTCTCTTTGAAGTGCCTTTTTTTTTGAGAAAAAAAATGACATCATGTATCTGACTAGAATAATAAAATAACATAATGATATCATTTATTTTTAGGGCTAGGCCATTTAGTTTTTTAAATTACATTAAGTAGGCTTAAATATTGTTCATTTTTTTCTTTTATCTAAAGAATAACAATGACAGTTTTTGTTGTTAACTTTTTTGTCTAATTTTTTTTATTTGTAATTTCTTTATCTTCCTGTTTTTTTTTTTCTTCTTCTATTCTAACAGGAATTGTTTATGAATATGATAGAAGTGGATTGAAGAATAATGACACTACACGATGGAGCCAGTGTTTAGCCATACATATTATTCAACAACCTGATGCCAAATGGAGAGAATATTGGGATTATACATTAGAAGTTGTGGCACAAAATGAAATGTGGTCTTCGGATGGGTAAATAAGTATTGATAGTTTGACAAATATTGTAAGCCTCGTTTTCACGATGATAATAGTTGCTCTCATGAGAGCAATTATCACGAGAACTATCATCGTGTAGACCACGTGATAGTCACACTATCACACTGTTGCGATAGCACTATCACACTAGCGACAGTGATAGTAACTATCATGATTACTATCTCGTGCATACAAAACTGTCGCAATAGTAATAGTTGTTCAGTGTGACCCCTTGTAGGTAAATACCCACTTTGTAGGGAAATTTGGCTTCTGGAGGGAGAGAGGTACAACACTGTTGTTGACTCAAACATATCTGTGAAGTAGACGTCGTACTCTCATGGGAGTCATGACAGAACTATCACGTTATTTCAAGATATGTAGACAGTTGCTATCGTGAGAGGGAACTATCGCAACTTTCATGACAAATACTTTCACGAAAGAACTATCGCCGTGAAAACTAGGTTGAAGTCATGTTTCGCCAAAATGAGGATATGAATTTGAATTTAATTGTGTAACGTTCCGCTATCGACAGATCCTTTAGAGAGGCTTCTTGAGGTCATGCTAATGTGTCCTATAGAAAAGGCAATATTTGTGGCTGGGTACGAGGGACACAAGAATTGGTATTTTGGGAGTCGGGAGGTAGAAAACAATGTTCGGTGTGCATGTGTGAGTCCTGCTATTTGAATTTGAAAAATTACTCTGCAAGCAGCCATAAAGGCCTATGGCAGAGGGACAAGAGTCCAAGTGCAGCATAGAGAATGCATTGTCAAAACCAGAAAATATAAACCCAACAACAATTTCAATAATTTTTTTTAATTATGCTGCAAATATACATGTATGCATTGTCAAAACAAAACAAAATTATGACTCCCATAAAATACGTTTTCCCTGCACAAAAGATCCCTGGCAAGCGAGTTCCATTGTCGAATCGCCCTAGGAACAAATGACGTCCAGGATCTACGTCCAGGATTGTGGCGGTGTAGCAAGCTGCTGTAACTGAAACATGGTCCGATTCTGAAGGAAATGATGCTGTAGACACACTTGCCTATAAATATATAAAATGTTATTTGAACATAGTGACGATGTCCAGAGTCATCACTCATCAGCTTCTTCCTCGATCTCTGGGCGTCTTCCTCGTTTTTATACATTTTTACAACAATAACAACCATTTCTCGATAAAATAAAGCTTCCGGGTGTCCCCAGCATATAAATCTATGTGCACCTTGTCCTGTAATAGGCCTACTTTTAATTAGACCCCTCAGCCATATGTGATTTTTACAATTTTCGGTGGTTTTCCGATAAAATTTGGCGGAAATCAGACTATCCGCATTTTATTCCCGGCGGCGTTCTGCTGGGCGGATATTCGGCTGATTTATGGCTTCAAGTTCCGAGCAGTTGCCAAATAATAATTTTCATTAAAAAAAAACTAATTTCATTTATTAAAACAATAGACTAAATTCCAATTTTCAAGTTACAATAATTGAAAATTTTTATGTATGAAAGAAATCCTGTTTAGTTTCTCAGGTCCCAAGGAGGGATGACAGCCATTTCATAAAAAGTGAAGTTATGGAGAACATGTTCTCAACTACAACTGACCCAGAGGGCAAATGTATGTATGCAGATGTATCCAGTTTGAATCGTTGCTATGAGAGCCTCCTTGACCAGCAACCTCATTGTGGGCTGCAAGGGAGGTGTTTTCATAGACCCTCCTAGCCACTTCCAAGCATGAGATGTGGGGGTCACTGGAATTCCATCTGTTTCTTTTTAGGGTGACAGTACATAATCGTTATAATGGCAGTTTTGACTTTGGCCTCTTTTTTTATTCAAACATTTCATGAATAACACTAATATATAATCTCGCTTTATTGCCGAGATTCTAAAGACGCTTTCTAATTTTCTCTTCTTTTTGTACCTCAAACACAGAATTATCCGAATTTGAGAAGCGTTTACACTTTAAAAACACCAAAACTTCAAACGTTATTCAGTTCTGTACATTATATGACTAGTTCACTTTCAAAGGTAGTTTTAAGCTAGTTATTTAACTACTGTATCTATTTCTGCATTTTTATTAACTCCACCTTCAGTGAAATGGTAATTAAACCTTGAAATGATTCTGAAGTGATCAAGATTTTCACTTGTTTTTAAAAGATCAACTTACAAATTACAAATAATACTTTTTATAATGTGTAAGTAATTTTTAATAAGCCAAATATTAAACTTCTGAATTCTCTTTTTTTGTTGTTTTTTTTCAGATACAAAGAAGACGATTTCAATTGTTACACATTTGTGTTGGCCTTTCTAAGAACGTTACAACTTGAAAAACTTAACAAATTTGTTCTGACGAAGATGAACTTTTGTCGGGAATTTATTTTGCCAAGAACGATTAGTGCTGGAAAATATATTTCACTTTACAGAAAGTTACTCAAAGAAAACGTCATAATAAAGTCATGATACACACTTTGTTTTAAAATGGCAGACATGTTTAAGGTGCCTTTATAGATATTTATTTTGCTTTTTTCTCACCGGGCGGCGCATATGTAGTGGCACCACTGCTATGCTCTATAGACGTGTTTGTAAAATTTTGATGAAAAACGTCAAGTGAACTGGGTTTTTTTTAGAAACAACATTATGAAAAAATTCAAATTGTTTTCAAAACTAGAATGGTAAATGTTTAGTTTTTTCATGGCAAATGTTTAAAAATAAAACATTTTTCTAGTTCAGTTTGAAAAATGACCCATTTTGGGGGGGTTTTCCATTGACATTTCATAAAAAACTTACTTTCTTTTCGCCTTCTTTTTTTGCAATGTTTTTTTCTCCAGAAAAGTATAATTTTTCTCAAAACTGCATGTGGGCGAAGGGGGGGACTGCCTATAGAACATACAGTAATAGCCATGCAAGGCCACAAAACAAAGTATTTATAAAGCCACCTTAACTAAAGATAATAATTAATGATTATTAAAAATCGAAAGATAATTTTTTTTAAAAAAAATGCTCAATTTGTATAAGTAGCCCTTAACACTGGAGCTTTTCTCATCCACAAATCGATTTTAGTTGTTAGTTTAATTTAGGCGTTTTTTTTTCCAAAACTCAATTAAGTCCATATTTTTGCCTAACCTATTTTATTGCAGTTATGTAAACCCAATGTAAAAGCAGGTATCCTGGCAGTACACCAATTCATTTTATCTATTCTTTTGACGTCAAAATGGAACATTTATGTTTTAAGTTAAATGATTTTTTTTTTTTCAAAACGGCAAATGTCCAAAACTTTTTTCTATTGGACTACATTTAAAGTTAAGTTTTCTTCAGCTTGCCAATAGACTGCACTTGGTTGCATTCCTCTGTGAATCCTAGTGTTGCAGAACTCTAGGATTCACAGTCTTCATAGTCAAATAGACATCAGCATCTACAATATTACAATTTAATGATGTAATTTGGTGTTTTTCATACAATTTGAGCATAAAAGAAAAATTACGTTGAAAATTATATTTTTTATCAAAACTTAGCATGTTTTGTATTAAAAATATTCATTTCTCCATGACTGGTAATTGCACTAAAGGTAATTTTTGGTATATCACAAAAGCCCTGATTTGTTAGGGTGGGTCTAGACTAGAATAGAACACCGAACAAGACCATGTTCACGACCATTTTCAAGGAACATGTTGTTCTGGTTGCTGTGGCCAGTGTTTCCAAACGTGAACAGAACATGTTCACAACGTGTTCCCAATTGGTAACTTTACAATAGATGTTTGGGGAAATGTTTGCCGAGACGTCCAAACTACTTCTGGCCCAAACATGGTCATTCTTTGATGTGACAGGAAAAAACGAACAACTGGTGAATTGATTGGTCTGAACAGAACAAAAAACAAAATTTGTTAGAGAAATGTTTGCAAACTGGTTTTGGTCTGTTGTTTTGTTCTAGTCTGGACTCACCCTTAAATTTAGCAAGATTCGTATCTTTCGTTTCTTTTAAAAAAAAATGTTAGTAACTGGACAAATTTGAGTTTTGAAATTGAGTTGCTCCTCAATTTTTGTACGCACATTTTTTATTATTATTTAAACTCATTAAGTGCACATTAAAAGTTAGTTTTTAAATAATTGAATTGGAATTTTTTAAAACCTTTGTTATATTTTCTTATAGTTTTATAATGTAGCATACATCTGGAATTGTATTTAAGGATAATTTTGTGCATTTCACGTGCACATCCTCATTCCATAATACTAATTTTGCCTAGTCAATACAAAAATGTGAACCATTGATTTCATTCAGGCTCACAAGGTGGTACTTTTTCTATCCAGTAAGACTGAAAAGTCTATGCGAAGCAGAATCTGAGCGATTTTTTAGATTTTGGAAGGGGGCCAATGTAGTCGATCCCCGACACTCACCTGGGTCTCCAATCTGCGTTTCATGCAGGTGTTGGTCGTTCTCTGGCTAGAGAGCTTTGTTTTTGAGAAAAACTGAGAAAAAAAAACTTAAAAGGTTCTCGAGGTCAATGAAGACCTGTAAAGTATCAAATGAAATTGACCCAACAACAAATTTATGTTAACAAGATTTTATTTAAATGTAGAAATGAATTTTAATATAAAGTAATATAATATGCCTGAAGGGCAAATAAACAAAGGCAAATCAAAGGAAATAATTGATTATATTGTCACGACCCAGTTTTGCTCCTGTGGGAGCAGAACTAAATCTCCTGTGTCGTCTGCTAGGCTGGCTTGTTAGCTGCCATGCAGACGACAAAATGGCCAGCAAGGGTCACTGTCCTCGCCTGGGGGTGGTATATAATGGCGGCGGCCATTATAACCTGGACAGTGGAAGTAGACCCTTGATGCTGTGTGCATGTGCTTGTGTTTGTTGTGCTCTTCATCAGGTGGCCAAGATGGTCACCAGTCATCATCTTCTTTGTTTGTTTTTGGGTGTTTGTCACCTCTTCTCCTGGCTGGATTAGCCAGGAGATTCATCGTATCGAATTTATCTTGAATAAATTATCGCCGTTTATTTTCACTCCAACCACTGTGTCCGTGTCAAATTATTTCTTACGGTAATAATTGGGGAAGTCACCGCGGGGAGGGTGGGGGGGCGTACGGCGGAATTACGCCGTCCATATTCGGCCGGTGCTTCACGTCGGTAATAAAGGTAAGATCCAATGGGGGTTTACCGTGATTTCTCCGTACGGTTCGGTGGCTCTTCAACCGTCGATCATCGGGGAAGGCTTCCACCCAACGTTACCCGTGTTCACGGACGGATAAGAGGAGGGCTGGCCCGCGCTGAGGCCCGTCCCAACGGAAGTCAGCGACGGTAAGTTGGGGAAAACTTGCCGGGGTTATTGTAGCGCCCGGTCGGGTCGTTACAATATTCAACTACTATGCTTACAATATGTGAGAAAAAAACGAGAAACTAGCTACACTGTTAAAACAGAAGGTACCAAATGGTTCTTTTTGGGGTTCCAAACCTTGTCCCGTATATGGCACCCTTTAGAGCTTTTTGGTACCTTATTTCGAGAGAGCTTTTTGGCACCCCATTGCTGTGGGTGACAAAAAGCACGATAAAGGTGCCATTTGGCCACATTTCATTGCAGGGGCCTTTTTTCTCCTAGATGGAACCATTTGGCCACATTTTGTGAAGGAGACAATTTTTCACCCTGAAAGTGACATTTGGCCACATTTAATTGTAGGGGCCTTTTTTTCTCCTAGATGGAACCATTTAACCACATTTCATTGAGAGGTTAATTTGAAAATTAACCTCTTCCCAGGAGGAAAGGCAGATTCTTTGGAATTTATAATGGGTTAAAATAAAATAAGATATAACATTTCTAGTGATCTGAGTAATACTGAGGCCCTGTCAGCCCAGTGGTCTATAACCCACTGTGATCTTCAACAATTGATAGGGCCACACACACAAATAGTGCAACAACTTCTATATATTATAGAGTTAAATTGGTTTATTTTTTGACATTACAAATTTTATGGAACCAATCATGGTAAATTTATGTCACAGAATAATCTTTAAATGCCACATCATGAAAATCAGAAAAGGGGTGTGTAAATTGGGACCTATTCATCCATCTCTACTATTAATAAAACAATTTTAAACTAAAATAGTGAATTTTAAATATACATTGTAACATCCCCGTTTCCGTAGGGTTAGTAGAGAGATCTCTGCTAGCCATCTAGAAGTGTCGAATGGATGTTGATGATTAATTATTTCGGTCTATTGGCTCCTGTGTTGCACACTTAACCACCAGGGACACAAGGGTCGGTACCTCAGGAGACCTGTGGTAGAGAATATTGTAGAGATGTCCTTTTACACTCGGCTGCTGGAGACTTCGTTGTCCGGTGGAAACATCGGCTAAGTGGCAGCTGTAATTCTAAGTCCCACTTCCATAAAATGACTGAGTCCACACATCGAAATTACTGGTTGAAATACTATCTTTATTCAATAAACAGTGAGTCCTGTAGATTGAGAGATATCACATCGGTCTTGCTAGGTCTTAAGCATAAAGACGGTCTGTCCTCTCAATCTACAACCTCTTGTATTTATACCAAAAATACAATACAAACATCTGATTATGATAACAAAGGCTCCAGGTGTGTGTACAAGTCTCTTGGACACACTCGGACCTAAAAGTGAGCTATCACTTTTTACAAGAACGAAAACATTTATAAGATGTATAAACTATAACAATACAGAAGGATGTACAACCATCCTTCTATTAACAATTTGTAAAGATTCTCACGTCCAAAAGTTCTGCATCGATGGTTCTTCTAGGATCTATCCTATTAACCATCGATACAGTCCTTTTGGGCTATTCTTCTCATCTTGGAGGGCAGGGAGTCATCGTCGTGATAACCTCCCAACTACCCCCAAGCATGAGGTGAGAGAACCTTTCAACGATACAATCTTGATTACAGGGTGTCTACAAAAACGATCGAATTCCTGACGGTGAATTCGTTACAACATATACATGATAGTCTGTAGTTCCTATTTGGTTTTCAAACTTATTGAGCCCTACTGATACCACAACACTTAAATTTATGTTTCTGTTTTATTATAATTAATATTTATATACATTTTTTAAAAATTACAATTTACTATATAAAGACAACACACTTTGCAAAATTGGTTTAACACTGTTTTTTAAAAATATAATGATCCAAAAATAAGTTTCATTTTGTGATTTACTGTACTGGATATTAAAAATGTAGTACATTGAAAACCAAAGTGTAATGGAAGCAAAAGCATCATAACATGTTGTGACTAGAACATTGTCAACATAAATATTAAAACTATCAGTAACGAACATGCTTTCATGATTTTGTACACTTATTTTTGGATATAATCCAGTTTGCAAATTTTCGGTTTCCTCCAAAATAGCAGAGGATTCATTAAGATTTGCTTGGAGAATAGCAAAGTGAAATAGGAGCCTTGTTTCTGAAAAAAAAATAACACATAAATTCCTTTTAAATTGAAGTGGATATTTTTCTAATCCTGGTATAGAATTTACCTTCGGTGTCAGCTGTACTTTGCATTGCTGTTTCAATTTCACAGATATATTTTCTTTGCTTATTTCCAAGGAGATTAAAAAGTTTTAAGACCACTTTTATTAAAAAAGTTTCTCACTGCAGATCAAGGAGTGTATTATAAGAGGAGATTCCACTTCCATAGAAACGACTGTAATCCTAGGCGGAGCCTAAAATCAACATGCCACCTTGTGGCTGCAATGGGCCTTTCTGTATTTTACCATTGATCTCTTAATCTTTTTAGAAGTTTTTATCTCATTTCAATTAGTTACAAAAAAATGAAAAAAAAAATATTATAAATACATGATAAAACTGATTATATTTATAAATAAAGCAAAAATATTTTTTGGCAAAAAAACAAATTGAATTTATTATTAATCGTAAAAAATATTTACTTAGAAATGAAACAAAATTCTTTTTGAAACATTATGGAAAAAATGAAATGAAATTATTAATATTTTTTTAAAATAATAAGTAAATCACAAAATACAGTTTACATATGTACCAAAGTTGTTAATTTTCTAGTTTTTCAGTTTTTCGTTTTGTAATGACCATTCATTTTAAACTACTGTGTAGTCTTATTTTCACAAACAAGAAAGAAATTCTCTTCAAGATTTCTGGGCAACATTTCTGAAGGAAACTGTGCTTGTGCATCAATTGACATGTTCTTTGACTTAATTTTGTGCCAATATTTTCATGGTGCATAACAGAATTAAAAGTGCTTACAAATTCCTTTTCCATATCAGAAACAAGAAAATAAAAATTTTCTGTAGGACAAAATAACTTGCCAAAGTCACTGTTTTCTGTGTTAGTAAATGTCTTAAATGACATAAAAAGTTGGGTTTGAGTGTTCAACAATGCATTTTGTTCCACAAGTTCAGAAGCACATTTTGTACAGGAATGGCTTAAAAGTACTTTATGCAAAATGTATCCTGCCACATAATACACTGCATTTTCAGTAGGGAGATCCACATAAGAAACACTAATGTCTGAAATTAAAGTCATACAAGATGTTGTCTTTTCAACAGGCATGTCACTAACTTTTGTGGCTGGTTTTTTTGATGCGAAATTCATGAATGTTATTAGTATTTCATCATTGTTATCAAGCAGACAATTCCACCCTTTTGTGGGGACTATAGCTTTCCGACAGCACTCCGAAATGCAAACCTAAATTGTTGAGGATCTGGATTGTCTCGGCGGCCTCCACTTTGCCTGACAATAGAGTAAAAATTCTCTAAACAATCCTGGTTTAGCCTACTTGTTAAAAGAAACTTGAGTGTCATCTTTTTTAAGATCTTGCCATAGTTGTAGCACTGCTGTTATATTTTGCATCCACCCTTTGATACAATAAACACTTCCTCTTTTTAGATTTGTAATTTTCAAATTTTGCAGCCAAATCAAACAATCTTCTAAGAATTTTTCGTGAGGTGACGCTGAGTTAATGGCAGAAAGTTTGAAAGTTTGAATGTGTGGCATCTAACCAAGAACCACAACATTCTACTGTGTTATTTGCCTTTTGAATGAAAGGAATCGTTTTGTAGAATGATGGAGATGGCTGTAGGACAGATGTTGACATCTCTTCATCCGAACTATGAGACATCAAAAACAAAAATAAATGAAAAAAAATCAAGTTGACCTTACTGACGAACGTGTGGTCTCTAATAAAGAACCACAACATTCTACCGGATGTTATTTGCTTTTCGAATGCTAATAATCGTTTTGGTAGAATTATCGAGGCAGCTGTAGGACAGAGATGTCGACGTCTCTTCGTCCAAACCAAGTGAGATCCAAAAACAAAATAAATGAGAAAAAATCAAGTACTTTTGAATGTGTGGCCTCGAAACCAGGATTACAACCTTCTATTGTATGTTATTTGCTATTGAATGGTAATTATTGTTCTGTAGAACGATTGAAATGGCTGTAGGATGAAGATGTTGACATCTATTCCTCTGAACTAAGACACATCCAAAACCGAAAATAAATGAATAAAAATCAAGTACTTCAGAACGTGTGGCCTCTAATCAAGAACCATGCCAACCTACAACTGGACATAATTTGTTTTTAGAATGCAAATAATCATTTTGCAGAATAATCTTGATGGCTGTAGGACAGAGATGCCGACGTATCTTTGTCCGGCCGGAGCCGTACTCTTCTTCGTAGAAGTGCCCTTAGCCGAGGTGACAGCCGAGGATGACTGTCCGGAGACAAATCTTCCTCGACCATCCCGAAGGAGAGACTTCTCCTTCGGTGCAAGAGTCGGCTGACTCTTGCCACCAGTCGCTTTGGCTTCCGCACCATGGGCTGGTGCACTGGAAGCCTGCATCGCCTCCCTCTCGGCGATTCGCTTCTGGCCAGCGATGGTCGTGGCACTCGCAATCGGCGGGACGCCACGACCGACAGGAGGTTCTCCTGTTTTGAGCGGACTCCGGGCGGGCATTCTCTGCAGGGGAGGGAACTCCGCAGCCTGGCGCTCAAACTCCTGCCGCTCTCCTGCACCGACCGCACGAGCGATCTGTCGGTGCAAGCTCGCTGCTTGAGCTTGAAGCCGTTTGAGCTTATCCTCTAAGCTCTCGGGCTTCCGAGGTTCGGAGGCCTTTCCTCGACCGGAGGACCTGGCCTTCTTACCTCGAGAGCGTTCAGCCACTGGTGGGGTGTGAGGGCGGGACCTCTTTTGTCCCTTACCACCACCACCACTCACAGATTTCCCCATTTTACCGGGAGCGGGTACCGGAGGCTGGGTAGCCTTCTTCTCCGCTCGCCGGTCCCTCTTCGGGTTGTCCGACCGCCAGCCGGAGGGGCCAGCTACTGCCTCGGGCGGACCCGATCCAGCAGCCGGCTTTTCTGGCCAAGCAGCCCCTGAACAACCTTCAGGGTGGGCGAGAGTTTCCGCTCGAAGCCCCACAGCAGGCGTGAACTTCTTCAACGCCTCCTCCTTAGCTTTGAGCAGAGCCTCTCTCTGCGAGAGCCTTGGCTCTGGCAGTGATCCGTGCGGCTCCGGACTTCTTCTTGCGCTTCTTTGCGCCGTCCTTCCTCACCTGCACGGTTGGAAACTCCCCGATGAAGCATCGACGGTCCCCGACCAGGAAGCCACCTTCCTGGACCATGTCCCGTCTAGCTTCATCCAACCGATCCAAGCGGTCTTCTTCTTCGGCCAAGGACACAGCCACGGCCTCCAAAGACATTGGATCGGCGGGAAGTACTCCGGGGGATCCCGTCCCAGACGGTTTACCCTCGGAGGCCGAACTACTCCCGTCAGACTCCGAAGAGCCCTCTGAAGAGGCGTTGCGGCTCCGCCACTGCCTTGAGGCGTCAACCACCGAATCAACGGTGGTTTCGACCTCCATCTCCGTGTCAATGACTAAGGACGCTCCCAAGGAGACGTCCTCACTGTCCTCGACCACCCTAGACCAATCTAGGAGGTCTCGAACAGACGGAGACCCGGGTTCCGGGGTACTAGCGGTTACCACACCGGTAGCCGCTTTCCCACCATCAATACCCGCTTCTGCAGACTCACCAACCGGGGAAACTACCGCCGCCACCGACTGAACGGTGGTAGCAGCCGTATCCCTGGTGGGAGACTGCAGGTACCTGCCCCAGAAGGCTCCGACACCGGTCAGAGTCGACTGGGCAGATGCCGGACCTTCCACGGCCTCTGCCGCCGGGGAATCAACAGATTCCACGGTGGCGTCAGCCGTTTCCGGTCCGCCAGATGATGGGGAGCCTTCCGATCCCGACTCCAACAGCCTTGCATCCCCTGGATGCAGCGGGCTGAGGGAGGGGGACCGTTGGCCACTCCCGTCGACTTCCTCCTTCTCCTTGTCCGTGATGGGCCTGCGAAAAAGGGACAAAACCGTTAAAAACAAGTTTTCACCATGGAAAAGTGAATTCCACGGACTTTTACCGTGAGAATTCATGTTTTCACCGTCCAAAGTCGGTAATTCACGGTCAAAACCGCGTTCTACCGCCTTCTTCCGGTGAAAACCACTTTTCCCCCTTCCGGAACCGGTAGAAAGAGTATTCCACGGGATTTCACCGTGCGAATCGCGGTTTCCACCGTCCAAAGTCGGTAAACCACGGTAAAAACCATGATTAACCACCTTCTGACGGTGCAAACACCCTCTCGCCGAGTTCCGACGGTTGGAAAGGGCATTGCACAGACTTCTACCGTGCAAAATGCCGTTTTCACCGTCCAAAGTCGGCAATTCACGGTCAAAACCGTGTTTCACCGCCTTCGATCGGTGAAAACCACTTCCTGGCAGGCTTCTACCGTCCAAACGCCGTCGAACCTGGGCCTTCCCAAGCGAAACGGCGCTCGGACGGGCTGAACCCGCCGGAAAAGTGCTTTCCATAGTGGTTTGGCCACCATGACAACAGTCATGGCGGCGAAACCACACCCACCACGTGTGTATACGGTCAATGACCGTAAAACACACCGTTAACATATAAAAGAGAACTGCCAACAGGCAGGAGAAGGAAATACCCTTAGAGGGACTTACTTTTTCTATGTTGCCCTCTTTTTCCAGCTCTTGGTGGCCTCCTTGACGGTGAATTTTGGTTATTTTTCTTAAACCACGTGCGGCCGGCGTTTTTTGTTTGAGTTTGCAAACAAAATGGCGCCTAGCCGCCAAATTCACCGTCTTAGCGGCTAATGGCCGTGCAGTAGCGGCTAATACGTCATCAGCCGCCGCATGCATGGTCACCATGGAGATTTCACCGTCGTCTGCCTTTTTAGGGGCAGATACACGGTGAATTCTTTTACACCAAGACTGTAACTGGTGGGAAGAGACATTTACCGTCAATTCTCTTATATTGACGGTAATTGGAGACTTCACGGAGGTTTTCACGGACGGATTTCTCCGTCCACGGACCGATTTTGTCGGGCCTTTGGCTGGACATCCGGTGATGGGCCGCCCTTGGTTTCTACCGAAACCGCGGCGGGCCCCAAACACCGCAATGTCCGGCCGCCTCCTCTCCCAGCCGTCCGCCCACACTAGCGGACTGCCGGCTCGTTCCCACCACGGGTAGGACTCCCAAAGGGTACCCCACAGCAGGGGCCTCCCTGGGGGCTTCCTATTTGAGCGTCAAACCCACTAACCTCATACACCCTCGGTCTCCGCGGACGGAGATTGTACCGAGGTGGAGGGGGGTTATCTGCCTCAGAGTCGGTAGACTCCGGCGAAGAAACGGACGGTGGCTTTAGCGCCGGAGTCATTCCACTCCGCGCCGAAGCCTCCGTGGCATCGCTGTCTGTACCGGAGGAGGTGTCAGAGACACCAAGTCCATCTTCCTCCCTCACGGTACAGGTGGGCACGTACGGCTTAAGGTTATCCACATGAAACCGGTCCCGCACCTTCCGACCATACCCATCTACGAACTCTACCTCGTAGATCAGGTCGGAGTACTGCAGGGCCACCGTACCCCTCTCAGCTTTATATGCCAAGCTCCATTTCTTCGCCTGACCGAGCTTCCCAGCCTGATCTCTTATCCACACCTGATCCCCAGGCTGATAAAGAGGAAGCTCCACCCGGCCAGCGTCATACTGCTCTTTCTGCCTTTTCTGAGCAGCCGTCAAACGTTGACGAGCCTGCTCCTCCACGGCTTGCTGGTCGGGCAAGTCGCGGACCGGACCGTTCGGAAGGAGATTATCGATCCCCATCCGGGGCTCACGGCCAAACAACAACTGATACGGAGAGACTTGCGTACTCTCCTGGACAGCTGTGTTATAAGCCCACACGGCGGGCCGTAATTTATCCCACCAGTCACGCTGTTCCTTGAGGGGATCAAGGTACCGCTTGATGGTTTCCATTACGGTCTTATTCGTGCGCTCCGTAAGCCCATTAGCTTGCGGATGGTACGCCGTCGTGAAGTGATGCGCTATGTTATAGTGCTCCCGGAACTTCAGCAGGACTTTGCTGGAGAACTGGGACCCACGATCCGAGACAAGAGCTTTCGGTGGGCCATACACCGAAAGGATCTCGTCCTTCAGAAATTTCACAACACAGGCGGCCGTGGCCCTTCGTACCGCCCTTGCCACACCGTACCGGGTGAAATAGTCAACCATGATTAGTACATAGGTGACTCCACCCACGGAGGCAGGAAACGGTCCAACGAAGTCCATTCCCCAGGTATCAACTGGGTACTCCGGCACAATCGGTTGGAGAAATCCCTGCCTTCGAGCGAACTGTCGCGCTCTCTGACACACCAAACATGACTTAACATATTCGGCAGTGTCCCGCTTCATACCGATCCAGTAGAAGCGTGAGCGCAGTCTCTGGTAGGTCTTAAACATCCCGAAGTGACCAGCTTCGGGAATGTCATGTAGCTTCCTTAGGCAGAAAGCCCTGCATGACTTCGGAACTACCAACACAGTTCTCAACCGATCCTGGATGGATCTGATGGCAAACAACAAGTCATCTGCCACCACGAACTTGAACCGGAGGTTCAAGTTGGGGTCACGGAAGATTTCACTCTTCACTTTGGAGCACCAGTCATCGGCCTCTTGCTCCTTGACCCAATCCACCTCGGAACGGACGTGGTAAATAACCTCACCTACGTCGGCTTCGACGTATTCAGGTAAGGAAAGGTCCGCCACATCACGGACAGGATACCGACTCAAAGCGTCGGCATCCACGTGCAGTGTTCCCTTCCTATACTGAACCTTAAACCAGTACTCTTGAAGCTGCATCTGCCAACGCCCCAACCTGCCTTGCAGGTTCTTGGCTGTCTGCAGATAGCAAAGAGCGTGGTGATCAGTGACAATCACAAACTCCCGGTTAAAGAGGTAAGGACGGAATTTACCCACGGCAAACATGACCGCCAAGCACTCCTGCTCGGTGACCGAATACCGTGTTTCCGCTCCTTTCATGAGTCGGCTTGCGTAGGCCAGAACACGGGGGACACTGTCCTCCGGCAACTTCTGGTAGACTACGACTCCCAAGCCGTACCCACTAGCGTCGGTATGGATAATTACCTCACCACGCGGATCGTACATGGTGAGTACCGGCGCTTCGGTTAAAAATGCCTTTAACCGAGCAAACGCTAGTTTGCACTGATCCGACCACTCGAAGGACACATCCTTCTTCGTCAGATCGTGCAAAGGCCTTGCCACCTTGGCGAAGTCCTTGATGAACCTTCGATAGTAACCGGCAAGTCCGAGAAAACTGCGGACGCCTGTCACTGTCGTCGGGACATCAAACTCCTGGACTGCCCGCACGAGACCTGGGTCCAGAGCAACTCCCTCGGCACTTACTACGTGACCGAGATAACGTACTTTGTTAAAGCCAAAGAAACATTTCTTCGGCTGGAGTTTCAGCTCCGCCCCTCGTAACAGTCCAAGGACAGTGGAGAGTCTCTCGAGAAACTGCTCGAAAGTGTTCCCAAAGACGATAATATCGTCCAGGTACACCAGACAAGTCTCCCACTTATGTCCTGCCAATAAGAGGTCTAGCGCTCTCTGCATGGTGGCTGGAGCATTACAGAGTCCGAAAGGCATTTTCCGGAACTCAAACAGACCTTGAGAGCAAATAAATGCCGTTTTCTCAATGTCTGGCTCAGCCATCCGAACCTGCCAGTAACCACTAGCCAGGTCCAACGTAGCGAAGAACTTCGCACCAGCCAATGAGTCGAGCGCATCATCGATGCGAGGCAACGGATACTGATCCAGCTTTGTCTGGGCATTCAGTTTCCGGTAGTCCACGCAAAAACGAAAGCCACCATCCTTCTTGCGAACAAGCAAGATAGGGCTCGCGTAGGGACTACGCGAAGGTTGGATAACCCCTGCATCCAACATCTTCGCCACCTTTTCTTTCTCGACTGCTCTCGCCGCTGGAGCGGTTCGACGCAATCCTTCACGCACCGGAGGTTGCCCACCGGTATCGATCGTATGTTCGACCAGAGAGGTTTCACCCAACTCTGTGAAGTCGAACGCGAAATGATCCCGGCGTGCCAGCAGGAACTCCCGAAGCTGTCTCGCCTCTTCAGGCTTCAGATTGTCACCAATCTTAAGACACTCTTCAAGAGTGGGAGTCGTCGCCACGTTGAGCACTTGGCGTCCGTTTCCGGACGCCCCTCTCAACTTAGACGGCTCTTCCAGCCCTACCACAATGGCAGCCTCCACAGCTTGAGCCATGGCTACACCCTCTCCTGTTTCCAGGGCAATGGGTGCATTCCCCACGTTTTCAAGCCATATATCGTACGTGCCAAGCCGGTTAGCTGCAGCGATACCTGCTACCGCTAACACACCACGTCCACCTAAGGCTTTCCGGTGCGGCTCCACGAGAAGCAGCTGGCCAGGGCCGGCATGCTCTACCAACGTCACGGATACGACACGTCGTACGTGGGCTGGTAGCCAGACATTCTCCCTCAGTCGCAGAGAACAAACTTCTCCGCGCCCGATAGAGGTTCTAGTCTCGGGCAGCTCTGGTGAAACAATGTTCACCCACCCGTCAACCTGCTCGAGTGCAGGCGGATCCACTGGGAGTTGCCGTCCCTGAGGCAAAGCCCCTGGTATCGGCGATGGAATTGCTTCCACCTCCCTAGGTTCTGCAAGCGCTCGATCGGTGAATGCAGCTTGGAGGGCGTCTGGATGTGCAGTCCAGACATCCTCCCGGAAGTAAACCTTCCGGTGCACGACATCCACCATCAAGCCGAAGCGTGAGGCGTGATCAACGCCCAACAACGCTTCCCCCTCTCCTTTCACCAAAAGGAGAGGCACCTTGATGGTTTTCTTGTGGATGGTCAATTCCACATTTGTGACCCCTACTACCTCGATGGAGTGCCCACCCATTCCAAGAAGGAATGAAGGAACCGCCAGTTCCTCTATAGGCAACTCCATCACTCGTGCCGCCGTAATGCTTAGGACCGACACGTCGGCCCCGGTGTCTACGATCATCTCCAACAGACGATCGCCTATCGACACCCACACCCTCGGTGAACCTACGTCGTAGGCCCGGCTCTGAAGCTCAGGGATGGGAACCCGCGGGCTCCCACCATCGATCTTCTGCCTCCCGTCCACCTTACCGTCCACACCGGACGGTAATCCCAGACGTGCAGAAGACTGGGGGACAGTCTCACAAACCAGAGACTCCCCAGGCACCACGGGAGGTATGGGCACACCAACTCCTCCCGCCTGCTCGATGAGCGCACGATCCAGCACCTCACCACTAGGCATGTAGGGTGAGGGGGCAAACCAGCGATCCAGCTGGCTGCACACGGCCTCCAATGTGGAGCATTGCGATGGAAATACCCACTGGGTAATTTCCGGGTCCGCAGACCTCGCCAGAGGCACCCCTGCCTTCCGCAGGACATCCACATATTTGGAGACCGCCCGGAGGTACGTCCCTCGTTCAGAGCTCAGGCCGTGACAGGCACCTGAGCTTTGAAGCTTTACCGGTCGCACACCACTCAGTTCGGTGGCGACTGGCGGCGGTTTAACGAGGATCTCTCCTCGTCCTCCACGAGTCGATAGTAGAACTGGCCATCGTGAACGGTGGCCAGGTACTTACGACCCTCCAGCCAAACTGGTGCAACACCAGCGGTTGGCTGGAGGCTCTGACTTTCGTCAGGCACCACTCTAGCAACTTGCCCTTTGGCCGCAGCCTTCGGACAATCCTTCCTCAGGTGACCCATTTGGTTACACCCGAAACAAGGACCTAGTCGCCGGAGTGAATCTCCCGTACGGTCCGCACTTCGAGGCGTTGCCGCCGGCTGACCTCCGCCAGAGCCTGCCTGCTTCTTCTTGCCTCCGGTCTTGGCTCCTGCTTTGTCCGACTTGGACGGTGCAGCAGCCTTCGCACCCGTTTGGCTTGAAGACGAAGCCTTGGCAGAGCTCCCAGAGCTAGCCGTGGTTCCGGAGGACGGAGCGTTAGCCCGGTCCTGGGGAACCCCTCTTGTACGGGTAGGTAATTTACCTACAAGAAGCAAATCGGCTTCAACCAGCCGTGCCTTCCTGGCATATGCCTCCACCGTACCGGCCTTGCAACCGATCAACTGATCAGTGATGGCCGTCTGGAGTTTCCGTTTGAAGCGAATGAGCCGACAGCTCTCGTCTTCGCCCGGAGACACTCGGTCGGACAGTTCCAAGAACCGCCAGTAGAATGCCTGAACAGACTCGGTAGCCCCCTGTTTCATTGACTCAAATTCGCCGAAACAGAGGCGAGCCTGATTGCTGGTGCTGAAGCGGCTACGCATAGCGTCCTTCAGCTCCGTCCAGGTCAGGTCCGGAAGAGTTTCCACCAACGTGGCGTAGTACTCTTCCGCCGGACCGTCCAGCAGAAACGTAAAGAAACTGCATCGGGACTCGTCCGTCCAGCGCTGAGCTCGGGCTTTCGCTTCGAACTTGCGGAGAAAAGGCGTCAAGTCCTCTCTGCCGTCGTAACGAGCAAAAGAGTGGACCGGGTTAAAGAACCCGAACGCCTGAACCTCCGCTGGAACCGCTGGAGCGGGCGTCCAAGCAGCGGCGCTAACCCTGCGAGGTTGCCTGCTCCGGTTCCCCGAAACGTCAGACTCCGACTCAGCTTCCGAGGGAATCATCATCTGAACCCTCGGCTGCTGTCCGGGTACAGCAGGAGCTCCCCGGCCAAGTCCCCGAGGAGACGGCCTGGGTGCTACCCGCGGAGGTACCAACCGGGGAAGTACCGGTGGTTCCTCCCCCCGTGCGCCTTCACGCACGGGCGACAGTGAGAACCGAGGTGCCACCCTCGGCTCAACCGACGACCGGGACAGTCGTCCTTCCAACCGAAGGACATCTATCCCGTAAGCAATCTCAACGAGTTGCTGCTCGGATAGCCCGGCCAAAAAGGCCCGGCCCTCACGAGCAGTCTCGTCCGGGATTTCCACCATGTCCCTACGGGGCTGATCGCCACGTCCAACCGGACGGGCGACTGTGGAAACTTGGACAAGCGGCCGTGGCTGCTCGTCCTCCCCGGTGAGATCACCGTCGGACCCACTGTCTTCTACCAGGTATTCTCCCGGACGGACGTCACGGCGGCGTTTCCGCACCGTGACCCCGTCCTCCGGGAAATCCCCGCCTACGCTACCGCTGGGTCCCTCTGTTTCCAGAGGATCCCCGCCTTCCGCCCCCACCAGGGGACGGTCGACTACGCGGCCGCGTAACTCTAACCCCGCATCTGCTCCAAGTTCCCGACCTCACGTCGGTACTTTTGGGGCTGACTCCATTTTTCACCGTAAACGAACGGTAAAATCTGGACAAAGCCACCAGATATCGGGTTTCCACCGTCGAAAACGGTAATCCCACGGACAAAAGTCCGTAAAATACCGTAACGAGCGGATGGAACCGTGCAAAACCGCAGTATCACGGACAAAAGTCCGTGTCCCACGGTGAAGAACGGTCAGAGTTCGACTTCATCGGTTTCGACCGCGGTATAACGGACAAAAGTCCGTCTCTCACGGTGTACTTCACGGTAAAAGACCTTTTACCACTTTCTACCGTGGACCAACGGACAAAAGTCCGTACACCACGGTGTACTTGCGGTAAAATACCGTACACCACCGAAAACCACGGTACCACGGACCGTAGTCCGTGCCCCACGGTAATTCGACGGTAAAAATACGTTTACCGACGGTAGATTTACCGTAAACCACGGTACAACGGACCAGAGTCCGTTCCCCACGGTAAACAACGGTAAATCAACGGTGAAACGGTGGTTTCCGCCGCTGTCCCACGGACCAAAGTCCGCGCCCAGTGACGTACTCTCACCGCACGGTGATTCGACCGACTTAACGGTCGAACTCACGGTAAATCACCGTGCGAGAGGCGGGGTACAGGTACCCGGCGCCTCCACCAATTGTAACGTCCCGCCGGACCGTCACAATAACCCCAGTAAGTTCACCCCAAAAAGGACGTAAAACTTACCGCACAACCGGCTCCTCACGGGGACGGGACCGTACCCGTAGCCGTCTCCCGCACGGTGCCCCTTGAGTTGTGTCGGCTCCCCGGAGCCACCCTCGACGGACACGACGAAAGACCACGCCGCCACGCCGAGAATATCGCGGTAGAACACCGGTTCTACCGCGAGCCGACACGAGGACCGGCCGAAACAAGTCGGAATAGGACGGTGGAGTTTCCCCACAACCAGAAACCCACCCCCCTCGCGATACTCCCCAAGAAAAGACACAGACAGACGCAAGTGATGATTAAATAAAAGTGTATTTATTGCACTTACGGCGATGTAAAAGATGATATGATGGCAGTAGTAATATTTGCACAACTTGGCTGGTATTCCTCTACCAGCCAAGCCCCCATAAATCTACAAACAAGGCCCACAGGCCAAAGGCACAAAAGCCAAGAAGATGCACTGGCCAGTGGAGGTCTACCTTGACCTCCACCCACAGGTCTAGTCTCTCTTGTCTCCTACAACCAACTGCCCAGATCCTGTGGTTGACTAGGCCACAGGAAACCTCCAGGCAACTCCACCTGGAAGGGACAGAGGTCACTTCTGACCTCTCACCCATAGACTTAATGGTGAGAGGTCTGCTGGCACCAAAATGGCGTCCACCCAACAGCCTACTGTAGCTGTCAGGCAGACCACCATAGGGAAATTCGTCTGCTCAATCAAATTTAAAAATTGAGCAGACCAGGTTGCCACACTTATCCAAATTGGAATCCGATTTCACCACTGTATTCAGGAGACAAAACACTATTAAAAACATCTTACTATACCCTCCAATGACAAGTTTAAATTAGTAAAATAGCCAAAAAATCGGGAGACAAGAAAAAACGTCCTTCAGCTCTACACTGCACATATGCACGCCCCGAAGTGTTTGGGGCAACTAAAACAACAACTGAAATAGAATATATAGCCAATGGACTGATTGGGACAAGTGACATTTTTTTTTGACAGTTACCATTTTTGAGGAATATAAGTGTAAACATTTGTGGTATACCTTAATGCCATACCCCACATGAAGATATTTCTGTAACCATTAATAGTAGAAGCATGGAACCTTTTCCATTGGCTTGTACTCTCAATGGACTGCAATGGACAGTTTTCAGTTTTGTTCGGACACCTCCGGTTCCGGAAATACAGTCGTTTGAAATGCCATTAAGATATACCCCAAGGTAATCCTAGAATGGAAATCGGAAATGGGACAAGTCTGAAACTTGTTCCATTGGGTTGTACTCTCAATGGACTGCAATGGACAGTTTTCAGTTTTGTTCGGACACCTCCGGTTCCAGAAATGGTATACCCCAAGGTTATCCTATCTATCTATCTCTATCTCTCTCTATTTATTTATATCTATCTATCTATCTCTTTATCTATCTGTCTCTATCTATCTGTCTCTATCTATCTATCTCTCTCGCTATCTCTATATCTATCTTTCTCGCTATCTCTCTATTTCTCTTTCTCGCTATCTCTCTATTTCTCTCGCTATCTCTCTCTGTCTCTCTCTATCTTTCTCTTGCTATCTCTCTATTTCTCTTTCTCGCTATCTCTCTCTGTCTCTCTCTATCTTTCTCTTGCTATCTCTATTTCTCTCGCTGTCTCTCTCTATTTATCTCGCTGTCTCTCTCTGTCTATCTTTCTCTTGCTATCTCTCTCTATTTATCTCGCTGTCTCTCTCTGTCTATCTTTCTCTTGCTATCTCTCTCTATTTATCTCGCTGTCTCTCTCTGTCTATCTTTCTCTTGCTATCTCTCTATTTATCTCGCTGTCTCTCTCTGTCTATCTCTCTCTTGCTATCTCTCTCGCTATCTCTCTATTTCTCTCGCTATCTCTATTTCTCTCACTATCTCTCTCGCTATCTCTATTTCTCTCACTATCTCTCGCTATCTCTCTATTTCTCTCGCTATCTCTCTCTTGCTATCTCTCTCGCTATCTCTCTCTTGCTATCTCTCTATTTCTCTCTTGCTATCTCTCACTATCTCTCTATTTCTCTCTTGCTATCTCTCTCGCTATCTCTATTTCTCTCGCTATCTCTCTCTGTCCCTCTATCTCTCTCTCGCTATCTCTCTATCTCTCTCGCTATCTCTCTCTATCTCTCTCGCACTATCTCTCTCTATCTGTCTCGCGCTATCTCTCTCTATCTCTCTCTCGCTATCTCGCTATTTCTCTCTCGCTATCTCTCTATTTCTCTCTCGCTATCTCTATTTCTCTCGCTATCTTTCTCGCTGTCTCTCTCTGTCTCTCTCGCTATCTTTCTCGCTATCTCTCTCTGTCTCTCTCGCTATTTCTCTCTCGCTATCTATTTCTCTCTCTCTGTCTCTCTCGCTATTTCTCTCTCGCTATCTATTTCTCTCTCTCTGTCTCTCTCGCTATTTCTCTCTCGCTATCTATTTCTCTCTCGCTATCTTTCTCGCTGTCTCTCTCGCTATCTTTCTCGCTATCTCTCTCTGTCTCTCTCGCTATCTCTCTCTCTCGCTATCTATTTCTCTCTCGCTATCTCTCTCTCGCTATCTTTCTCGCTATCTCTCTCTGTCTCTCTCGCTATCTCTCTCTCTCTCTCGATATTTCTTTCTCGCTATCTCTCTCTCGCTATCTCTCTCTCTCTCTCGCTATTTCTTTCTCGCTATCTCTCTCTCGCTATCTCTCTCTCTCTCTCGCTATTTCTTTCTCGCTATCTCTCTCTCTCTCGCTATCTCTCTCTCGCTATCTTTCTCGCTATCTCTCTGTCTCTCTCGCTATCTCTCTCTCTCTCTCGCTATTTCTTTCTCGCTATCTCTCTCTCTCTCGCTATTTCTCTCTCTCTCTCGTTATCTCTCTCTCTCTCGCTATCTCTTTCTCTCTCTCTCGCTATCTCTCTCTCTCTCGTTATTTCTCTCTCTCTCGCTATTTCTCTCTCTCTCGCTATCTCTCTCTCTCTCTCGCTATCTCTCTCTCTCTCTCGCTATCTCTCTCTCTCTCTCGCTATCTCTCTCTCTCTCTCGCTATTTCTCTCTCTCTCTCTCGCTATCTCTCTCTCTCTCGCTATCTCTTTCTCTCTCTCTCGCTATCTCTCTCTCTCTCGCTATCTCTCTCTCTCTCTCTCGCTATCTCTCTCTCTCTCTCGCTATTTCTCTCTCTCTCTCTCGCTATCTCTCTCTCTCTCGCTATCTCTTTCTCTCTCTCTCGCTATCTCTCTCTCTCTCGCTATCTCTCTCTCTCTCTCTCGCTATCTCTCTCTCTCTCGCTATCTCTCTCTCTCTCTCGCTATCTCTCTCTCTCTCGCTATCTCTCTCTCTCTCTCGCTATCTCTCTCTCTCTCGCTATCTTTCTCTCTCTCTCGCTATCTCTCTCTCTCGCTATCTCTCTCTCTCTCGCTATCTCTCTCTCTCTCGCTATCTCTCTCTCTCTCTCGCTATCTCTCTCTCGCTATCTCTCTGTCTCTCTCGCTATCTCGCTATTTCTTTCTCGCTATTTCTCTCTCTCTCTCGTTATTTCTCTCTCTCTCGCTATTTCTCTCTCTCTCTCGCTATCTCTCTCTCTCTCGCTATCTCTCTCTCTCGCTATCTCTCTCTCTCGCTATCTCTCTCTCTCTCTCGCTATTTCTCTCTCTCTCTCTCTCGCTATTTCTCTCTCTCTCTCTCGCTATTTCTCTCTCTCTCTCGCTATCTCTCTCTCTCTCTCTCTCGCTATCTCTCTCTCTCTCTCGCTATCTCTCTCTCTCTCTCTCTCGCTATCTCTCTCTCTCTCTCGCTATCTCTCTCTCTCTCTCTCTCGCTATTTCTCTCTCTCTCTCTCGCTATCTCTCTCTCGCTATCTCTCTCTCTCTCTCCTCGCTATCTCTCTCTCTCTCTCGCTATTTCTCTCTCTCTCTCGCTATCTCTCTCTCTCTCGCTATTTCTCTCTCTCTCTCGCTATTTCTCTCTCTCTCTCTCTCTCGCTATTTCTCTCTCTCTCTCGCTATCTCTCTCTCTCTCTCTCTCTCGCTATCTCTCTCTCTCTCTCTCTCGCTATCTCTCTCTCTCTCGCTATTTCTCTCTCTCTCTCTCGCTATTTCTCTCTCTCTCTCTCGCTATTTCTCTCTCTCTCTCTCTCTCGCTATTTCTCTCTCTCTCTCTCTCTCGCTATTTCTCTCTCTCTCTCTCTCTCGCTATTTCTCTCTCTCTCTCTCTCTCTCGCTATTTCTCTCTCTCTCTCTCTCTCGCTATCTCTCTCTCTCTCTCGCTCGCTATTTCTCTCTCTCTCTCTCTCTCTCGCTCCTCGCTATCTCTCTCTCTCTCTCTCGCTATCTCTCTCTCTCTCTCGCTCGCTATCTCTCTCTCTCTCTCGCTCGCTATCTCTCTCTCTCTCTCTCGCTCGCTATCTCTCTCTCTCTCTCTCGCTCGCTATCTCTCTCTCTCTCGCTCGCTATCTCTCTCTCTCTCGCTCGCTATCTCTCTCTATCTCGCTCGCTATCTCTCTCTCTCTCTCGCTCGCTATCTCTCTCTCTCTCGCTCGCTATCTCTCTCTCTCTCGCTCGCTATCTCTCGCTCGCTATCTCTCGCTCGCTATCTCTCTCTCTCTCTCGCTCGCTATCTCTCTCTCTCTCTCTCTCTCGCTATCTCTCCGCTCGCTATCTCTCGCTCGCTATCTCTCTCTCTCTCTCGCTCGCTATCTCTCTCTCTCTCTCGCTCGCTATCTCTCTCTCTCTCTCTCGCTCGCTATCTCTCTCTCTCTCTCTCGCTCGCTATCTCTCTCTCTCTCTCTCGCTCGCTATCTCTCTCTCTCTCTCTCGCTCGCTATCTCTCTCTCTCTCTCTCGCTCGCTATCTCTCTCTCTCTCTCGCTCGCTATCTCTCTCTCTCTCTCGCTCGCTATCTCTCTCTCTCTCTCTCGCTCGCTATCTCTCTCTCTCTCTCTCGCTCGCTATCTCTCTCTCTCTCTCGCTCGCTATCTCTCTCTCTCTCGCTCGCTATCTCTCTCTCTCTCTCGCTCGCTATCTCTCTCTCTCTCGCTCGCTATCTCTCTCTCTCTCGCTCGCTATCTCTCTCTCTCTC
Source organism: Brachycybe producta (assembly GCA_036925085.1). Taxonomy (NCBI): domain Eukaryota; kingdom Metazoa; phylum Arthropoda; class Diplopoda; order Playtdesmida; family Andrognathidae; genus Brachycybe; species Brachycybe producta. Next base: position 8,086,638 of record JAUPFP010000001.1, on the reverse strand, counting down.
TCTCGCTCGCTATCTCTCTCTCTCTCTCTCGCTCGCTATCTCTCTCTCTCTCTCGCTCGCTATCTCTCTCTCTCTCGCTCGCTATCTCTCTCTCTCTCTCTCTCGCTCGCTATCTCTCTCTCTCTCTCTCTCTCTCGCTATCTCTCTCTCTCTCTCTCTCTCTCGCTCGCTATCTCTCTCTCTCTCTCTCTCTCGCTATCTCTCTCTCGCTATCTCTCTCTCGCTCTCTCGCTATCTCGCTATCTCTCTCTCTCTCTCTCTCGCTATCTCTCTCTCTCTCTCTCGCTATCTCTCTCTCTCTCTCGCTCGCTATCTCTCTCTCTCTCTCGCTCGCTATCTCTCTCTCTCTCTCTCGCTCGCTATCTCTCTCTCGCTCGCTATCTCTCTCTCGCTCGCTCGCTATCTCTCTCTCTCTCTCTCGCTCGCTATCTCTCTCTCGCTCGCTATCTCTCTCTCCTCTCTCGCTCGCTATCTCTCTCTCTCTCTCGCTCGCTATCTCTCTCTCTCTCGCTCGCTATCTCTCGCTCGCTATCTCTCGCTCGCTATCTCTCTCTCTCTCTCTCGCTCGCTATCTCTCTCTCTCTCTCTCTCTCTCTCTCTCGCTATCTCTCTCTCTCTCTCGCTCGCTATCTCTCTCTCTCTCTCGCTCGCTATCTCTCTCTCTCTCTCGCTCGCTATCTCTCTCTCTCTCTCTCGCTCGCTATCTCTCTCTCTCTCTCGCTCGCTATCTCTCTCTCTCTCTCGCTCGCTATCTCTCTCTCTCTCTCTCGCTCGCTATCTCTCTCTCTCTCTCGCTCGCTATCTCTCTCTCTCTCTCGCTCGCTATCTCTCTCTCTCTCTCGCTCGCTATCTCTCTCTCTCTCGCTCGCTATCTCTCTCTCCTCTCTCGCTCGCTATCTCTCTCTCTCTCGCTCGCTATCTCTCTCTCTCTCGCTCGCTATCTCTCTCTCTCTCTCTCTCGCTCGCTATCTCTCTCTCTCTCTCGCTCGCTATCTCTCTCTCTCTCGCTCGCTATCTCTCTCTCTCTCGCTCGCTATCTCTCTCTCTCTCTCTCGCTCGCTATCTCTCTCTCTCTCTCTCTCGCTCGCTATCTCTCTCTCTCTCTCTCTCTCTCTCGCTCGCTATCTCTCTCTCTCT